>JAVJGI010000040.1:108130106-108182269 GCA_035590275.1 Ibycter americanus
GAGCAGCAAACCCTTTCCTGCAAAGTCTGGAATGGCAGAGAAGAGCCCCAATATCTGGTACCTTGAGAACCAGTCCTTGGGGAAGAAACTTGCAGCTCTGGCATTTAAAAGGGGTCCGGTGGGGCATGAGGTTTGTTAGCCTGCCTGTACGGTGTCTGCTTTAGCTTTGTGTTGTGGTACTTCCAGCGAACACCTGGAGCAGGCACCTGTGATAGCAGCTTTTCACGAGAATTGGAGAGACGAAAAAGCTGAAAGCCCATCACTGCCCAGATCGAGGCAGCACAGCAAAAGCCAGTAAAGGGGTGGCTTTTTGCTGAAACCAGCTCTGGAGCCAAAATCGCCGTTTGCTTGGCAGTGTCTGTGATTCCAGGTGGACTGACGGGATGATGGCAGCCTGCTCAGAGAGCAGCTACAGTCACCTGCCTTTGAGGTGATGGACAGGGGTGTATGGAGATGACAGGACAGTAGCATGATAAGAAGTGATAGAAGAGAATAACAAATGTGCCTTCAGAGAAGCCAGGCAGGCTTTCCTCCAAGGGCTGCAGGTGGTCAGAGGGGACGGTCCCATGATACTCCGGCTACAGGGACAAAAACAGATTTGGAAGTTCCCTTCTCCATGTGCCTGTTTCTGTCCCCTCTGCCGCTTAATGGGTTTTGGGGCCACGCGGTGTAAAGCAAACCAATACCATGATCCAGGCTAAGAGTAGCCTCCCCAAAGAAGGAAAAGGGTGAGGAAACAGGGAACAAGGACAGTGTCCCAATATACCTTTGTCAGTTCTCATCACAGTAACACCCTATTGTCCCTTGGAACCATCTTAATTCTCATACAGCAAGTACTGGTGAGTGGAGGTGTACCATCTCAATGTTTTCTTTCGCCAAAGTGTAGGACCACAGGATAAAGCTCCACCACATAACTTTCCAGGGAACCGCAGGGGAAGACCTGAGTGAAGTGAGCTGTTTTTTGAGTTCACCATCCCGCCAGGGATCACTTGTGTGTCACACAAAGGAGCCCAGATGAGTATGGACAGTGTCTCCAGCTCCCGCTGTCTCACTGGGAGCAGGCGGAGGTCCCATAGATCCAAACAGGCCTTATCTCTTGTTCGCCGAAAGAGCTCTTCTTGCTGAGACGCAGCCCACTGAAAGCACGAGGACTGCCCTGCCTTGCTGTGCCAAAAGTGTCTCCACACAGCTTGGAAAGCTCATGGCAGGGAGTCAGATGGGGTGAAACACAACCTCCCCTCCGAAGCTGGGACACTGAGACTCAGTCCTCTCCTCTGCAGAGGAGGTCACGTCTTCTGGAGGGATGGGTCCAGGAGGTCTGGCTGGGTGGGATCACTCCAGTGGTCAAGTTGAAACCACACTGTTTTCACAAGCTTTTGACGTGTGCTTCTTTTCCAGGCAACACAGAGTACGTATCTGCTGTGGATGCTCTTGGAGCATCTCTTGGTGACAGCTGGGCTGTCACATGGCGCAGATCTGCCCGCACCGGGGAAAAGAAGTAAGACAGGGGGATGCAGCCATTTCAGCGTAGGGAGGCAGGGACAGCAGCGAGGCAAGCTCAAGGCCATGCAGCCACCTCTTTCCCTCCTAGTTCATAATCTCTCCTCTGCACTGCAGCCTGGGCGGTAGCAAGCTCCATCCCGGGCTTGCGGCTGCTTCTTTGAGCACTTGAGGGCACTGTTGGAGTTTGGAAAGAGGCAGGTTTCTGCGGTGAAAGATTTGTTTCATGTCATACCGTGCAGAGACACATCAGTTTGCAAGGACTCTGTCTTCCACTGGAAACCTTGCTGTTCACAGGGGTTTGTAACTTTGGCATGAACGCCCCGTCTCAGGCAAAACCTTTCGCAGAAAATACCAAGTGATGGAGACTTATCTTCCTTTTTCTGTAAGCATTTTTCCCTTCCATCTTTTTAACCTCAAGGCTTCTCTCCAGAGTGTCTGGTTTCAGGGAAAGGGATGGGCTGCACAATCTGTTCTTGAGGGAAAGCAGTGAGTTTGATCAGATGGAAATACGCTTTACCTGCACAGGTACTTTTCGTTTTCCAGAGTGCTGTTGATGCAAGGACTTGGAGCCTGTCCGTGTGCGAACAGAGATCTCACTGCTCTTGGTGTCGGCCTCCAAGGGAGCCAGCAGAGCAGGCTGTGCTCTGGGGTCAATGCTACAACGGCTCAGAAGGACTGCACACAGCACTCTGCTGCGAAGCTGTGCCAGAATAATTATTTACATGTGCTGGCATAAAGTAATTACTAATGGAGCGGAACACCATGCATAACCCCTCCAAGCTGTCCCAGAGGAGACACTGGGAGTTACCAAGCAAAGTGCACTCTCCGTGTACCAAACTCCAGATTTCCTCTCCCCCCAGTCCTTCCCCCTCCTCCCAGGGGAGCAGCTGTTTCATGGCAGAGCAGTCTCTGTCCCCCCTTTTGCCCCATCCTCTTGCCTTTGCCAGCACATTCCAGGGTTGTACGCAGAGACTGTAAGCTGCCCTGTTACTCCAGCTAAACTGCCCTCAAAACTGAGCCTGATGAGGTCTTTTGGGGAAAGGGACATTCACATTAAGAAGCAGGGACTGTAAATGGGTTTGGAGTATTTCACTGCTGTGTTTCTTCAGCCAAACTGAATTTTCACTTCAGAGGTAGACTACTGGTACCCAGACTGACTTCCTAATGCCCCCTTGTAGTTCCTGTTTCACCAGCTTCTTTGGCTTTTGACTTCATTGCTTTTTATTGCAATGATTCCCAAGGGTTGCCATCTCCTTGGCATTTGCCATTCCTGTCCCTTCTGTGTGGCATGTGGGGAAAGATATCTTGTGTCCAGGTTCCCACAGGATGCCAGACTGTGTCCACTGTGTTGCTGAGTGTGGTGGCCCCGTGTCTGAGCAGAACATCTTGAGAACATCAAGCTTTCTGAACTGCATCTTCAGTGCATCTTCACCTTCACCATCAGATTCTGACTTCAATGGCCCTCTAGAAAGTCCAGTTCCCAGGCTCTGTGGCTGCTATTGCAGTGATCACCTATCTGTGATCCGTTACTAAATGTGATCAGGTTTCTTCCAGTCTTTTCACAGACAGGTTGGAGTTTCAGGTGGCTGCAGAGATTCCTTTCAAGATGGGGCAGAGCACTTGTCTTCAGCTGAGCATCAATATCCAGCCCTGGCACTGCTCCAGGCATGCCTTCATCCTCGACTCAGCATGCCTAGGCATCTGTCCATGATGTCAGCTCTTCAGTCCCCTGGTATTAGTGCCTGGCCTCTTTTAAACAAAATCCCACCCTACATGTGGCCCAGAACTCACCCTTCACCTGCTGGTAGGAGCTGCTGGTATCTGTCACATTGATTTTCTGTGATCTTACCAACCTTGCAATACAAATTATTGTCCTGTCTCAGTACCTGCTTCTGTTGGGATCTTTGTAACATCCCTTGAGCCTCTCCTTCCAGCCATGCCAGTGCTGTTACAAGCTAAAAGACTGCAGATCCATCTGCCTGTGTGGTGCAAGGTAAACCTAGTTCATCGTGAACTCTTTTTTTCTCAGAGATGATCTCCAAATCTCTTCCATAGGGGCCTTTTCATGGTGACCGGGGATTGCTCAGTGTATGCACTGGAGTGAGCTGGAGGGTTCATCCCCTTCCAGAGAACACCATCAGCAGCTTCTTTTCGGTCTGAGTGCAACCTCCTTCATGTCCGTAGACGCTCTGTTAGCAAAGCCACAAGTTTCTGACTTGGCAAGATCCCTGCTCCTAGATCTGCATGCTGCAGACTGCCACTGGTCGCTGAGCACAGAGCAGTTCCTCCACTGCTGCCCAGAGCCACACATTTTTCTGTCCACTCTATTCCCTTGTGTCCATTGCACATCACTCTCAGCCAGCGTGTCTCAAACGCTAGCAGCTACCACTCATTATCAATCATTTCTCATAACTGTTATTTCCTCTGTGTTAGATCTGCTTCTCTCAGCATCTCCCCTACATGTTCTGCTTTACTACCTCCACAGGCTCATGCTGATGCGGAGTTCCCCACCCCAGAATCAAATATCTATTTCTTCTCCTGTGTCTTGGCTTTAGGTAAAAAACAGTATCTCCCTACTCTTATTTTTTTTCTGATGACAGCACCCATCAACACCTCTCTCAGCTGTTCTAGTGCTTCAGACACCATTCCTGGGCTGAAGAGTCTGTTCTTCCAGAAATTGTATCCCCATTTAGATAATAAAGGGTTTTCCTTTCATTTTCCTGTCTTTACTCCTGGTGGCCAGCTCTGCTCACAGCCTGTTTTTCCTTCCATGCATGTGCATGGGCTTGTCTGCAATCCAGCATACCCGGTGGTCTGGGTCCCTCCATGTTGTCCCTTTGCTCCGTTTCTAGGTGCTGATTTGTTTTCCTATTAATCTCGCTCCCTCCCTTGCTGCAGCTCTCCGTAGACTGACTGCTGCCAACATGTTTCATGTATCGTGTGCTGCGTAATAACGCAAGGGACGGGGACTCCATGCCTGTAACCCGGTTCTCTGTAAGAGCTATTTCCAGAGGTGGCAGGTGCTGGCGGGGCTCCAGTCATGCACTCGCCTGCTGATTTAGCTGCTCTCCCTCAAACTGCCCTCTGTGGCACATGTCCCTCTGCACGTCCCAACCCAGTTGCTGCATGGACCATGTTCCTGCTGGGGCAGAGACTCCTGCCAGTCCCCTTTTTGGCCCTCAGCACACACTGGCAGCTGCAAACCAGTGCCTGCTGCTGGCTGGGAACAGAAAGCAAGCTTGGCTTTCCCACCACCGTGCTTTGCTTTTTCTGCTGGGGGATCAGGGGATGGAGACTCTTATGGTCCCCTGATGGTGCCAAGGTAGTGCCATGATTTGGATCATAAGCGCCTTTCCAGGCAGCACGGTTCAGCTGCAGAACAGAGGAGGGCTTGATGTTCTCCATCACCCAGCCATGCAGGTAAATCTGTGCCCTGTGCACCTGCCTGAGAAGCATCCTGCTTCCAGGCTTCCATCACAGAGGCGCAGTGCCCCAGACGCTTCAGAAGGGTCCTTTCTCATGGACTGGGACCTGTCCTGTGGTGGGATCAATGAAGGCAAGTGGGAGAGGTCCTAACGGCTGGCATTTAGCAAGGTGGAACCCATCCCTATCTGATGCAGGCAGAGCAACCTGCAGTCCGTATGCCATCCCTCAGCTATCCCAGTCCAAATGCCAGGCAGGACATTTTGAGAAGCGGTGTTGCAGAGGATGCTTTTTTATCGGGGACAATCATGTTACAGAATTGCTGGTAACCATCTCTCTGTCCAGCTTGTTGTCCCTGCCATCTGCTGACACATTTGTTTGTGCTAAAGATCGAGCCATGGAGATGACTTGGGGGTTAAATATAACCCCCATCTGCTTTCTACAGCCATCCACAGTCAGCTGGATAGGAACAGGGGAGGAGATGGCAAGGTGTGAGAGAAAGGAGAGAAATTATCAAAATCGTCTTTGTCACCCAAGAAAACATGCTGTGTTACGCTGGCTGTGGTGACAAGGGGCAGGGAGACCGCCAGCCAGTCTGGTAGGAAAGGACACCCATCCCGATCAGGGCTGGGCAAGTAGTGTGTTTGCTGGCTGATTTGTGGCCTGGAAAATTGCAGTCAAGAAAACACAGCTCACATTGACCCAAAATGGTTATTTCTTTGAAGTTTTCCTTATTGGCTCAAACTTTAGTCATGTCCATGAAAGCTAAGGCACTGACCTCCAGACTTTTGTCCATGTGGGCAGCACAGGCTCCTGGGAAGAGGGAAGCTGAGCTGAATCCTGGACACAAGAGGATGGAGACAGTCTCCTGTGTCCAGGGAGTACCTCACGCTCCCTCTGCTACCATACAGGAGCCCCCAGCCATTTCTGACGTGGCAAGCAGCATATCACTGGCCAACATCACTTGGTAACTTCAGCCCGGCTGGGTCAGCGCTGGCACCGAATTTCCTCAAAAATTCATTATGTTTTCATGTGGGAGGAAAATTCAGCCCTTGTGTGACCTGCCCCTGCCCAGCAGCCTCCCTGCACAGCCCAGACCTCCTCCTCTAGCTGCCCCAGCCCGTCCTGGTCCCCTGGGGAACAGCAAAAATGACTGACACTATTAATGCACGCAGACCCGCTGGGGCTGCCGCAACCCTGCCTGACCCAGTTCCCGTATAAATCACTGGGTCACGGAAGTCGCGGCATTTATAAATATTGATCCTGTTTTGGGGGAAGCTCACCATTCAGAGAGGGAGGTTTTTCTAAATAGCGTTAAATAGAGATGCTGGAGTTATTTTTGGCTCTGTCAATAGCGTGGATCTGTGTGGCTGCCCTGTGCATGGGGCTGAGTGTACCAGCCTGGTCCTGCTCCCTGCTCCTGCTCCTCTCTCCCCTGGGGCTCCATGCCTTGGCGATACTTTTTTGGGGTTTCTCTGGGCAGGGCAGACCTGGGAAAGGTCTGTCTGTCACAGAGCTCTTTGCAAGGGAAGTGCTTTAGCCCACTGAATGTTTTAGCCCTCTCCCCACACACTGGGGACAGGTTGTGCTCTTTGCCCTGACCTGGCAGCTATGGACACTTCTTCCTAAGACTGACCTATGGGCATAGGGTAGGCATGGGGACAACAGATCAGATGGATGGTGAGCATTTCATCATCCTCCCAAGAGAGCTCCCAACCTGGCCAAGCCCCAGGGACAGCATGAAGCTTCTCCATCTTGCTGGGATCTGGTGGGGATTTTGACAAATAAACTGCAAGGAAGCACAGGCAGGCAGGCACCAGGCCAGGCACAGGAGGCTCTGGGATAACAAGTGTTGCAAAGATCCCCACCACGTAACTCAAACCACCTGCCTTCCCTTCCCAACGCAGTGGGTCTGCTGCTCCAGCAGTGCTGTAGCATGGGCTGGGAGCAAAGCTGGGCTGAGGAGACCCCATTCCTGGGACCAGCAGGGAAAAATGAAGGGCCAGTCCTGCTCTCCCCGACCTGGGGTGGATCCTCTTCTTGTGCCCAAAGGGAAGACCTGATTCTCACACCTCACAGCCAGCATAGGGACCTGTCAGAGGAGCACCTCCCTGGAGGACTGTTCATCTCTCTGAGGGTGAGACATCTCCGGTGAGATGGCCTTTGAAGCACAGAGTACACTGGAAATCATAAGGCAAGATGAGCCACTCCTACCAGGCAGCCAGAGCAAGCTCGTTCTGGTCTCTTCTTTCCCTCTGAACTCTGCATCTTGCAGCCCCTTTTACCTGGGCAAGGCTCTGCATCCCTTCCTGAGGAGGGAAGCAAATTACTCCATGCATCCCCACGTGCCCCATTCCAGACGGGAAAGCAGAAAGGCCAGTCTGCAGCACTAGGCAGCACTAGCCAGGTGGTCCACTGGTGATGCCTGTGGCCAGCTAGGAGCAGAGCACCACATCAGGCAGGTCCCTGGGTGGCGTTAGAGCTGGAGCCCTGGGCTCAGACAGCTCTTGTCCCAGGCAGCCTCCAGAAGGAGGCTATCACTGGAGGCTGGAGTTGTCCTTCTGGGCTCCCCTGCCCTGCCCCAGTGAGTAGGTAGCAAGTACAGGCAACAGCTGTGTGCAAGGACCCTGTTCTGCACATGCTGCCACCAAACCGTGAACCCATTTGTCATTTCTCAGCTGCTTTGCTGACTCGCAGTAAAGCTGCTGCTCTCCTGCCGCAGGCCTGAGAGCCTCCCTGGGGTGGGGGGGACTTATGGCTTAGCAAAATGGAGTGACTTGGGGCAATGGAAATTCAGCCTTGGAGTGAGTCAGACGCGTGAGTCAGCGGGTCCCAAAGCACAGACAGCAGCATCCAGCCTGGTGCAGGGAGAGGTCAGCATCCCACTCGTGCTGCACAGGATCTGCGTGGGCACAGCTGAGGACAAGCCTGCATCTACCCACGTGGGATGCAGAGGTCTCAGAGCAGTGGGGCAGGGCAGATGGGTATCTCCTCACCCACTAGCCTCTGCTCCCTGGGATCAGTGGCCATGACAAAGGGACTCTGCATGAGTCATGACCCTGGTCAGTAGGACACCTCCTTCCCTGGGGGGAGAGAGCCCCCGGGTCCATACTTGTCTGAACTGCGGTTCAGCGTGCAGGGAAGAGCAGCACCAGCTCAGGTGAGTCCCTTCACTGCAGTCCCCGTGCCTTGGTCCCTGCACTCTGGAGTGGTTCGTCTCCGCTGGTTGCACACCTGGTTTTCTGGGAAGAGCAGGCACCTGGGTGCTGTGCTGCCCTGTCCTGCCCCATCCTGCCCCACAGCTTCCTGCCCACATGGTGCTGATTGCGATGGACCAGAGCCTGATGGCCAGCTGTGTCCTGCCACCAGGGTCCTCACTGGAGAGCTGCCACTGTGGGCACCAGGCTCAACAGCCAGGTGCAAGCTCTACCTGTTCTTTCCTGGGGTGGGGACACATAAACATGGGGCCAGGAAGGAGCAGGAGGTGTGGGATGAACATAAAGTTAGGGAGATGCTTATCTTCATTGCTGTGCATGAGAGGGTATTCTTTTGCAGAAGCTGAAGCAGAGGAAACACAGAAGAGAGTTGGGTTTTATGCGCTCATTCATCAGTGAGCATTTCAGGAGATGGGGAAGTTTACAAATAAATGTCTGCCTTCTCTGTCCCAAAGCCCTTTTGATGGCCTGAGGGACCGCCACAGCCGCTCAGACTGCATGCTGCTGTATCAGAGCCCTGTCCTTCAACCCCGACTCTGGAAAAACAACTTCCTTTGATGCAGCTTAACCTTTGCAGTGAGCCTTGAGAAGAGACTCTTCAGCACAGCTGTGCTTCTGCAGAGCAAAGAGTTGGGATCTCCAGACAGCTCTGGAAGCAGGGTGAGACACATCAACCATTCTCCTGCAAATGCTGCAGGACCACATGCAGTGTTAAATAAATGCATGTTTATGGTAAGCCACCAGGGACATCAGCCTGTGAGATTTTTGACCTCAGTCTGAGGTTGTCTTCACAATTTTGCTGTTCCTCAGCCTGAGGTTAAACCACAACAGCCTTTTCTTTCTGCAGAGCTGAGACAGTTCCTGAGATTTTCTCTAGCAGTAGTTCATTCACATCTTCAACTACCAATACAGGTTGCTGGAGCAACCTTATGATGAGGAATACCCTATAACGAAACTGTAAATCCAGAAGGACTATAGCCAACACCACGAACAAGGCGTTTGGTATTTTTAGGATATATTTCCAAGTAGCTGAATGTTCACTCACCACAATTACAACCCCTAGAGAAGATCTGCCAGATCTTCTCCAGAGCTAACCAGAGGATAGAAACAAACCTGGAGGCTCTAACTTTCATATAGGAAGGGCAGTTGAATTAAAAATTAAAATGAACAAGGGGCTGGAGCAGTTGTCTTGTGAGGAGGCACTGAAAAGATTGAGATTCATGATTTTGGAAAGGAGAATACTGTGGGGGATATGACTGAAGTCTACAAAATCCCCAAGGTGGTGTATCAGGTGAACACGAAATCAAATCCCAAGGTCAAGAACTAGGGGCAGTCAGTGGAACTGGTAGAATATCACTCTGAAACAGAGAAAAGGAAAGATTTCTTCATGCAGTGAGTAAAACTTCAGGAATTTACTGCCACAAGAGGCTGCGGAGAGAGATGCTGTCAGCATGGTCAGAAAGGGATTAGACCAGCTAATGGACAGCAGGTCCATAAGGGAATATCGGAGGGAACAGGCAGGGATGTGCCTTCTGCTGTCCCAAGCTTAGTGACTGTGGATGATAAAGTACGAAGTGCTTAGGCTGCAGAAGGCTCACCCAAAACAGCATCTCCTATTGCCCCTGCTAGATGCAGGCTAGACGGGCCATAGCTCTGACCCAGTAAGGCCTCTCATATTCCTATTGCCTCTAATTCCCTATTCTAATTTTCTCCTGCAGGATTTTTCCATCACTTAACACTCAGCTAATGGGGTGTCTCAGCAATGGGACTGAGGGATATGACATGAGGATAACCTCCACTCTCACTATGGGGAGGGCAAGCTCTTATTGATAGGGAGGAAGCACACAGGGAAGTGTGTGCTGTGTCCATGTCCAGGCATCGAGACTGTCCACATTCAGACACAAACATATAACACCCTTGGCAGCCGGATCCTCACCTGCACAGCCCTGAAGTGCCTGTGGCTTGTGCTGGAACCACGGTCTTGCTGTGCCTCTCTCTGCTGGACATGCAGCCCAGGGGTGGGCCACAGCTCCACGCACATCCTCAACAAGAAAGTTCAGGCAGTGGATAGAGCTGTCCTGGTCCAGAGGCAAGAAGACACATCCCGTCCCAGCATGTGTCTTGCCAGTGTCGCACAAATCCGGTACGCCCATCACCAGAGGCTGTGTACCACATGCCGTACAGACACCCATGCAGGCCGTTCATTTTTAGTTCTTCCTCCTCAGGGTCTTTGCAGAGGCAAATAACCCATGTGCTTTTTCCAACATATTTCCCCTAAATTATTGAGATTGCTTTACAAATGAATCCCACCTGCACAGGAGGCATGGCGTGAGGTTCAGGCAGACCTAGGACATCATAATAATGAATCATCTTCCCAGCTGACTAATACAGGTCTTAATCTTACTGCAAGTGCTTTGTTAGAAGAAGGTGCTCATTAAAGATACTTAGGAAGCAACGAGAGGTAGGTTTAACAGGTTGGGCTGGATTAGGATGAAGGCTCTATCTCCGTCTCTCAGTTCCCCACATATTCCTAGCTTCACAGAGAAGTAATTTAGAAGTTCTTAGTCCTTCCCAGGGCACAGAAACTGGTGCGTAAGGATGCAGCTGTGTTTCTTCACATCTGTATCAGGATCCAGGACTCCTCACAGCTTTGGTAACATGCTTGGATAAACCTTGTCTGTGGCAACGAGCTGAGGGGTACAGTTTAAGCCCAGGATTTCAGTGTGCTGGATATTTGACCAAAGCATCCACTCTGGCTTCAAGCATGAGATGCCTTTTGAAACGCAACTGGTCAAGGATGAAAGCTGCGATAGTCCAGCGAGACAAAGGAGCCGATGAATTTCACTCTCTTCCGAATCCTTCCCAGAGTGATCTCAGTTCCTGCCAGTGACTTCCTCATTCGTGGGTCTCGGTCAAGTGACTTGGACAAACAATATTTACCCTCAAACTATTTTCAGAATATTTTTTGCTTATTTGTTCATTCAGCATGATGCCCGACTGGGCTGCTTGGCCACATGCGGTGGTTTCTGCTCGGGGATTGGGTGGACCTGAAGCTTTACAAACAGAAGGAAAATGGTTGCTGAATAGCAACTGGCAAGCGGCACAGATGCGTGTTTGTGCTGTCCTCCAGCGAGTGCCAGCATCCACAGATGCTATTTGCATCAGCCTTCCTGCTGGGCAGTCAACCAGAGAGGTGGCCAGCTTGGCTGCCGTGTGGGGAGCCTGCGGTTTAGGTCACGTCAACGTCAGATGCAACCTCCCTGCCACAACGGCTGTCTGAGCCCTTTCACGTCAGAGAA
The DNA here is from genome assembly GCA_035590275.1 of Ibycter americanus. Lineage (NCBI taxonomy): Eukaryota > Metazoa > Chordata > Aves > Falconiformes > Falconidae > Ibycter > Ibycter americanus. Next base: position 108,141,547 of record JAVJGI010000040.1, read on the forward strand.
AGGATGTTTGAGGTGCAAGGACCTACCTGCATCTGACAGACCAGAAGACATTTTACCCTGGCAGTACTGTGACCTTGCTAGACTCATGAGATGTGGAGGAGGGCTCCATACCCACAGAGCAAAGCTAGGTTATCTGTATGCTGTAATTGTTGTAATAAAGTCCAGCAATGCCCTGGGAGCCCCTTGCAGCATGTCCCGGGAGTGACAGTCTGCATAATTCAGAAACTATGTGTTGTGATGCCACAGAAGGTGCTTGGAGACGTGGCGAGTCCACTAACTCCTCCTGGGTGAAAGCAGCCCATAAAAGACTCTTCTGCTGCTCCAGCTGCAGTCCAGCATAGTTTTCATTGCCACAGTCATGAAAGATATGATATTGATCCTTCCTAGAGGCAGGAGGGCAAACTCCCAAAATGAGTCAGAGCATATCTGCTAACCCTCCAGTACAACTGGAAGAGGGAGTTCCTAAGTAAAGCGTGTTTGCGGGGGGAAGTGGACCTGAGATGTCCCTTTGGCACCTGCACCTACAGGACCCAACATCTTCTCTGCTGACCCTTGAGCAGACATTGTCAGGAGAAGTTCTGACATGGGGTTTCCTCATGGGGTCATTTTAAGCATTCTTACCTGAAAATTCACTTTTCTAATAACTTCACCAAGACCAACAGTTTGCGTTTCAGTTCACATTCACAGAAGAGCGGCTGGTCTATGTTTCAAGGCTGTATGCGATGGAGAGTTTGCCATGTCTCTGGGCTGCTTGTTCCAATGGTCAGTTATTCCCACTGTTAAAAATAGTTACTTTATCTCCAGCCCGACAGCCACCAGCTTTGCTTTCCAATCCCTGGATCTTTTCCTGTCTTTGTCTGCCCTCTTAAAGAGCCTTTTGCCCTCAAAGTATTCCCCCACATCAGTTCTCACAGACCATGATTAAATCACCTCTTAAAAACTAGATAAACTAAACAGATCGTGTTCTGTTAGCCTCTCACTGCGAATGATTTCTAGCCCTGGGATAATTTTCTAGTTCTTTCCTGAGTCCTTTCCAAGTTTTCCATGCCACTCTCAAGCATAAGCCCTGGACCTGAATGTGCCATTTTGGTGATGATGTCACTACAGTCACATGCAGGAGTAATGCCACCTCTGTGATATTCCCTGCTTGTGCATATCAAGATCATATTTACCCTTGCAACAGCAGTGGGAGTTTCTGTTCCCTGGGTTTCAGCTGAAGCCTAAACCCTCTCCAGAGGTTTCTCTGGAGCCCCTGCTTTCCCTAGTCCCTCGTCACAGAGGTGGCCTGCACGTCTGATATCAAGCAGTCATTAAATGTTGACTGAAGTGTCCCTGGGTTTCTGTATTCCAGTGCCTATGCACCCCTCATCCCTCCATCCTGATTTCTTCCTGTGCCACCAAGCATCCGTCTGTGTTTTTCTTTAGAGAAGAATTTATCCCATCCCAGGCAACCACTCTGAGCTGTCATTAATCCTGTAAACAAGCTTTTCCCATGAAGTTCTCGGGCTTGCAGCATACCAGTTGCTTCCAACAGGGAAAGAAAATCTTTGCCATCACTTTGCACAGTGCAGACTGTTCCAGTTGATCTCTGCATTGTTATGTCAGGTATTTCTAACATGAGAACTTTCTCAGAAGCATCACAGGCAGTCCCAAGTTTGCATTCTGGGAAGGATATCACAGGGTTGACAGAGACAGTGCATCCCACTCTGAAAAAGCATCTGAAATACTGAAAGGACACGCTGTTTGGAGGGATCCACCTTTCTTCTCCAGCTGCAGGGAATCCCAGACAGCTCCTAGACTAGACATGAAAGTGAAATGACAAATGACAACAAGAGTTCCCGTTTTTCAAGTCCCATTTTTCAAATAACCAACAAAAGTCAATGAAATGCAGTATCAAAATCCCCCAAAATTCTTGCTCCAGAATTCATGCACGTGCCTCTTAGCAGAGCTCAGGATCCTCGCCCACCCCCGGGATGCAGGGAGCCGGGGCAGCAGCACCCCGGTGCATCCCACACTCTGCACCGCGAGCATGGCTCTGCCCAGCGCCGCCCCTCCTTCCCCGCAGCAGAGGCTGGGATTGCACACTCTCCTCCTGATGCCCTCACTGCACGTCTCAAGGAGCTACTTTGCATCTAGCTGTCAAAGCTCTTAGTTAACAAAGTATTTAAGTATTATGGTGCCCCTTAATAAAGCACTTAAAAATTTCTTTAATGTTAAGAGGCGAAATTTAGTTAAGTAGTTTGCAATGGCAGGAGCATGGAAAAGAGCTTGATCACACCTGTTTGAGCTGTATCACCGAAGAGCTGGTGTCAAACCCGAGGGCTGTGAAGCCAGAGGCCAGCTGGGAGGTGTCAGCAGAGGAGCTGGATGGGCTCTGGAGCCACCAGCGCGAGCCCAGAGCTGTTTGCTCTCTACCTGCACGTCCCCCTTGGCTCTACGTGTGGCAGGGAGAGGCGGGGGCTGAGGCTGTGCAAACCATCAGCTTGTTTCATCTCGGCTTTGAACAGCATAGGGCAGGCTGTGCCCTGTGTTACTGTCCTGTATCCCCCAGGCGGGGCAGCCTGGGCAGGCTGGGAGGGCAGAGGTTGGCGGATTTCTTACAGAATAATTTAAAAAGGGGATTTGAAGGAGGAGGAGAGTGAAATCAGGTGAGAAGAAGGAATATTGCTCCCAGACATTAAGGATAATGGAATGGGAAACTACCACAGGTTAGAGGTCCCCACTCGAGGGAGAACCCAGACCTCCACGCCAGGGGAGAGAGGAGGACCCCAGCATGGGTCCCACAGGGGTATCAGCCAAGCAGGTGGCAGTCCGCACACCTCTGGCCAGCTCAGACCATGGCAGGAGGTCTGAGGAGTTGGGAAAAGCTTTGTTTTCCGAGAAAGAGCCTTCCCCAGAGGGTTCTCTTTGGAGATGAGATGAAGCTCTGGATTTCTTCTGGCTCCATCTCAGCAAAGATATGCTTTCCCTCCTGAACACTGGGAAGATGCACTCATCCCCTTCTGCTTGTTTGGCTGCACTGAAACAGCTTGCATCTCCTGCTGCTCCCACCATCCCTCTGTGGGAAACCAGCAATCGCCGAGAAAAGGCAATAACTGACTCTGGAACAGCCACATCTCAGGTGGCAAAAGCTGGTGAGATGCTCTTCTAGATTTTCTGGATGGCTTTTGTATCTGTATTTCCTCCACTCTTTGCTAAGCACCCATTTCTGAACCAGGACCTGGCCTCTGGGGCCCGTGCCACCCTGCAGCCCCCACGCCAACACACACAAGCCCTACAAGAAGGAGGATCTGGCAAGAGGACTGGGAAATATTGTCACTTGCGCTGAGGTCACTCCACAGCCCATCTTTTACCCAGAGACCTCAAATGAAGAAACTGGAAAATAACACTGGAACAAATTCACATGTTATTCTCCAGCCTGTCGTTACCCTGAGTCAGATGGAGACAAGCAAAGAGCCTCTACCCGGGCTAGATTGTAATCAGAGTGATGGAAAAGACCATTAGGTCATCTGGGCCATCTGCCCCCGCCAATACACGCCTGTTCTCTGCTTCATGTTATCTAGTGCTTAGCTTGGAGTGAGTCAAGTGATGCAGCTTCCAGTTTCCCACGGGAGACTTTTCCTAATAAAACTAATAGCTGAGATGGAAACGTTTCCTGATATTTTGCCTAAATATGCTGTTGCTCACATACATCCCATTACTCCCGCTGATCCTCCCATGGGGCTCTCTGAAAGCATGTCTCTCCTTGGTGTTCATACCCATCACGTTCCTGCTGACAGTTACTGTCATATTTTCCCTGGGTTGCCATCTAGACAAGCTGCATTTTACAGTACGGTGGTAATGACTACAGACCCAGAGCTGCAAATAGCTTTCTTCGTCCTTGGAGCCTTTGGACTCCTAATAAGTTGGGTTCTCCAGAAATTCTGCAAAGGGGAATATTCTGGAGATGTTTTTATGCAAAGTCAAGTGTGGGGTTTAGAGAGATGGGCCCTTGAGTGAAGAGCCTGTTTCTGTATTCCTGGAGTTTCTCGTGATGATTCTTTATCTTTTGTTCTGATCTAGTTGTCCTCCTTTAAAATTTGATCTCTGGTTTCTTCAGGGATCTCCATCCCTTTTCCACACTGAATTAGAACTTGAAGTCCCTGCAAGACACATGATGCCACTTAGAGGAGTGATTCGGGTGTCAGGTGACTTGAAGGCTGGCAGTTTGTAAAGAGACTTCAGCATTTACTAGCAAGGTAAATGATGGAGAGAAAGGGAGATGGGTAGATGTATAGATTGATGCCTTTAGGAGCAAGAGACGTAGCCATGACTTGGAAGCTTTTTAAAGACTTCAGCGTATATGGCCTGGCTCCTTTCCCTCACCATGAATAAGAAGCTTATTAAAATAAGTGATTTTCAGGGTTGTGCAAGCCCCCTGGTAGAGCAGCTCTCCAACATCAGATGCTGCAAGGGCGGGGAATCCCCTCGATCCCCAGCGAGCGCGGCGTGGGATGCGCTCCACGCGGAACCTGGCTGGTGCTCAGCCCTTACAGTCGTGCTGAGCACCCACCGCTCCTCAGCGCTTCCTCCGAGGGCACGACTGGGACCAGAGGGAGTCAGAAGGGGACACACAGAGTGTGCAAAATGGCAGATTTTTTTCCTCTGAACTGAGACCTGGCTTTCAAAGCGCTTCTGACCACTAGCTTCTCAGCCTCTGAGCTGGCCAAAAGCCTGCCATGCTGACTAAATGTCACCAGCCTGGGGACGCTGCAGTCCTCTGGGGGGAAGAGTGTCTTGCACGGAGCAGAGCAAGCTGCAATCCAAGATGGAGCCCCTGTGTAGGTCAGATAAACAGAGCTGCGCCTGCAACAGGAAATTAATTTAAATTTAGAAGAAATAATTTTTTCCCTTGGTCGAATGAGATGGGAGATCCTCCTTCTGTTCTTCATTAAGCAACAAAGGGTGAAACCAACAGCAAATTGTGTGCAAACCACCCAACTGCGGCCCTGAACTCCTGAAACATCTTTATTCACTTACTCTGGGATTCAGGAAATTCTTGTCCAAGCCAGTTTTATTGGGTGGTTTGAATTGAGCTCTCAGCCTCCCAATCAGTAACAGATGAACAATTTTGCATAACATTTTTCTCCTGGATTTTTGGCTCTGCTCCGTCTTTCCTAGCGGCTGAGCTGATGGAGCAGGCCTGTTGTTCATCCTTTCAGAGAAGCCAGCCTTGCTGCGATTCTGGGAATGGCCGCAGGCTGCCCTGGGTCCTGATGGAGGCCAAGTCCCACCTTGCTCCGTTCACCTCCATCGGCAGCTCATCTCCCCATTGCCTCTCTCACCACCTCCTTGTCTTCTTCCTCCAGCTGCTTCCAGGGCTGGCATCAAGTGCTGACCCCATAAAATCAGCCAAAACCAGATCCCAGGTGCTGATGGGCAGGCAGGAGATGCTGATAAACCGCAACACAGCCTGACTGAAATGTGTGGATATCTGCTGATAAAACACAAGGGGGGACAAGTCCCAGCTGTGGCTGGAGCTGCATGGGGAGAAAGGATGCTCTCCACGCAGGTGACTGCTGGGCTTGTTCTCATCATTCACTCCCAAGCGTGGCTTTTGTGGTTGGGAGAAGAGCACAGATGGATTTCTGTACCATTGGGATACCTCTAGCATCAGCGCCCACACTGGCCCATCACCCAGAGGCTGTGGGATGCGCAGTGCCTGCAGATCTGCCGTGCACAACGTGCGGATACACGTGCCAGAAGCAGCGTGCATGTGTGTGAGCCCGCGTGTGCTTGCGTGCACGCTCATCCTCATGGCCAAGGTGGTGCCAGTTCACAGGGCTCCTCTGCTCTACTGGGAATGCATGGCATCTGGACCACTGTGGGGAAGCAAAAGGAAAAAGGGTAAGACCCTGGAAAAAAAAGGGGGTGTAAAATGTCTGGAGAAATCCCAGCCCTCTGTCAAGGAGCTGTTCAGGTCTGCACCCCTGTGTCCGTGCACGTGTGCATTACTTGTCAGCATCTGTCTGCCTCCACCCTTGCTGCCTTGGCTGCCCGGAGCTGCCAGGGCTCAGCTGAAGGCCAGTCAGGAAATTAAATAGGTGCTATACACCCGCCTTGTCCCCGCCTCGTGGGTGGGCTCCCTCACCTGCCCATCGCCCCCCGCACCCCTGCGACCCTCTGGCAGCAGATTTCACCAGATGATGTTGCCACCTTGATGTTTCAGCACTGCCAGTTCCCAGAATAACCTGGTCCTGGGGCTGGGGAAAAACATTTGCTCAGCCGATGTGTTTGCTCAGACGCTTCAGCCCAGGCTTTTATTATTATAATGCCTCCGAGATCTGGGGCTTAGAGGGGGATTTTCTGCCATGTGCCTGACAAAAAGGAGTGACCTCAGCGACACCGGAGAGCGGAGAGCGGAGAGCGTGTAAAACCTTTCTGGGCTCTGCGTAGGAGTGCCGCTTCCCTTCTTGGCTGCTTTCGGCTCCATCTGCTCTCTCCACACATGGGTCTCTCTGTTAGTCCCTCTTGGGCGGAGAGAGGACCAGGCAGGAGAGGAGTGTTCACATGAATGAGCTTGACATTATTTGCAGAGTTCCCAGATCAGCATGCCCTGTATTTTAAGCACAAGAGCGATTCCCCTCACTCTGGTGGGTCTGCAGCTTCTCCTCTCCATCCTTCTCCCTCTCCATCCTCCAACCAACGTGTTGTCCCATCTGTATGAACTGCTCACCCCACATTCTGGCTTTCCAAGGGTGAAGGAACTCCCTACTCCATCTGTCAGCTTGCCCACAGGGACGTGACCCTGACTCTCTGCTTTTCGGCCCAGGTCTGTCCTGTGCGGTTTGGTGGTCACCACTATGTGTTGCAGAGTTGGAGCTGAGTCAAATCAACATGTCAAAGATCGTATTAGACATTCCTTCACTCACCCCATGAAATATTGGCCATCTCTTCTGCCACATGGAGCAAAGTAAGTTGCAAACCCAATGGGAAAGGCAGGAAAAACAGTCGTTAATAACTGTACTTAATTACAACCTAATTTCTTGAAAAATGTGTTTGAAAGCAGCTGGCAACAAGTTGAACTATGTGGAAAGTTTGAAGAATACCAGACCAGACATTAATTAGTCAACAGCCTCCAGAAAAGGTCAGGCTCTGGAAATATTTAAAGGTCCCATAATAAAATGAATTTTAATTCCAATGCTGAATGAAAACTTCATTGCAAATCCCCAGAAAATAGACTCCTTCCCCACAGACTACACTGTACATGTTTGGGGGAGACTTGCTCTCCACACACCACAAACTCCCTATGGGGTTTCCCAAACCATCTCTTTCGGTCTAACTTTTCCATTAAGGGTTAAGTATCATTTGTATGAGACCTCTAATACTAAGCTCTCCAAATTACCAGTTGGCCTCTGTAATGCAGCATGACCTCTCTAGAAGCCTAGTGCCATCGATAAATCTCAAACCCACACTTGTACCTGGAGAGAGACAGTGTCTTCGGAAGATCTGCAGAGATGCTGTGGCCATGGGCAGTATGATCAGGGATGTTTTTTGGAACACCACACATCACTCGCTACCAGCAGACCAACAGCATTGCTGTTCTGCTCTCCCTTGTTGGTTTAACTGAACTCTGTCTGAAACACAAGCATACGGACAGATATGGCCCGTGGTTTGAGTCCCTGCAGTTCTGGCAGAAGCAAGGACCTTTCCCTTGGCCACATCAGTGATCATGTCCTGGGGGTACGAGTCATCCACCAAACACAAAAGTCCCAAGAAGGAAATCTGCTGATAAAGAAAATCATCTACCAGTAAAGGATGACACTCACCCAAGAGGCATTTGACAGAAAGCCACTGTCAGGACACATGTTCTATGCCTCTTGAGTTTGAAATACATCATTCTTCGTAGCTTGTTGGTTCTCCAACCCTGTCCTTATCCTGGCCTTCTACAATGGCACCCCTTGCCAGGTGCCCTGCAGGAAAACCTGTGCAGAGGAGAGTGTGAGACCACTGGAAATGTCATGATATTTATGGTCAGAAGGGGCACATCTACCAGCCAGTGGAAGAGGTCCTTGTGAGAAGACAACTGTCCCATACCACCGACTGTCTAGTCTAACCATCCCATCAGATACCATCACCTTCCCATATAAAGGTACCGCTGCTCAGGTGGTGTGGCATTGCCCCGAAAGCATGGATTCAAGGTTTGCCTGCGAAAAAGGTTATTCAGGGTCCTATGGCATGGAAGCCACATGCTGAGCCTTCACTCATAATTGCCCATTGCTTGCCCGTTCTGGCTGTTACTCCTCTGCTGCAGTGTGCTAAATGATACGTATCTCCTTGGGAAATGGGACTGGGACAGACTGGGAGCTCACTGGCAGATGGTTTTGGCAGAATGCAGCGTAGTTGAACACGCGACGTGCAGATTTTGACCGAGTGCAAGCTGGTATCTCTGAGCTCTGCCCGCTTCCCTGCTGGCTCATTTACCCACCCAGCTCTGAGGCCACCGCAAGTCCCAGACCTCCTGTGCTCCTCAGCCACTTCCAGCACAGCTGGCAGGAAGCAGCAGCTTCCAGGTTTGTAGGAAATTGTGAATAGTTTGGTTTCAGAAATAGCAAACTGTTTGGACAGCAGGTGTTTCCAAAACAAAACATCTCAGCAGCTTTCCTTCTGTGAAAGATTTCATAAAGCTTGTGTGTCAGTCCAGCTCAGAATAAGGCATTTTCCTAAGATCTCAAACTTCAGGGAGAGCACGTCTGCCATGTGATGGCTAAGTACTGCAATGCCAGAAAGTTGGAAAAGCTTTGGGGGCACATGTCTGACCACCAAAACATTGCTCTGTTCTCCTTTTCCCTTCCTGGCATGTCTCCTATGGGAGTGGGAAGCAGGTGTAGTTTAACATCCCATCACTAACAAGGAGGTGGGAAGCAGCAAAACAGATTCCCAGGTCTTTCCCACAAGTGGCAATGTTTTGCAGTAGGAATTGTGGGGTATCCTTTCCTAATCCCAACCTTGGACTGTTCTGCTGAAGCTGGGAGAGATGTTGCTGTCCTCTACTTGCCATTCAAAGGTGCCCAGCCCGTCTCTGCAGGATCTGCACAGGGTTGCCAGAGAGACCAAGCTGCCTCTGCAAACCCAGACCCGAGGGGTGTAAGGAGCAGAGAGAATGGGTTTGTCTATAGTTGATTTTGGAGGAAGTTTCCTTTCCTCCTGCTCCTCATCATCTTTAGCCCTCCCCTATCATCCAGAAGATGGTACAGCAGCTCCTGCCTCTGAGGAGACACCAGGGCCACCTAGATGGTCAATGTATTTGGAAATCCTGCTCCCAGAGCAACTATCACTTTGTGCCATACTGGCTGGGATTTGCTCATTGATCCATTTTGGGAGAGCTGTCACAAGAAAAGTAAGGTAGAAATGTGAAAGAAAAAAACTCTGCTGTAAGCCAAGGAAAAGAGGTGCTGGAAATGCATAGGACAAACTCTGCAGGTAGGGAGAATGGGCTCACGTCTCTGGCAATCCCAGGCAACAAAACAGTGACATGTTTTGTCCTTTTTGAGGTAATTGCTTGGATCAGACAGAAACAGCGGACTGGCCTCTGACCAAGTCTTCAAACTAGTCCTGGGATTGAAGGGGCTTCACCAACGCAGAATATAGCATGCCCATGGGGAGACCCGACATTTCCCTGTGTGGGATGTTGAGAGTGAAGGAGGAAAGAGAAAGTGTCTTTCCAGGAATTGCTGTGGACTCAGATCCCTGGGCTCCATCATGTTTACGGATAGGATACATATCACATGCTGCACGCATCTGAGGAAGAGCTGTAGGGCTCCGTGCCGTAGCTAGAGGTTATATTGGCATAAATACCTGCATTCCCCCTGCTAGAGGAGGCCCTCCTTGGCAGAACCTTGTTGTTATCTTCATAGCAGATCTAAGCACTGGAGCTCATTGGAGCAGAAGAGGGAGAGGACCCCCAAGTCTAACTCCCTCCTGCGGGAGGACGTGCCATTAGCTGTGACTTTGCAACCGCAGGAACAGCATCGCGTGCATGATCTTGCCTGTGGTCCTGCCTGAGTCACTCTGCAGGGCACACCACCAAGTCACCGAGGCACCCCATAGGTTGTCCACCTTACAGGGGCGTGCTGGTTTTTCAGGTACAGGGGATGCAGGGATGCAGGGTTGGAAGCGTGGCTGCTGTAACAGCCCACATGAGCAGCTCTGACAAGGAGGGGCTCCCTTTAATGCTTTCCACTTGGAGAGACTGGGAGATGGCGGAGACCAGAAGCTGCTTGGAAATCACTTCCCTGCCTTCTCCTGGCCTGACTAAGGGATGGAGGCAGGAAAAGAAACGCATGGGCTCATGGACAGAGGGACATCCTGCCCCCAGATCATCAATTATTTTTGTGAGTCTGTCCCTGGCACACAAGCTGAGCCCCGGTAGCCAGCATGCTGCTGCCAACCACTGTGTTTGTGAATCAACAGTCGAGTATTTTACGACTTGGGTTGAGGTGAACGGTCCTCAGCAGCCAGCCTGCCTGGCTCCCGTGAGTCACCATCCTGCCCTTGGGTCCTGCTGGATGCAGGGTGACAAATGGCAAAGATGCCCTGCGGGAGCAGCTCCTGAGGGCTTTTCTTGCTAAGCCAGCTGGCTCAAGGCTTACTTCTGAGTCCAAAAATGAGGACTGATGGGAAACACTGCAGGCAGCCAGCAAGGAGCTCTGCAAGACCCCAAACAGCACAGTCTGCAGAAAGGCATCACTAACTCCAGCTGATATCAGGCAGAAAACTGCCTGGGCCCCACCTTCAGTAGTGGAAAGCAAATCCCCTCTCTGGGAAAGGAGGTAATCTCTGGGCCACGTCAAGGAGCCTAGCCCTGACATCAGCCAGGACAGTCCTAGCGCTGCTCTGTCCCTTGGGATGCTTCCCAGGAAAACCGGTGTGCCATGTCTCTGCCACCTTTGCCCAGAGACCTCTACAGAGCATCTGTGGGGCTGCCGAGCATCTCCTTCACCTTGACCCTGAAGCCCTCATTCCCCATCGGGCAGCGAGTGCTATCAGAGCTGGCAGTCCAGCAGAGCTGGGTGAGGAGGAAATCAAGGGCTTGGAAGATTTTCCTGTGCGCAGTGATTCATGGCTCGTGTTTGTCAGTAGATGGGAGTATTTGGAGAAGAGCCAAGTCATCATGAAAACATTTACAAATCCCAGACGTTTTGTGGATTTCACCACAAATTATCTTCTGTCCAACACAGCCAACCCACACGTTCAGCGACATTTTTTGAGCTGCAGTTTATAAATCCTCCATTTCCAGCAACAGTGTGAAGATGGCAATGGCCAGCAAGAGGGGACATGCCATTAGAGTTGTACCAGCTGAACAGGAGAAGGGTGAATGGTTGGAAGCCAAATGACTGCTTGCTTCACCATAGCTGCATCACCTTGCCCAGCAGTTAAATAAATACGGATGCAAGCCTTTCCTAGGGGAGAAGGAAAAAAGACTGTTCCTGGGAAGACAACGGCTATTACTGAGGGCCATGCCAGCTTTACATGTGGAGAATAAAATTACTGAAACCATCCTGGTGCCCAGCGCTTCGTGCCTTTTGTCCTGTCTCATAGCATGAGGAACTTGGTTAGAAAGGAGAAATGATGCCAGAATTGCCCATCACCACCAGCAGACCCCGGACTGAAGAGTATGCAAAAGTCTTTGTGTCCCCCTTGGCTGAGCATGTGCCAGCCACAATCCTCACAAGGCTGCCCAGCAGCAGCATATAGGAAAAGGCAAAAAGCTCTCCAGAGTCATGCCTTATCAACACAGCCTTCCCTGATCAGAGCAGAGGACAGGAGTAGACTGGGCTTCCTTTGAAAGACCTGTCTGTGAGCATCTATGGGTGTGTGTAGTAGAAACGTGAAGTCTGAATGAGGGGTCAAAGCTCAGGAAGAAACATCAAAAAGGAATAAAAGAATATCAGGCATTGATGGCACCAAGTTAATTCAGATTAGAGCACATCCGTGGGTAGCTTTTCAAGGCAGACCCACTGGAAAAACAAAGGCCAGCCTAGAGCAAGGAACAACATAAAATTAAGGATAGGCTATGCCCAAAAAAGGAGTCTAAAGGAGTCTTAAAAAAAAGTATGAGTCAGAAGTGTGTAAATCAACATTTCCCATTGACTCACAGTGGTGGACCAACATGAAAATACAGATCAACTCATAAATGATACCAAAAGTTATATCCAAAGCCAGTGCATGGTCAGCAGCCTGAGAGCCCAGGGGATGTGACGACTCGCTAGCTGTCATTCCTTCTCTGTGTCATTGCAAGGAGCTCTGGACTGACCACCTGGAGATACGTCTCGGAGCCTGAACGCTGGACATTTGTCCTGGTGCTGTGAGCATGTGGGTGTGAGACACTGAGTGTGTGAAAACAGTTTTCTTTGAAGTTAAATCACCTTTTTCTTCTAAACTGTCTCTCACAGATATGGGGAAATACGTGGGAATATGGGGAAATATATGGGGCGATCTGGGGAATCATTTGTATGTAGTGGGGGAAAGTCTCACCTTGCTATTCCAAAAAGAGGGCAGGAGCCCATCCTTTTTCATGGCATATTGGGCTGATCCCTTGGAGAAGCTACAGATCCCAGTTAACCTGATGTTTTGGGATGTAACTGAGTAGATGCTCTTCTCCCCATCCTTCACAGTGCAGGCTGCCCCTCCATCACAGGGTGGAAAGGAAACTTGACATGCTGGAGATTTCCTTCAGGGCCTCTCTGCTTACAATCACTCCCTGAGGCAGGACACAGCTCACCTTTCCTGCTCGTTGAGCAAGGGAAACACAGATCCATGAAGGTCATGGAAAGCTGTCCGTACCTCTCTGGCAAAATGAGGGCCTGGGGAGGTCTCTCACTGTTCACCAGGCAATGAAGGCAAGAAGTTGGACCCCTGAGGAGGACTGGTCCTGGCAAGGTTCACCTGGGAGGGATGAGCCCTTTCAGGCTGATGCTGGGATGCTCCCAGTGTTCAGGGAACAGTCGTCTCCACTCTTACCGTCTGCAGGTCTCTGCACTTGTTTTGTTATTTCTGATTCAGATTTTCCCCCTTGCAATAGCCAATGCGTATAGCAGCAGCTATGGCTGGCTGCTGAGACTTTCTGTCATGCACCCTTGTGGAGCAGCTCTTGGCTGCCTCCAGCCTTCAGTTTTGGAGCTGAAGTGATATTTGTGATATTTTAAATTCTGTCAGCTCCTACGCCTTGCCAGTGTGGGTAGATAGTGAAACATGGCAAGGAGAAATGAACTGCCCCCTCCATGAAAACCCGTCATGACTGGGCAAGATGGTCCCCTGGCTCCTGAAGCCAGACAGGACCACACGTGGTGGCAGGTGCAAAGCCTGGCCCTTTTCTGGGCTTGCACAGCTTGGTGTTAGCTTGCTTTGGCCGTCCCTCCCCTCCAGACACCCGTCCCCCACCCTCCATGGCGATGCCAGGTTTTACACCTGCAGAATGGAAGTGCTGCCAGGACCCAGCCAGTTGGGACCAATGTGCCTCCTCACACCATGAACGAGCAGCAGGTCACATTGCACCTCATTGCACCTTTTAGCGTCAACCACTTCAAGGAATGGCCATGCAAACTGGTGGCCAGGTTGTCCCCAGGTGTTAAACAGCCATTGACCAGGACCAGATCTCAGGGCTCCATCCCGCGGCTGAGAGCCAACACCTCCAGGCTGAAGCCAGGCTCTCCCTGTCTGCTCTCTGCCAGGACCGTTGTAAGGTCATGTTGATTCCAGCTAATAAGGCTATGCAAATCACAAAAAAAAGTAGTAAGTTACCTAATTCAACCTCCTAGGTATCTCAGGCCTTTGATATTTACTTTGATTTTTCAATATTAGGGCTAATAATTTGGCTAAAGCATCTCTTCCAGACAGCAGTGCTACTTGATTGCACCAGCAGTGCTTCATTAAAGAGCTTGCCTTGCTCTCCAGTCGGGATTTTATGGTGTTGACAGCAGGGCCATTAATAATGTACCCATTTTCTGATCTATTTTTTAACGCAGAATAATTTTCCAGGACCTTCGCAGCTGTTTTGAGAATTGGCTTCCCTCGGAGCAGTGTGGAAAGCTGCAGGCAGATGCAAGTCCCAAAACTGGCAGGAGGAGATGGGACAACCTCATCAAGCCCCTCCAAGGCAGGGGACTGTCAGATCGTGGGGGACAGAGTGAGGTGCAAGGCAGCCTGACCCCTCAGGAAAAGGACAGCATGTCTGTGAGAGGAATTTAAATTACTGTGTTCCCTCAGCACAAGTGCCAGGATGTCCTTCCTGGATGAAGGACAGAGACTGGATGTTCCTCTGGAGCACCACCATATCTCGAGCAGAGGAATCACAGTAAAACTACATAAGAAGTGTTGGCCAAGGAATAACATCTCCTGATGCAGGCTTTAAGCTGGCTCTTTGGAGTTAGCAGGAAAGCAGTTTGCTTGCACTGATGATGGGTTTTCTTTAGCCTTCCTCCAACTGGCTGCTCTCGCAGATGGCTCTGGGGGGTCCGATGCAGCATCTCTGCCTCTTACCACCCCACCCCAGCACCTGGATGAGCCCAGCCTCCACCTTCCTGGTGAGTGAACTCAAAGCAACTTAAAGCTCTGTTATTTCTTTTCTCCCATTCTCAAAGTCCTTTTGAATATCCCTTCTCTCTGCTCCAGCTCCGCAGGCTCCAGGGATTTGGCTCTGGCAAATAAGCTCAGGCAAGCAGGAGCTGACTGTTACATGACCCTTCTTGTAATTTGCTGGAAATCTCGTCCGTAGGATAAACAGACCAATGTTAACCTTCATATAGTAAATAAAACTCCAGTGAATGTGGCCACTTAACATGTCTAAAAGCTACATTTTTACTTCTAATATTAACACATTTTTGAAGAAATCTTTCTTTGGCAAAAGCCAAAAAAATATTTGTTTCCTGTTTCAGTAAATAGTCGGCATGGCAGAGCAACTCCATCTGATACTCACTCCCTGCTCCATACAGCTGATCCCCCTTTATCCCTGTTTACTGCAGGGATACTATTAAATACCTTCAGCCACTCCTGCCTGCAGATTTCCAGAGAGCCCGTATCCTGTTTATAGCATCTCTGCCCTGGTCGCCTGCATGGGGGAGGTCCAAGCAGGAGAGAGAGAAAGAAGGGTCAAAGGAGAGATGCTGAGGTGTGGAAGGAAAGGAAAGATGTGGAGACATGTCTGCTGCCACCTCTAAGAGCACCCCACGGCTAGCAACAGCAGCATAGCTATCTCCCCCGATGCTCCTGACGGCATCCTCTCTGCAGGAGAATTGCTGATCCCATGGGAATGCCTGGATCAGGCCTTACAGCCTCCATAGCAACCGGGCTGTTGTTGGGGGCTGCGTTAGTGCTGGAGGGACCTGCCCTACGCTGCCAGTGCTGCAATGCCTCCCATTCACAAGGCCAGTTCCGCGCTGCTCGCCAGCTTTCTCGGGGGATCAGACTCCTGCATCCTCCATGAAGCCACTGATGCGACCTCTGCTTGAGAGCTTGGAGCCTGCAGCCTTCCGTGCATTAAGCAGACAAGCAGGGAAGGCTTTAGAGCCTGATTTATTTTCCTCTTCCCAGCTGTTATGTCCAGATGGAGCAAGGCTTTTCCATTTCTTTCTGAAAGGACTGCACCCACCCAGAAGCCTGCATGCAGTGTTGCTGTCAGAGATAGATGTGGCCATGAGATGTGAGCTGTGCTGGGGTACCTGCTTAGACACACCTGTGCAAAATTTGCACGCATCTGGGAAAGGTATCCCATGATACCTACTGGGGACTTCAGCCTTTTGTCCCTTCATTAGACCCTCAAGGTGATTCCGTGCTTCCCTTTCAAAATGCTCAGTTGTTGCTTTGGAAACGTGGGCAATAACCTGGAATGGATCTGGGGGTTTTTTTTAAGCCATGTGTGCTTTCTGCAAGAGAGTTTATGAGAGCAATAAAAGGCGGAATGATGATTAGGGGAGACAGGAAAAGGTTTGCACATCTTGCTGAGAGCAATCTTGTGTTTGGTTTTGTGTCCAATCTGCCTGAACTGTGACGTTGCACATCACATCTGACTTGCATTCAGAAGGAATGCAAATGCATCCAGCTTCTCCCTGGTGTCTTGTAATGGGCTGAGCCTCTCTGGGCAGCACCTGGGGGTTGTGGGACACCAGACCTGGGCAGGATGACTTGCCCTTGCACTTTTGCAGCAGGATGACCGCAGGGCCTGAACCGAAACCAGACAAATTGAACATGCACCCTGAATCTTACAGGACCATGTCCAAGAAGCGGGCTTACTATGATGCTCTGCATTGCCTAGCCTGGGTTTTAGGTGTCTGGATCAGGAGCTGGATTTGCAAGGCTGGGTTTGCTCTGTGATGGACAGGGAAGCTGGGGAGGAGGCCCAGGCAGCTTCCCAACATCCAGCACTGGGAGCATTGGGCCGAGAGACCAGTGATGAGCGAGGGAGAGGCTCCGGGGCACAGGCAGGGAGCAGGCATGGAAGGCCCTGGCTGCAGTCTAGAGGCTTTGGCTCTCAGCCTCAGCACGGGAGCCCCGTGAGCTGGTCCTCTCCTCCTAGATGGCTTATGTACATCGCATTTGACAGCCCCTGGATGAAAAGTAGGAATCATGCAGGGTCTCTGAGCTGAGTAATTTACAACCTACAGGGTCTGTGTCACACACCGTAGCCTGCATTTAGGCACTAGCAGGTGAGGGAGCTTTGTGGACCACTTCCAGCTTTGGCTCATCTGAGGAACAGGAAGAGCAAAGAAGATAATACAAAGATTAACAGCTTCACCAGTGCCTCCCAAGTGGACAATTCCCTATATGAGTTACCCTCCATCCATCGCAGGCCCTGTTTCAGTGCTTAGGTTGCCCCGCACCTCCCAGCCAAGCCTGTCACCGCTCCCTGTCCGACTCACCAGCACGGCAGTCTTGGCGTGACCACCCGCTCATCCCAGCTCAGGGCTCGCTGTGGAGGAGCACAAGAGTACAGGAGCACCGGTCACCCCAGCGTGCCTGGCCAGGTCAGCAGCTCCGAGACAGGAGCCCAGGCACAGGGCTGGTCCTAAAACATTTGCAGTTTGAGCCTCGCCATCCTGTTGACCTGAGCAAAGCTTGGAGACCTGGGAGAACCACCCCATCCAGAGGTTTGGCACACCTGGAGCCACGAGCCCGGTTGGCAGCCACCTGCCCTGGGCTACATTCTCCACCACCACCACCACCCCTGACAAGACAAGCAGGTTTTGTTCGGGGTGTGTGCAGGATGTGGCTGGGTGACCCCTCTCGGCAAGAGGCAGCTCGACGTGCCCACCGCTTCCCCGGCAGCAGACGGGTGCAGGAGGCAGAAAGCCCTCTTTGTGCTGGGGAAGGTGTCAGGTACTCGGCACGCAGGCAGCTGAATTGGGGCTTTTCATCGGGCGAGAGGCTTGCCGCTTGAGGAATGCTGGCTCCTGGCTGGAGCTGGCAGGGAGCTGCCTGCACCAGGCTCAGCGGTCCTGTGATAAAGCCCACAGCCCACCCTCTTCGTCCAGGAGCTATTTGGGGGCTGAGGGCAGCAGGAGCCGCGTCCCCTCTGCGGGGACATGGGGGTGAAGTTGCTATTTATAAAGGAGCGGGTGTGCAGAGAGCCCTCAAGGGGGAGGAGTTGCCTTGCTCTTTTGGGAGGCACGTCCTGGTCAGGGCATCTCAGGCAGGATGCTGCACTCACAGCCTGCCAGCCCATGCAGGAGTCGGGGATGCATCGGAGATGCAACACGCCTGCAAACCCTCAGCACGAGCCCTGCAGCATCTGGGCAGCACGGGGGGACAGCCCAGCTGTGCTCTAGAGGAATAGTTTCTCACCATGGCGCACATGGGATATTTTTGCAAGGGATGCTTTTAAGACACACGTTTCAGCCCAGGCATGCATATAATTGCTCTTGCAAGTTTACTCTGGTTTGAAAAGTTTGGGAATCTGCAGTATTTGGGGGAAGAGCTGCTGCTTCAAGCCTCAGTTTCGTGTCTTTAGTTTGGAATCAAGGAATTCAGAACCCATCTGACAAAACTGCTTCGAATTCATAATTAAGCTTCTGTGTCCCTCAAAACAGATTGTAACGACCATTACAAAAACCTGACATTTCTCCCACAAACTGCAACTGCAGTAGGAACCATTCGGGTTCCAGTTCAGGGAGGGGTGACTGATCTGAGCCAGACAGCAACACACAGAGTTACGACTACTGCCTGGGTTGTTTATTTAGGGTTTTTTAACAGGTATCTTGCCATTTCTGCCCTCACTCCACGGTCACACGGAGGTTTTACTTCAAGAAGCTGCCAGTGGCAAGCTATTAACTTCCAGTGATCACAACGCAATTAGCCAGAGTCACTGGGGGAAGTGCTGTCTCCAAAACTGCTGGAGGCTGCTCAGTGTTAGAAAGTGGGAACTTACTTCAAAATAAATAAATGAGGAGAGTTCATTTAAAGGGCCCTAAAGGCAAATTCATTTAAAGCCATAGCTTTGATATGGAAGCCATGTATGTGCCCATCAATGAGGCTTTGAAGGTTGCATATCCTAAGAGGAAAAGCAGAAAGGCTCATGTGGGAGAGAAAATCAACAGCATTTGCTGAAATGACAGGGTTTCATTGCGTATTTGAGCTGAACGGGGTACTTCAGAAAAAGGAAATCCAGCCTTAGCACAGGCAATAGGAGCAAGCATAAAGCATGCCAGGGATTACCTAACAAGGGAATTAGGATGGGATTTCATCAGAGTGAATGGCAAAAAAATGTTATAAAATCAAAAAAGGTATAAAAATAAGCAATAAAAAGACATAAAATCTCATGTTTCTGAGTAGCTGAAAGCCTGGGAGAGAAACAGAGGGTTATGGCAAATAGGAAGCTAAGTGGTTTCTTCAGATCCTTCAGGACCACAGAGGGTGCTGGGAAGAAAGATGCCTTAGAGCTGCTCATTTCAGGTTATAAAATGACAACAGTGGTGTCAGAAGAAGATGGAATAAACCGACACACTGAAGAGCAGACAACCACTGAGCCCCGATGATGCATCCAAGACTTGTGTAGGAGCATAAGAATGAAATGACTGAGCTGCTAACAAACATATGCACACAAAGATCTGTGCTCAGCAGTAAACAACAACAAAACCAAACAGGGAAATGATAGGAGGCAGCAGGGATGGGAATGGAGGGGAATATGGAATATATTATAAAGCCATCACATGAGCCAGCAGGGTGCCCTCCTCTGCAGCAGCATCCTTCCCTGTGGTCATGTAACACCCCATGGGATATGTGGGAGCAGAGGGGCAGAGAGGTTGGGGGGAACAGCGCTGGAGTCCACCAGGGAGACTAGAGGGAGGATGGTTTGATGGGGTGAGCAGGCAAGGAGGAGATGTTGGGATGGAGATACCTACACAACTTGGTATCCTCCATCTCACCTTCTTCTGTTAGCCAAAACAGGTGTGACAGGGAATGAATTGTAGGGGATGAAAAGGAGACATCTAGCTGTGGTGTCACAACACTAGCAAACTAGCAGGCTGCAACAAGGCTTTACCATCGGTCAGATTCTACTGTCCAAGTCATTTCTCCAGCTTCCAGAGGTCAGACCACACTCCTCCTCATCTCTGCATCCTCCAGGGGCTCCTTCATCCAAGGACCCTTCCCATACTCCTCAGAGCTATTTAACCACTTTGCAGGAACGAGCTACAGCTGCACATCATCCATGTCAATCAACCCACAGCTGCATATTTTCAATGTCAATCAACCCACTGCCTTCATTCCTCTACACTGTGGGACTCACTGATGCGCTGTGGTACAGTGTTCCTTATTTTAACAGCAATTCATACAAGGTGTAGTAGCTAAGAAGGGCTTATGTGGATACCCACAGCTTCTCCAGAGGGCTGCCAAGTGCAAAGGAAAGTCATAAACCATCTGACTCTCTTGGGCTGCCAGCAAGGAGGAAGATGTCCTCCCCACATGCCAGTTGCAAGGATCTGGAGGATCTAAGACAGTGGCAAGTACCAGGAGATGCAGGAGCAGGGATGCAAGCAGCAGGAGAGTGGGACCCATGGGGAAGGGTGGTGCGGAAACACTCCCCTCCCAGGGGGCAGAGACAGATGGGAAGTCAGCAGGAGAGAGAAGAGGAATTCCCTTTGGGTCTGTCTTTGTGAGTGTTTTTCCTGATGTCCTAGCTGGCTGAAGACCTTTTACAGTCTTATCTAGTGCTAGAAGACCTGCTCATGGTGGTTGTCCAGCATCATTGTCCACCTTCTCTCTTGGTCATTTTGTATCCCCACCGAGAGTGCAGGAGTGGACAAAAAAGGGAGAGCAGCATGGTTTCCACCTCTCGTGTGTGGCAATCTGCCTTGTCAGGGCAGGAGATGTCCCACCTCACTCTGCTTCAGTCTTGAAGGCAATGCCTGCTCATGGACCAGCCACCACAGCTTGCCTGAAAGTCAAGGCTCTGCAGAGAGGCTCTCCAGGAGATGATGATTCATGGTTGATCACTTTAGCCGGAGCTGGATTGAATCAACTCCTCTCTCCTGTGGCTCTGCCAGGTCTCATGGCCCAGGGAGGGGAGGAGAGAGGAGAAATAATGAGATTTCCCATCCAGAATCGTGGGGGATTTATAGCTGTTGTGATAACCTCGGCCGTTAGTGAGGCTCACACAAGAAACGATGCTGATTTCCAAGTTCCTGATTTACTAAACAACAAAATGAAAAGTCAGCATAAATCACCTCTGCTCACACAAGTGGCAGCTGTGGGATCCCTGGGAGCCTGCCACATGGATATATGAGGGCTGGTGCCCGGGTGCCTTGACTCCGGGGTCTCCTCTGACCAAGCCCAGGCACTGTATGGCAGTCCCGACAGAGCCACCTCACCCTGCCATGTAATGCAGCAGCAGCTCCTCGGAGGGCAACTGCAAAGAGCACAAAGCCAAACTGTTGGTACAAGGGGCAATAGTTGCGCATTGGGGATTGGTAGGTACAGGCACGATATTGTGAAGCTCTTCTTCCCCATGCCTTGGGACAGGTCCCCAGAGAGGTTGTGGCTTTCCAGGACTTAGCTAGGCAAAGCCACAGCCACGCTGGTCTAGTCCTGCTGCCAGTGGGATGTAGGTCTGGAGTCGCCCTTCCACCAGCCCTGCTGGGATCCTGTATTTCCAGCAGTACATTTCCCCCAGGCATCATTGTCCCAGTGCAGGACATTTCTGCTTTCCCTTGCACACAGCCCCCTCAGACAGCTTTCAGATGCATCCTTTTCAAGAAAACACACACACACCCCGCCTTCCCAAACCAGATGGCAGAGCTCACATCCTTCAGAAATGACTGTTTTCCTCTGTCCTTACTGAGTATGAAACAGGAGTTTAAAAAAAGAAAAAAGTTAACCCCCCTGAAACCTTCCATGGCAATAGGGCATGTTGCAGCATGCCCTGTGGCAGCAGGGGAGGAAAAATGCGTGATGCACCTAACCCGTGCCAAAGCCACGAGAAACTGAGTGGCTGTTCGGAGCAGCACTGAACGAGGCAGGAGACTGCTTGCTGCAACTGTGCATCTCAGGGTCACCTTCCAAGCGAAGGCGAATGGGGCAGATCATGAAAGTGGTGCTTGCAAGATGGCAAAGGGAAGTAAATGATCAGTACGTGATCAGTACGTGATCCGTAACAACCCTGTTTGCTAGCTTGGCTCACTTTTCTCCTTGTGCCATCGAATTAGCAGATGCTGGTAGTGAAGCAGGTTAAATATCCCTAGGCTTCTGTAAGGGAAGCTTGGGCATGTATCACTCTATCTTACCATAAAAGATAGAGAAGGGCCCAAGTGGTTTGAGCAACAGCCCTGAAACTACCCATAAGATTAGAAGCAAATTAAATGGGTGAGAAGGGAAATAGGCAGGTTGGACGCATTCATATCTGGAGAGAGAAGTTACTATCCTAATAAGATAACGTGGAGAGAACCTGACACACTGCCAGCACCAAATAGGATACAGAGGGTTGCCAAGAGATGAGTGTGCTTAGGACTAAGGGCAGAAAGAAATAATATTAATTTGCAAAATGCAAACATACAGCAAACCTCTACAGAAATACCAGCAAGTTTCTTAGGGGCAGAACCAGGTAATCTGCAGCTCAGCGAAAACGCAGTGTCTAAGGCAGAGGTGTAAATAGAAGCTGCTTGGATGCAGTACAATTCACTGACCTCTTGGACATCCATCACTACTGCAGGCAGCAGGAAGGGGGACTGGACGTGGCTTCAGGAGGATTTGGTGTCCCAGGTCTGTGACTCTGCGAACTCCACAGCTGGGCCATGCTCCCAGCATCAGCCTCAGCCCAGGAAACAACCGAATACTCTGGACAAAAACCCTAGCGAAGGACTTGGTCCTTTCTTTCCCCATCCACCTACCTGCAACCATTCCTGGAAGAAGACCACTCCCTGGGTTTGCCTGGATCCTCTTTCTATACGCGTGATGAGAGTCTGACACATGTAATACAAAAAAATACATTGTGCTAAGGGATTAGCCTGACTTTCCCTACTGGTTTCTCTTCCTGATCAAACTAGTCTGCAGACCCCAGTATTATCTACTGGATCTGGTCCCATAAACCGTCTTCCAACCTACAGAGACTTTAATAAAATTCAAATATTTCATCCTTATTCACAGGTTAGGCTGAGGGGTGCATTGCTCTTTGCTGAGCAGGGGAATGCACGCTACACATGCATTGCTTTGAGGCTTACAAAGAGGAAAATGTTGTTTCTGGATAAATAATCCCATCACGTAGCTCACACAGCACATGATGCAGCATCCTGTGAGCAGACTCCCCAGCAGCCTGCTCATTTCCATTGGCACTGCACATAACGTTTCATCCAAATCACACTCCTGACCCTTGAGACTTCGGAGACATCGTGTTACAGACCCTGGTTTATTGGACCAGGGTTACTGGTTATTGATTTCAGAGTTAATCTTACAGAGTCTCCAGCATTCAAGGTACTGCAGAACTTACTGTTGCAAGATTTATGGGGTAAATCAGTGCCATTCGCTGCCCTAAGCCATAGGCACTGAGCAGGGGTCTGTGTTTGATACCACATGTGCAGGGGGATCTCTTCTGGATTGTCCTATGACTCCTTTCAGGCTGGGAAACATCCTCTGCACCTCTGCTGGGTCCCCCATCTGCGCTCCAGTGTGCTTGGGCTTCACCTTCATCCCCCCAGACTGGTACCAATCCAGGTCAGCCCTGCTGTCATCACAGGCAGAAAATTCCCCAGAGGCAGAAAAATGAACTTTTAGCATTAAATTCAGCCCAGCTCATCACTGCCCGGGACACAGAAACACAGAGGTTCTGCACAGACCCCCCAGACATCCAGGTCATCTGGGGTCCTGGCTGTGCCTTGTCTGACCTGACAGGAGCGGATAGTCTGCCCCAGGATAAGACCCATCCACCTGCCTGGTAATTAAAGTCTATCCAAAGCAATCAAGATATTTTTGTCTTCCAGACAAACCCTCCTCAGTGGCCACGTTGGTTTCCTGCGGTGGGGACTTCCCACCTCCCATTGCAAAGCCCCGTGGTCAGAAGGGCTTTCCAAGCCTTCATCCTTCTTATCATTCTTTGCCAAATCCCTGAAATTTCTGCAATGAATAGCTAAACTTATGCAAGCTTTCTGTGGCATGGATCACAAAACCCCTCGGGTCACGTATATATTGTGCTGTGAGACCAGCATGTTACTTTATAGTTTACATCAGCTGCCAGGGTTTCATATGCTTCCGCAATTTTCATTGTAAAAATTTAAACCAAGAGGCTGTTTGACTGGACAGGATGCATCGTCCCTGCAAGGGTCCTTGTGCTGACCTTGCAAACTAATTGCAAGCAGGGAATGAGGCGGCCAGCACTGAGAAAATCGAGATGGGCTGAGATAAGCTAAGGCAGGGTGGCATGGCAGGGCATGAAATGGCATGGCACAGGGAAGAGATGGCCAGGGATGGGCGGCAGAAGATGTGTCATGCCAGTGATTTGACCTGCATGTCCCATCCTCATCTGTGGGAGCTGCTTACAGCCCTGCTGAAACCAATGAGAAAAAATCTGCACGGGGTGTTTTTCTCTCTTCCCAACAGAGAAAAAATGCTTTGATGGGGTTTTGTACCTCACTGCCTGTTTGCTGTCATTTTCAGCCCACATCTTTGCACTGAAATACCCCAAGCAACTGAATACAAATGCTCCTCCAGGTTTCCCCCTGCTTGACACAAGGCTGCTGAGAAATCTCAGATTCTCGTTAAGGCTGCCTGTTTGTGGGGGCAAAACGGGGGAAAAGAGTCACACAAAACACATGAAAGCCCTGGAGATGGAGGAGGGCCCATGCAGGGTCCCCAGCCCCACTGAGAAACCCTTGTTTGGCAATAAAAATATTCCAAGCCATTTAATAAAACTTGACAAATGGCATGAAAGTGTTTCACAGCTCTGGTCATTTTCCCATCTGTGACGACCCGGGAACCAAACAGAGCTGAGTTTGTAAAGGACTGTGGGGGAGCAGCGCTTATTAGATTACAAAGAACATGACTTGTTGTGAGAAAACCCAAAAAGTCATGTTTTTTGTCATGAAAGTCTAGGCTGTGACAAATTCAACGCGTTAATCATGATGGATTTTTACTGGAAATCCGTAATGCAGAGTACAGTCATTAAAGAGCTGGCCTCGTGCCCCGCTGGAGCCCTCCTGCTCGGGCTGCGCTGGGGGAGCAACGAAGCTGCACGCTGAGATTATCCTTGCGTGTACCAAGGAGGCAAACTGGTGTGATCCGCTCCAAAAAAAGGGACTGCCGAATCCCCTCTCCCACAACAGCCTCCCTTGTTGTGCCGAGGGCTGGCAGGGCCATTTTCACTGACCAAATCCGCGTTTCGCATCTCTCCCTGCCTGACCCATCTCTTGTTCCTGCAGATAAATCACCCTCTTGTCCTCCTCGGGAAGCACGGTCCGCAATCACAAACGAGCCTTTCTCCACAGGGCATGCTGATGTCAATCTGCAGCTTTGTTTTTGCTTTTTTTTCTTTTCACTTTCACATTTTTTTTCCCCCTTTCTCCTCCGTTTGGGAGGCTCGTTTTGAACAGGTCCCCTTCCCATTTGGCCCAGAGGTTCCTCCTCTGAACTTGCAACCCTTCCCAGCCTGCAGCGATGTTTTCCCAGCAGATAGCACACCTCATCCTAGGCTGCTTTCTCATCAGGTGGAGTGGGAAATAGCTGTGAGGGTGGCCTGGCTTCTTCCAGGGAGACACGATTTTAGCTGCTGGTCCCTCCGCTGCCCAGACAGTGCTTGAGCTGCAGCAACAGCATCAGAGAGGATGGTCCCATGGGAGGGAGAGGCCAAGGTGAAGAGCTGGTGCGCTCCATGATGGGGATGGAGAATGGGCACTGGAGAAAGCGGTGGGAAGAGATGCTCAGTGGGGAGGAGGGTGAAGGTCTATAGGGGCTTGGCTGAAGGATGGGCTGGTAGGCAGGAGTCTGGACCTTGCCAGAGGATTTTGGAGGAATAAAAGGGAGGGAATCACACCCAAGTCGAGGAAAATTAGGTGCCCAAGGGTGGGAAGGGAGGGAGGGCAGGAAGGACTGCATCAGCAGAATCAAGTATCAAGGGGAGTTTGAAGAAGGTGGCAGCTCAGCTGAGGGAAGCCACTGCCGCAGCCCTGCAGGACAACATGCAAAGTATCTTCCCTTGTTTCACACCCCTCAGCCCTTCTCTGCAAGTCCTTGTCTCCATGCTGTGGTGGGGTTAACACCACTGCAAGGCTCTCGGAGCTGCCCCATCTTGCGGAGGGCATCATGGTTTGCAAGTCTCAACGCAGTCCCCAAGGGAGGGGTGGAGAGCTGCCCTGGGCATCCCAAGGGACATCCGTTCCTCAGGCTGTGCTCTGCTGGACATAGGTAAAACCCTTCCCATTCCCTCCAGCTGGGCTCCAGGGTTTCCCAGCACATCCTCCAGCCTTTGTGTCAGCATTTTCCCAGTTTAATCCTCATGGTGGATGCTGCACGGAGAAGGGAAGCAAAGAGCATCCCGTGCCAGTAGGATGCAACAGATTTTAAGCCAGCACAGGAGAATGGTCAGCCAAGCAAACCTGCAATCCACAGCAGCGGTTTCCTACCCACAGAGCAGTGCCCAGACCTTCAGGACCCTGCCTGCAGGCTCCTTTAGGGCTGCATTGCCTGGCACAAAGGAGACATCCACAGCCCCTTTCCTGGCAGGAGCATCACAGCATCCTGCTGCACAACACGGGGGTACCACATGCACCAAAAAAAAGGGCGATGGGAACCCTCCCTCCTTCCCCACAGCTCCCTCCACTTCCTCTCTGACCCTCCCCATACTGGCTTTTCTCCCCTGTTCCCTTTCACGCTTGGTGCTCCCTTCCTGCTTATTAACTCTCCAACCCGCCCGAGGAAATGTGCCCCCTGCGACAGCTCTGCACAGAGGATTTATGAGCCCAGCTCTCAGGGGAAGGAGCCTGGGCATAAATCACAGAATATTTAGGAAAGTGATCTACATTTATTACACTTAATACTATATTTAGCATGTCCAAGAGGACCTTATAAATCAGAGACAGTGCAGAGCTCAGTACAGGGTCCTGGGGGAACCCGTCCGCTCGGTGAACGTGTGCGAAGTCTGAAATCAGCAAGAGCAAATTTATGTTTGAATTCTTTGCTAAGTTTATTCCCCTAATTAGGGCTGCATATCATGCTGATGGTTTCCTGAATTGGGCTGGGGATTCGGGGCCTGGGCTCGCTGCCTCTCCCCACCGGCAGCTTCTCCGCACACACACCGGCTGCACTGGTCCATCCTCCAGGACCATGCCGGCAAAGTCTTTAAGCATCCGTCACGCTGAGGGATGACAGCACTGGGCGGGCGATCGTTAGTCTTCTCGTAATCCCAGGTTAATGCACCGTGCTCCAGCTCAACATCAACTCACAGCTGTAGACTTCTAAAAGAGACATAAAGTCCTCTTGTATTTCACAGAGAGCCCCGACTCCGGCTCGGCCCCTGTCTCCTCTCCTGCTTCAGTGGTATTTAATGCTCCATCATCAAAGGCCAGATATATGCCTCCCCGCCAACTGTGCTGGACCAGCAGGTCGCCTGCAGCTCCTTTACAGCCAGAGCTGCAAAACAGGCAGCTCCTGGCGTGTTTTCTGGAGCTCAACACCTAGGTCACCAGTCTGGGCTCAGGCAAGGGGAGGCTTGATAGCATGGTGATGGACTTCAGGGAGAAGGGGGGATGAAATGAGGACTTTGGTCCATAAAGCCTTGTTGTCCCCTGAAACTGATTTCTGATGGCAACAGAGGTCTGTCAGGAAGTGGGGAGGCTGGTCCTTTTGGAAGGAGGACAGACCTTCTCCAGCTGGCGCTGCACCAGTTGTTCCCACCCTGCTTCTGCTCCTACCTGCATGAAATTCCCAAGCTGGTGGATAAAAATGGCCAAAAATAGCACATGACTTTTTTTCCAGCTGAGGGTTCCTGAAGAAGTGAGCACTTGAGAAGGCAAAACCCTCAGCCAGCTCTCCCCAGCCCCAGTCGATCAGGACATGCTGGTCCCACAGCGTGCACAGGTGGGTGTTTTGCATGGGTGCCTGCAGAGCTGCAGGGAAGGTGGTGGCAGCAGCAAGGTCACCTCCCGCCAGCTCTCAGCTGAAGCCGGCTGAGCATCCTCCCCAAAATAACTGAGTGAGAGGCAGGGGTTGCTAACGGGAGCAGCCGTCTTGCTTCCTGGCACAGCGTTTAAAATCAGGTGGACGGGGAAAAACCCTGCGCATTGTTCTCCTGGTGCTGAGAGGTTTATGCGGCAGCTCTGCTGCTGACGCACTGACGGCTGGGCTCCCGGGAGGACTGACAGGTCCCGGGCAGAGGCAGCTTGCCAGGGGCCCAGGGCGATGCACGAGCTGAGCAGTTTGAAGCTGGGACTTGATGAGTGGAGAGTATGGCATGGAGGAGCAGAGCTGTGACTCCCAGGCAGCTGGTCCCTGCAGGCTGGGTGCTGGCTCCCATTGCACTTTGCAGGAGATGCTCAGCACTCAGGGCACTGCGACGGCTGAGCGCTCAGCAGCAGCAACCCAGTCACATTCGCAATCCCTTTCTGGTGATGCAAGACGGCGACTCAGTAGCGGAGGAGACTTCAACACCACCAAGGAAAAGGCGTCAGCCATCTAACGGCTGGGCATGGAGACCATGAATGACCCTCAGTGAGCATCCCCACTGCCAGCAGCTCAGCCCCAGCTCCCAAAACAGACACCTCGAGCACATCAGAGATGCTGTGGCAGTGCCAGCCAACGCACGTTTCTGGGGTCAGCAGAAACATTTCCTCACCTTGCCGAGGTCCTCGCACCCCAGCCAGGCGCACTCGCATCAGCAGCCAAAGTCTCCCTCCTTCCCGGAAAGCCCGTGGCCAGCCCCGCGGCGCCTGCCCGCCCGCCTGCCCGGGAGCCGTGGGACCCCACGGCTGGGTGCGTGCGTGTCCGTCTGTCTGTCTCCTCTCGCGATTTTCCAGGAAAGCTGCCGTGATTTACGAGCCGCGGACAGTGCTAGCTGAGTGCTCAGGAGGGCTTGATTACAGTTTCCCAGAGGAAGCTGTCTGTTTGGAGATGGCAAGGTGACAGGGTTTATACAGAACAGCACAATGTGTCTAAGCAAAGCTGTCAGCCGGAGACGGATGACGTGACGGAGAAAGCCCATTACTTCATTCACACCTCAACAGGCAAACAATAAAACACTTACACACAGCAGCGGCCGCCGGGGGGAGGGGATCCCCCAGCCCCTGCGAAAATGCAGCAAGCTGCTGCGGAGTTGTTTTCTGCTCTTCGGGCTCAGCAGGATGGGGCAAAGGAAGGGATAGGGGGGAGAAGCAGCATGGAGGGAAGGTGTGTCACCCCTTGGAGACGGGCATACGTCCCCGAGGTGACATGCCACGTTGTTGCACTGGAGCACGACAAACCCCTGATGTGTGTGCCCACTTCGGCAGCAGCATCAAAAGGCCAAGCCTGAAGGAGGGACCCGTCCCAGATGGCATCCAAGCCAGGACATGAGGTCTGCGGGGTGGCCGGTGCTCACAGCTCTCGGGGCCAAGAGCTGGCATGGCACTGAGGCCGGGGGCATGAAAGGAACAGTGTGCTCGGCAAGCATAGCCCAGCCTGTTGACCCAACTGGCCAATTTAGCCCAGTTGACCTGGGAGCAGTATCTGGATTTGCACAGAGGCCACCACCAGCTCCATGAATTCAACGCTCTTGCTGTCAGCACGCAGGAGCACCTCCACAGTGACCGGCTTCCACCAGCCAACCCACCTGCACAGGGGAGCTGGTGGGGGCACAGTTGGCAGCTGTCAATGAAGAGTAAATTGTGCAAAAAGACTTGGCAAAATGTGTGGGTTTCTTTCATCAAATCACCTCGCACGGACCAGCAGGTCACCGATCCCAGCCCACGGAGAAAGCTGTTACCCTGATCCCTTGGGACAACTACTGCAATGTGAGAGGGGGCAGAAACAACACCCCAGCCTCCCCTCTGCACCTCCTGAAGCAGCGGTGGACAGGAGAAGGTGGAAACGTCTGCTGCAATTTGTGCAATAACCCGTCTGGTTTGTAAGAGCACTCGGAAAAGCCTCCAGGTCCCTGAGTAACCGGAGCTGCCCGTGCCCGGAGGATGTCCCACGTGGAAACACCACAGCTCATGGTGAAACCCCCAACACATTGCGTGCTGGACAGGGAAATGATGTAATGCTGGTACCCTGGGATGCAACACCACGTCCTCATTATGTCAGTTTTCTGAGACGTGCACCGGGCCCTGTTTGATGCCAGGTGGCACCAAGGTCTGGTGGGAAGTCAAGCAGAGCTGGGTCAACCACACAAAGCCCAGGGTAGGCAGCGACCTTGTGCACAGTGGAGTAACAGGATGGTAAAATCAACAGGGCTCATGCTGGGAGGACTCACTGTATGTCCTTGGCTGACACTCAAGTATCTGAAAATAATGACTCAGGATGCATATTCCTGTTAGGAAGCCTATTTTGCTTTCACTAGCTGCCTCCCAGCTGAGCAAGCCCCTAGGAGGAGGTACATCCATCTCTCCCGGGGTTCAGCAGAAGCTGAGTTCTGCTAATGCTCCTGCCTTGAACTCCTTGCCAGATTAAGCTCTCCTCAAAAGCAGAAAATTAATTACCTGGCTGGCTTATGGGCTTTTCACAGGAAAGAGAAACCTCTGATGTTCGCAGTTGCAGTGTTGGAGATGGAAAGCCCCAGCGTCGAGGCTTGTTTATTGGTATTCGATGCCAGTGACAAGCTCACATGCTAAAATTTTCGAGGAAATTTCGTAATGACCAGGCAGGAGCTTTAAAGTTCAGCCTGCAATCTACGCCATTTAAAGCACAGGCTGGCAACTTTAATGACACAGAGACCCTGGCCACTGCCATGTGGTTGTAAAAGCTATCCCACACCAGTTTAACAATCCCCCCTCCCTCTGTGGGAGAAGCTAGTCCAGGAGAAAGAGGTTTTCTTACTTTCCTTCTCTGGGATGTATTGCTAATCCAATTGCTGTACATTAGGCAAGAGTGCTGAACGTACTACAGTAGGTGCTGATGATTTGACTCTGCTGGATTTTGCTTTTTCCATGTGTTTTGCCGCCACCCTGTTCCAGCATTACCGGCTGTTCAGTGCATGCTTGAGCACGAAGCTGCACACTCTGCTCTGCCGGGAGCTGGAGACACATGGGAAGTTTCTGGACTTCCACCATCTCCCTGCCGTGAGGAAATACCCAGGGAAGGACCCTTCACCTCCTCAGCATTCGATCTCCTCCCCTGCACCAGCACTTGGTGGCTTCCTCCTCTTCGGTTTTCTCTGTGCTGTGTATTAGCAGGGCTGTGCTGGTTTGGTTTTAGTGGGCAAGGTGAGAACACACAGGGGCACATACCCTTCTCCTGCCCCGTGTCTGCATGGATGCAAGTTGCTTCTATCCTTCAGATCTTCCCAGGGAGGAAAACCGCTCCGGAGGACGGGCCAAACAGCACCTCCCTGGCGCTGCCCTAAGGAGCGGGTAGACGGTGGCACGGCAGAGGTAGATGCAGGCAGGACAAATCCCTGACTGGGGCTGTGATCTGGGAAAAGCTGGCGGGGAAATTTCTGGGAAGAGCAGGGAGCAGAGCCACAGCCAGTCCTCAGGGATGAAGGAAAAAGAAACACTTCCTGGGGATCTCAGGGATGGTGCAGGCAGAGGGATGTGCTGCGTACAGGCTGTCAGCCTCCCTGACCCACCACACAGAGCTTAAATGTTATACTTTTAATTTCTCAGGGCAAGCTACTTGGCTTGTTAACCGTAATTCAGAAGAGGTTTGAACAATTTCAGGTTCGAGTCTCTTGGTTTTTCAGCTTGCATCAGGTTTACAGTCGTGGTCTGCAGCAAGCTGTCGGTGCGCAGTGATAGGAAGCACATCGGTCCAGGGTGGCACAGCATCTTTGTTTGTTAATTAACCAAGGTTACTCATCATGCTGAGGCTGCGTGCACTGTTGAGCCAATAGAAAACACATTCTCTTCAAGCTCTTTCCATTCTCTCTGATGGAGTTTGGGAGGGTTTCAGATTAAAAAAAAAAAAAGAGAGAGAGAATTTTTTAAAAAATCATAATTTTTGGAAAAAATCCCAATCAAACTTGGCAGCAGAAAAATAATATTTCATAAAAATGGGGTATTTTGGAAGAAGGCCCTTTATTTCCAAGGAAAACAGTGCTTGTTCTTAATAATTGTGTGGGATTACTTCTGACCACATTAGATCAGGACAGACCTGCCTGGTGATAGGAGCCGGCACAACCACCCAGCGCGGTGCTGCCCCTGCTCCCCACCTGATGTGCACTCACACAGGTGCTTTATTAATAAAAAATGTATTGAAAAATGAAAAATGATCCCTTCTCCCTCCCCATTCCTCCCTCTCCCTGCCAGCAACCAGCACCTTGCAAACGCCTTGACATCCGCAGTATTGGGGGCATTGCAGTAGCTGCTGGTTTTGCCCAGTTTCAGTAGGAAATACAGATTTTCCCTATTTACTGTTTGTTAAAACCTGGTTTATCAGCATCTTTGTGGGTGCTTTTGGAAAGCCTGGCATCCCTGGCAGATGAGCTGGTGACTTGCTCTCAGATGAGTCGCTGCAGCATGACTGCCACGGACAGCTTGGTGTTTTGCAACCCTGCAGCCTGAGCTGCCAAGCGGGATTGTGCAACCTGCACCCGAGACAGCATCCGTCTGGGGTCGGAGCAGCCTCCTGGCAAGGGGAGCAGACAGCATGCTCCTTCTGGGCAAGGGTGAATCACCCACCTGGCTGGGACCAGCCAACTTCGGGATGCCTTCGCCTCATATGGATGCTTTGCTGAAGTGCTTTAAAGTTCAGAGTGAGGGGGTGATAGCTTTTGACCAGTTATTTCTCTAAACCAATGCCTTGTTCTTACAGAGGAAGGTGCTACGTGCAGAACCACCCTTTTTTGCCTCCTCAGAAACCCTTGACAGAAAAACCCTTTGGCTGCAGACAGCACTGGTTTGCAGATGTGCCAAAATCTTCTCCTTGGGTGACAGCTACTACCCAGCTCCTCTACCTGCAAATGTTGCAGGAAAACATATGTGGGCTTTTCCTGGCCAGCAGGGTGATTTATTTTTTTTTTCCAACCTGCCCAGCCAGACCAGTGATGCTTTGTAGAGTAGCCACGTGTGCACCCAGTGGAACGGGGTCCCCCCACTAAGTGATGCTGCAATTTTACAGGAAAACCAACAGTGGTAGGGGAACAGATCCAGTCTTTCCCTTTAGCTCACATACTGGTGGGAGCTAATCCTTCGCTGGCCACTGTGCCTTGATTTCCCCCAAAGTGTAATTTTCCTGGTGTCTCTCCCTGCAGCATCTTTAACTTGCGGGCACAATGGGCGGCAGTTTGTCTTATCTCATAGTGTGTGGCTAGATCCTGGCTCCCTGCTAGAGAAATATTTCTGGAGAGGGAAGGATGAACTGTCAGAGCCGAAGGGCAAAGTTGCAGCCAGGGTCAGGGCAGAGGTAGAAATCACCCTGCACAGCCCGAGCACACACCCTAGGAAAAAGCAACGAAGCTGGGGCATGTCCCCTCCCCTGGGGCCAGCATCGCACTACATCGGCTCCTTTCTCACCTCTCAGTGACACCATGGGTGGGGAGCTTCTGTTTATCTTGGATCTGAATATCTGAATATCTGGGGTGCTGCAGGAGAGGCAACGTCCCTTTGGCCTCATCTGACCCTTTGACTGCACCAGGAGGTCGAGGCTGGGTGCGGGATGTACAAGCTCCGTGCACTGCGGTACAAAAGAGTGTTACAAAACTCCCAGGACTGCATTTTGGTGCTGTTCCAGCGGGACATTTGGATAATGGGAAACCGTGGAAATAAATCCACATCTTGGCTCTCCACAGCCTGGGATCTGCCCAACTGGATCCAAGAGACAGGCTGGCCTTACAGTACCCACAGCCTGATGGGATCAGAGGCAGGGACTGTCAGCTGCCTTCTGCTTCTCTGCTCCACTTCCCTTCCCAAAAATAATCCCAGATTCTTGGAAGATAAAACCCTCCAAGCTCCCTTGATCTTTTTAGTTTTGGGTTTTGATTTTTTTCCACGCACACCCCTTCTCAGTTTGCTGTTTTCAGAGGTTTCAACTGTTTCTTTGGATCTGAAAGCGATGACAGGAAGGAAGCAAACATCAGGCAGCCCTTGCAGCCACCCTGAAACACCACCCTGGGTGCAGACTGCAATGCACCCCCCTCAGAACCTGCTCTTCCAGCCCTGCATCCCGCGCACACACACTCTCCTGCAGCTCCCCTGCCTTGGCCTGATGGCCATCCCGCTGGAGCAAAACATGGGATGAAGCTGTTCTCCTGCCAACCTTATACTTGCACTGATCCACCAGGCAAAACCCGACAGGAGGTCTCGGCTCTAGGAGCAGATTCAGGCACCTGCAGGTCCTGTGCACGAAGTGCGGAGCTCAGCTCAGCTTGGGCAGCATGCTGTGCTGCGGCGCAGTTGGAAACACCGGAGACAAGACAGTGCTGGAGCTGTTTCTCCTCTGGTCGCAGCACTGTCCGCCAAAGCATGAGGAGTTTGAAGCTGGAGACAGCCTTCTGTACTTCTGGCATGGGGACCGATGCCTTCTCTTTCCATCAGGAAGGGCTGCATTCCTCTCCAGCACATAGGTTCTCACTTAGGGGTCAGAAGACTTGCTTGACCTCCTTAGGCCAGGGTCTGGCATCCTCATTTTTGCTTCTTTCCAACAAGGGAGCTCCTCAGGGAGCTGTGTAACCTGTACGTGAGGACCTTCCTAAGAGTTTCCTCTGGTGCCAGCAGCCTAGAAAACCAGTCTTTTGGTTACAAGCCAACCGCTCTAACCAGTAGACTCTCATGCACAAACTGAGCAGTGTCACCACCGCTCAGTGATGGGGTAAGACAGAGTTGGCCTTTGGCCAAGCTGACCTCAGGTGAGACACAGTCAACTGCAGATGCTGAGTACCCAAGCAGAGCAGAGGGAGACACCCCAAACACACATCAACCTCCCCAGCCTTTTGTGGAATCCAACCTTCATGGCCACCGGACCACAAAAGGTTCCCGGAGGCACCCCGGTGTGCTGGCAGTGCCCAGACAAGGGGGGTCTTTCGGGGGGCAAACAACCAACACTTGAGCAGAGTGTCACTCCACACCCAGAAGAGGCGGTTGGGAGGTATTTCTGAAAACCTGCTGTGTTTAGTTATTTTTGGCTAACCTAGCCCAAAGAGGTTAAATGAAGCTGTAGCCCAGCAATAAGTGCTGTACTTCCCATAAAGATGAAACAGAGAGATGTTTTTAATCAGAAACTACAGAAGAAAGATGCTTCATGAGTAACCTAAGGCTAACGAGCCCATCCATCAAGGCTGGGAGCTAATAATATCGCTGGAGTGGAAATCTCAGAGCAGGACTTGGGGCAGGTCCCAAATGAGTCATCTACCATGAGACAAGATGCTGTCATGCGCTGGGGATCCAAACCGGCACACAGCAAAGGTGGCCCAGTGCTGCTGGCGTTGGTACAGGGGAACAGATGTGGGCAGAAAGTGGCAGGAGCTGGAAGGTCTCAGCAGGTCGCCACAGCGTACCGGGAGGACCAGGAATTTGACTGAGTCTTTCAGGCCAAATTCGGCAGCTCAAGGGAATGCGCTTTTAAATTTGAACGAAGTTGCATCCCAAGCCCTTGCTCTGCTTGTAAGACACCTGGCATCTCACAGGGGAGGGATGGGGAAGAAGGTATTTCCTTGTGGGGCCATATGACCTTTTCCTGGTGCATGATCTTCAGCAGGTGATGGTCAGTAGAAGAGCCACGCTGCTGGAGATGATCCTTGCTGCAGCTGGGTGTCAGTCACCTCCTATGAAACAGTCCTGCAAACCAACAGAACAGAAAAAATTTGGGGAAATCCTGGGGTGTTCACCTGGGCAAACCACTGCAGAGGCACAGCATCTCCATGCAGAGCAGGTCTAGAGAGCCGAGCTGGTGGAAGCCAGGGCAAGACTGTCCTAACTTGTCCCTGTGCTGCTGGGGACAAGAATGGGATGCTTCTGGGACCTGGAAATGCAGGTTTTTAGGATACCTGTGTGGAGCATGATGCTGGACTAGGAGCACTGGGGGAATAGAGCCAAACAAGGCACAAATGGCTGCTTTTTGCAGCAGCAGGGCCGGGGACTCTCCAAGGAACCAACATTCTGCTTTTGAGAATGGGATGAAGGAAGAAGGAAATAAATCCCTTTTTCTCTGGCCAGGTGGTTTCCTTTTGACAAATGATGGCTGTGGGTCAGGCAGGTCTGGTTTTACAGCCCCCCTGTGCCAGCCTGACATGCCCATAACTCTGCTCTGGCAGATTACTGAAACAATTGCTCATTCTGCAAAGAAAGCCAGGGGCTAATTACAGCGAGGCATGTAACACGATTCCGGCCTGCGGAAGAGCTCTCCAGTGTTAGCTTTCCCTGCACTGCCCAGGGGTACATCGCAGTGCCCTCTTTTACATGCACACACTTCCCTGGGCACATCCCAGGTGGCTTTCAACAGGAAGAGCCATGAGGCTTGCCCAGCATCTCGCAGCCAACCATACTGCATCCCACATCGTGTGGGACTCGCACATACTTGACACTGAGACCATGGGGGGTCTGGATTGCTGACAACAGACACAGAAAACTGTCCATGTGGTGGGAAGTGAGCAAGAAGGAGCTGCTCGAACACTCAGTATTAAGCATCTCTCAGTGGCACCATGATGCTCTATGATGCATCACAACGAGGGTCAAAGCATAGCTCCTCACTCAAAGGTGATCTCTGGAGTGGGGCATGAGGAACTGGTAAAGGATCGGTGGATGAAAGGTTGTCAGGGTGTTGCAGATCCCCAGTCTGTGAGAGAAATGTTAAACGATGGACATGCCCATAAATGATGGGCATCCAGACCTGCCCCAGCCCAGCCACCTCCCTCCTCCTCGCCTGCTGTGGCTCCCAGCCGTCTCCGCTGATCCCTTGGCTGCAGCTGGCACTCTGCCCACCCAGAGATCAAGGTGGCCCAAGCAGGGGGCAGAGATCCTCCTTATTGGGTATCCCAGATTGTTTCTTGGGAGCTGGGAGCTCCCTGTGCTAGCAACACGATCTCCTGAGCTCCAGATGAAAAGCACGGAGTGACCCGTGCCAAAAGAGGGAGGAGAGTGCCATGAAACTCCTTGGAGCCGTGCTCCACAGCAACCCCCCAGCCAAGCCGGGGCACTCCCGTGGGATGTTCAGCATCTGCAGGTTGATTTCTGGTCCATCTGTCTAAGAAGAAGCCACCAGGGATGGTCTTCAGAGTGCTGCCCCTAACAGGCGCTCAGCCAGGCTCTCCAGCTCTGAAGCAGGTTGATGGCTGCAGGAGAGGGGCTTCTGCGGGAGCAGGGGGAAGACCTGCACCTCCTCACTGCCTCGCCGCAGGGGAGCTGGGGGAAGCGGGGCCAGCTCGGAGGCCGCAGCATCCCCGGTTGGCGGAGACAGACCCCTTCTCCGCCACCGCTCAGGAATGTGGCTCGAGGTGGAGCGGCAGGTGCTGGAAGGAGGGTTGCAACCAGTCTCGCCCTCCAAGAAAAATACCAGCCCCGCTCACCGAAGGGAAGGAGCAGGAGCGGCCTCTGCGCAGCCAGATTTATGGGCCCCAGCAGGCTGGAAAAAATCCAGTGAACATTTCAGCAAATCCAGCCTCCGTCAGAAGTTACAGAGTGATAGGTGTAAGTCCCCGCCAGCCCCACAGCTGCTGCCCCTCCTGAGCCAGCCCCGGGCAGCCAGTGAAGTCACCCTCGCACCTCGGGTTGTGGGGATGGCGGTGGGGTCGGTGCAGGTGGTGCTGGGGGCACCACGGCCACCACTCCGGCTGCGTTTCTGCAACAGGACAAGCACAGGCAGAAGCTGGGGGGGTGCAAGGTGCCCCCAACACCTGGGGGTGCACTGGGGGCCAGCATCACAACTGAAGGGATGGGCATTTTTTTTAAGGGATGCATGACCCCAGCTTTGAGCAGCATGGGTCTCATTCACAGAAAAAAGTGGAGACGGGTCTGTGTTGGCCCCTCTCTGGTGGGGTCTTCCAGGGGTCATGCCCTGTTTGCAACCGTTTCCTGTTGCCCATCAAGAGTGCCCACAGTGACCATCGCCCTGAACCCCGCTGCTTGTGTAGACAGCTTGCTCCTTCAGGCAGGAGATTGATGCCCCTTCCAAAGAGCTCACAAGGGCGTATGGTCACCAGCACAGAACAGATGAGCAAGAGGTGGAAAAAAACAGGGGAGATTCCCTTTCAAGTCGTTAACATCTCCGTTAATGTTGCTTAGTGCCAGGTCTCAGCCCTCACCATCCCTCTTGTCCTCACCTGCAGACAGCAGGCTCTTTGGGACAAGGCTGGTCTCCTGGAGTTTGGAAAGCAGCTGCCACGCTGAGGGCGATAA
Source organism: Ibycter americanus (assembly GCA_035590275.1). Lineage (NCBI taxonomy): Eukaryota > Metazoa > Chordata > Aves > Falconiformes > Falconidae > Ibycter > Ibycter americanus. The sequence continues at coordinate 108,179,457 of JAVJGI010000040.1, forward strand.
AAACATCACCTTTCTGTGGCTGGGAAGAGGCCACCGCTTCCCATCCATCCTTTCACCAGCCCCATTCATCCTCCTCTGGACGCATCCCTGGAGAAACTGGCCCCCCTCCCCCATATCTCCAGGGCTTTTTGCCCAGCAAAACCAGCCCTGGTCTTGAGATAACACCTCTGCCCCAGCATCTGACTGGGAAGCGATGGGAGACAAGACTCTACCTTGCAAAACTGCTGTGTGCCCTTCCCACCCATTCTGCTGCAGAAGAGGTGTCCAAAATCCCCCAGATCCTCAGCAGCCTCCAATGACGGCCTAAGCGAGGACCCTCCTGCTGGATCTTTGCTGTCTGAGACAAATAACAGTCCAGTGCCTCCCCCACCTCCGCAGAAACCTGAGCACCTGTCCAGAGACACGACGTGGTGGCAAGGAGCCTTCGGCATACCGAGCATAGGGTGGATAAATCAGCCCCCCCGCACCCGTGCCTGCCGTGAGGATGATTTATCAGCTGGTGGTGGAGCCCAGGGCAGTCACCTGTTGCAGCAGGGCTCAATGGGAGGGGGGCCAAGGTGGGAGGGAGGGTGACATGGGTCAGCCAAGGTGGGGTTGATGATAGGGGGTTCTCGATGGGGAGAAGCCAGCCCTGTGTGCTGGCACTCTGGGCAGCACAGCGCTGGGGCAAGGATGCAGAAGAGGGAGCAGGCACAGGAGGCGAAGCAGCCCCTTTGCTCAGTGTTGCCGTGCCATGGAAGGACTCACTGTCTTTCGCTCATCATCTCGGGATACCAGGTTTTTGCCACAGCCCAATTCTCCCTCCCAAAGGACAAAACCTGGGGGTCACTGATGGTCCTTTAACTCCTCAGAGGAGCCAGCACCTTCCTCTAACATCCCTGAAGCTGGGCAAGCCAAAATGCTGGGGCTGTGGTGCCTCTGGGATAGCGAGCAAGGGCAGAAACACATGGGCACTGTTTTCAGGACTGTGCCTGACATGCTGAGCTCTTATGAGAATGTGAAGAAGAGTGAGGACCCCACGACAGTTTTTCTGCATCCCCATGCCTCTCACACAGGGCCAAATCCCCTGTGCAATGCCCCAGGTTGGTACCCAGCCCCACTCCCATGCGGGACCCTGCCAGAGCCAGTGCTCGGTCCTACTGCATCCCATCCCTCCACCCTCATACCTGGAGCCATGCAGGACCCAGAGTTCCTCTGGTGTCACCCCTGGGTCCCGCAGGAGCTGTGCAGAGGTGGCTGAGCCTGGCGGCACCGTGTCCAGGGAGGCACGCTGGGCTCCCAGGCTGGCCCGCTCAGAAGATGCCCCACATTGCAGCTGCTCAAAGCTCCCAGCTGCAGTTTCATCTCCCTGCCAGAGCCACAGCAACTCTCCGACCTGGAGCCCAGGGTGAGACTCAGCACACCAGTTCAGGGGCTTTTGCAGGTTTTATAGTGCCCTTTATCTTAGCTCCAAAGAAGACTGCGCTCAGCCAGGCCAGCCCCTTTGGAAAGGGCTCCCGCTTCAGTTTCCAAGTGCATCCATCCATTTTAGCCAAGTTTCCTAATGAAACAGAGGTCATGGGATAGCACTCTGCCTCTGTGTATCTCCCTCAGCCCTCTGAAAGCTTGCCCAGCTTCATGTCCAAATATCTAGTGCAGCTCTCAGCGACATGATGTTCCTGGGAGATTTCTGGGAGGAGGGCAGAGGATCTGAGACTTCACAGATGCCTGTAGGCTGCATGGGGAAGTTCAGACCTTATTAACCAGCAGAGGATTCCCACAGAGGCTGTTCATCCAGGCCCAAATAGCCAGGAAATCCAGCTCCAGTGTTTCTGCTCTTCCTAAATGGCTTGTTCTTCACACAGGTTCCTCAAATTACCCCTGCAGATAGCCCTCCTTGAGCTTCTTGCTGTGGGAGCAGCAGATTCTGGAGCTGCCAGGAGCGGAGATGCTTGTGAAGAACAGCTTCTGTGAAGCGTGGCACAGATGCGTCCTTCCCTCTGCGCAAGACCGGTTCCTGAGCCTCATCAGACCCAGGAGTCAGACCCAGCCACAGGTGTTGGGGCCACTTCCACCTTGACTGTTCACCCCGAGCATCTCTTCCCATCCATCCCTCTGCAACATCCCCCTGCCTGGCTCCACCTCTGTCTGTCCCTCTCCTTCTTGGAAGGAAGCACTGGATCAGGAGGTCTGAGCACTCATCTTTGTCCCATGGTCTGAAACTCCTCCTCTGCCCTGGAGCTCTCTCATGCAACCACCTCTGAGCATCCCCTCCCTCCCTGTGCCCACTAGGCATGACAGGGACACAGCTGTCTCAGACAGACCCTGGCATTAACAGAAGTCACCATGGTGGACTCCCATCACCAGCTGCCTGGCATCACCCTGAATCCCAAATAATTCAGGCTCAGGAGAGCCACCCACACAACAGGCTGCCTGGACAAGGTGGAGATGTGTTGGTGGCAGGTAGGAATAGAGACAAGAAGGTCAGTCCATCCCAGGAAGAAGGACAATTTCTGGGTTAGGTGTTGCAGAGATCAATACTTGCCTAGGAAGGAGGACAGCTGTCTGGGCATTGCAGTTTGAGTCCAAATCAGTTTGCCTCACACAGGGCACCAATTGTCACAGCACAAGCAAACACACTAGCAGGCTGCAACAAGGCTTTACTATTAGTCTGATCCTACTGTCCATGCTGTTTCTCCACCCTTCAGAGGCCAGACCACACTGGTCCTTCTCTCTCCTCCATCCAGGACCAACTCTCCCACACTCCTCAGAGCTATTTAACCACTTTGCAGGAACGAGCTACAGCTGCACATCATCCATGTCAATCAACCCAC
>JAVJGI010000040.1:108190264-108241612 GCA_035590275.1 Ibycter americanus
GATGTAGGAGAGGCCCTGAGAGAAGAAGGGGGCCTGGATGAGGAGAGGCTGGCTGGAGGAGAAGCCAGGAACCTGGACCCAGCAGAGGCGAGAAGCAGGGTGGACTGGCCTGAAAAGGATGAAGAAACAGCCCGGACAGTAGATGAACTTTTGGACCTTGTGTGAGACTGATGGTGGTATGGGATGGTAAAAGCCTTGTTGCAGCTTGATAGTTTGGTAGTGCTGCAACACCAGGGAACCTGTCCATCCAGCCCTTCTCCTTCTGCATTTCGCAATTTACCCAAATTAAAATTTCCCTGCCCTTCCCAAGCATGCACTTAGCTCTCACTCTTATAAAGCCCTTTAGAAAGGTGCCCCAGAGGTTGCTTTTCAAGGAATGAGACCCAGAAACTGAGTTAAGCTACAGAGCAGATAATAGCTTTTCCTTCTCTCCCATCACCTCCCACCCCAACCATAGCCAAGCTAGGCACAGAGCACAGTTAGACTTCAAAATAGGGTGGAATTGGCTTAAGGCGCTTGCAATCTTGTTTAAATAATACATTTGTTAATTTGGTTTATAGGCTTTCTGCTTTCAGGGTGCTTAAGCTGCTTTCAAAACAGTCTGTCAACTTTTTTCCTCTGCAACTGGGAGGATTAGAAAAGGAGTTTTATTGGAAATGAAAGCCGAGGGTTGTAGGTATTCACTCCAGGATCTCAGGTTATTAGGGAAACAACTACTGCCTGAAATCCTGTGCACTGGCAGCACCTCAGCACACAGCAGCACCCACGTGTGCTCACGCTCAGGGGTCTGTGCAAGTTCCCAGCTATATTCTGGCACCTATAGCATTGCCAGTCAAGGATGTGAAACGATTCAACCATCTTTAAAACTTCAGGCTCCAGAAATCATAAGACTAGCTTAAAAGTCGTGGTTCTTTAATAGATGCTTTTTATTTGTCTCCAGCAGCCAGAGCTTTAAGGAAAATGCTAATTTTAGAGAGACTTGCAATACTTTCGCCCAGGCTGGCAACATTATGCCTGATAGAGCCATAAGTGCATCCACAGCTTCATTCTTACGTTTTAAGGCTTTTCCAAGCTTCCAGAAAATGTCATTTTTTGGATGAAAACTTTCCAATTTTGTCATATTTCCATCTGCTGTTGTTGATGGGGTTTTTTTAACATTAATGCACAATAGCTCTGGACAAAACTCATTTTCTCCAGTGTTATCCCATTTTTCTCATTTTCTCCTGCTCAGCAGTGGGATGCATTTGTGCAACCCAGTTCCCCCCTGCCCAGCCACCTGTGGGGAACAGGAGCCCTCAGCCCAAGGGTATCTCCCTGCGGCTGAAGAGATGCTCAGCAGAGGTAGGACACATCCATCCTCCAAAATCACACCGGCACCATCAGGGCATGTGGGGAATCAATGTAAAACTGCAGCTGAACACCCAGCCCTGCACAAAAGTACCCAGGAGGCAGGATGTAACCGAGACCTGGCTCTGCCTCCTCCATTCCTGCACTGTCACAGGTGGGTCTCACAGCAAGATCTGGTGTTAAGGCAGTGTTTCCTATTATAAAACACTGTTTTCAGTTACTTACATTTCACCAGACTTTAACTGCTGGGCTATTTTCCATCTCAGCCAGCTACAGAGCTGCCTGCCTTTATAGTCACTGGAGAGAAATAGGGGCTTCTAGGGGAAAAATCACATCATCCTGAGGCAAGCGCTGCAGGCAGGACAAAGTTTCTGGGCATTAAATTACACTCTAGAAAGTGCCTACACAACTGTCTCCCCCACACATATCTGGGATATCTACAGAATCGTCTACAGACGATTCAGTTAATCCCAGCCTCAGGTACTGTTTTGGTCTGGATTGCCTGCAGGGGAAACCAAAGCTGGAAGGGTTGGGACAAGGAGGAATAGTGTTTGGTCTTTGCTTAAAGAATCTGTCTGTGTGTGTGCAAGTGCCTGTATCTCAGTGCTGCCACGACTTTTGCCAAGTTATGGGCATCGTAAAGATTTCAGCTCACACAAAACTAGAGAAGACCCAAGGAACTGATCTTCCCAAAGGTCCTGTCTGTTCTTCTACAGTTCGTGGTGATGGGATCTCAGCTAGTGAAGGGCATCTTAGGGCATTTTCAACCACAGGCACCACCCATCAAAGGGGAATAGACACGATGCTCAAGAAGAAGTCTTCCCAGCTTTATGCAAGCTTGGTCTGTACAGTCCAGCAATGGAGCAGTAGGCAGGAGAAGCAGCTGATTGAAATGGACCAGAATAAAAAAGCAATAAAAAATTTAATAGGGTTGACACTGCACGGTGATAAATGCGCGTGCTCTCAGCACTGGGATTTGGGAAGGGCCAGAAAATCAGGTTAAGTAGCAAAGGATCAGAGGCAGAGAGGAGTACAAAAACGTGAGATGCCCAGCAGCAAGGCAGCTAGAAGGAGGCTCAGCTGAAGATGTCAGGCATCCAGGAGCTGTGCCAGGGCTTGACCTAGTGAAATCCTAGTCCCGCTAGACCGGGTCTTAAATCTCCCATCCATGCCAGATGGGAGGGTAGGTGCACAACACATTTCTCTCTCCATCCCATCTTCTGGTGAGGGAAGGAGAAATTGTAGAGGGGAAGAAAGCAGAGGTGGACGGTGAACAGCACAGTCTAAACCTTGTCAACTCCAGCTGTGAAACATTCAGGAGACAGGACTTGCCCTCCATGGGCACCAAGAACCAACACAACCCCAGAAAGACCCCCCAGTTTCCTCACAGGTGAAATGCCACAGCATCAAAGGAAACCCCTGACTGAAGCCAACTGGAGGACACAGCCCCTGACACCTGGGGTGGGTGTTTGTGAGCATGGCTGTGCTGGAACAGAGGAGCTCAGGGTATTGCTAGTTGCAGTCTAAAGACACCTCCGGCTCTCCAGCTGTCCTAGCGTCTCGGATCTTTCTCCAGATTTGAATGCCAAGGCTGGCACTGAGATCTGCCAGGTGGAGAAGAAGGGAAATCGTGGCCAGGACCAGAAGAAATTACTTGGGAAATGCCTGGAGCCACAACAAGCAGCTCCCAGTGCTTCTCCCACGCATCGGGTGCAGAAAAGGGAACGCTGACAGCGAGGGACAGGAGCCCAGGTCTCCCAGCACACTAGCACCAAACCGAAGGGAGAGACCAGGGCACGGAGCCACCGCTCTGAAGGGGACCATGAAGAAGCGGGAGCAGCCAGTTCAAGGCCCAGCTTTCCCCAAAACCATCGCCGTTTCAGCCAGGTTGGGGTGCTGAGCTACAAACCTCACCGTGGGCTAGAAACAAGAGCAGGTCTCATGCCCCCGCCCGTGGGCGAGGTGCTGGCCACGTTCGTCTCCCAGGGATGCTCAGTGATGCCAAAGGGGCGGCAAGGCTTCCTGGGGGGGTGCTGGGGGGCGAGGGACCAGCGGAGGGCTCTGTAGTTCGGGCCGGCGCGGCTAGATGGCGCTGTGCGCTCTCCCAGGAGCGGCACGTCCCGGCGCCGCTTTCCCACCCGAGGGTTTCGCATCCCGAGTGTCCCGCTCCCTGCGGCGCCTCTCCCGGAGGCGGCTGGTCCGCGGGGCGGGTGGGCTGCTGGGAGTTTTGTCACGGCCGGGACACGGGTGACCTTCCCGGGGAGGGAAACCGCGGCAGAGTTTTCTGTTCCAGGATTGCCTCAGCAAAGGCGAGCGGGCATTTGAAGCAAGGGGGGAAACGGCGTCTGCAGCCCCCGCAGGCAGCGGAGCCGGGGCTTGAGGCGTCGGGCTGGGAGTGGGCTCGTTCCGTGGCGCCCGTGGAGACCCCCGTGCTCCTGCCCTGTTTATCCGTGCCCTGGGAGAAGGATGAAGGAGGGACCCCGCAAGGGTCCCTTCCGCAGCAGAGCACTGGGACAGGGTGTCCCCATCCTGCTGGGTCAGTACTGGTGGGGGAGACGGGACCGGGATTTGGGGCTGCCGCGCTCTGCGACACCCATCTCAGCTTCTCCTGTCCAGCAGCAAAGCTGGACACGCAGCAGCTCTGCCTGGTGGGGAGCTTGCAAGGAGCCCACCAGGATCTTCCGCAGCCCTGGAAGACGTCTGGTCACCCAGGCCATGGGAAGAGATGGCAAAAAGAGGGATTTGATAAGAATGGAGGAGTGGATGAGCAAGGTCAGGCAGCAGACAGGAGAACCGTGAAGCCCTGTCAGTGCTTTTGGTGACTGGAGATTTATTTGGGGGGGTCAATCTGCGCTGAAAACCCAGAAGCAGCTTTTGCAAAAGGCAGAGCGGTCTAGCCCGCCGCTCCCCTTTTCCCCCAGCTGGTGGGCTCAAGCTGGGAGGCTGGGAGACACCACCACACTGTGGTCCACCAGCTGGGAGCCCGCCATCCCTCAGCCAGCGGTCTGCACGGGAGTCGGGAGAGTTTAATGTCTCGGGAGCCGGGCTCCCATGTTCTCCTCTTGCTACCAGCTGGTCAGGCGGGCTGCCAAGGGTATGCTGGCAGGAAACCGGGCAGTTTTCCATTAGGATTTCATCCGCAGCAACGGATCTCCGGGGAATATTTCCATCCTGATGAATCAGCAGTCTCCGGTGGGAGATGGGCTGCCGGCCGGAGGGGTTAACGTCCAGCACTCGGGAAAGGTGCAAGTCCCCACATCAGGCAGGTGTCAGCTAATCCATCCCCCCGCCCCCCAAGTCTGGCCTCTCCCTAATCTGTTACAGTCCGTGTTTGCCCTGGGGCCACGGATCTGATATCTCTTCTGAGCAGGGTGTCAGTATTAACTGTTATAATTCTGGATATTCTTGTTAGCCATGCAAATGTCCAGCCCAGGCTGGAATCCTGCTTAACTGTTCTTCGGCTTCAGCAACATCCTGTGGAGTAAATTGCTCCATGTGGAGACACTCCTGTTTATCTTCCCTGGCCACCACCTGTTCATCTCACTGCTTTCCTCCTGATCCCACAGGCAGAGCGACCCTCTCTGCTGCCCTCCCTTGCCCTGCTCTCTGTTGGACACCATGAAATTTTGGCCCTGGCCCTTTATTGCAAAAATCTGTGTGTTTTGGTGGGCTGAGGAAAGTGTGGTGGGATGTTCATTCCCTTCCCAACTCTCCTTGGTGGATGGATAAGTTTGCAACTTATCTGCTTGTGGCAGAGTCCATGGTGTCCATGGGAGGTGCTTGCATGGAGAAGACCCATCCCATGTGAATAAGGACCACACGCTGAGTCCCTTGCAGTCAGTGCAGCCCTGGGGTCAAAAGCATCCATGCAATAGGATGGCAAAACGTGAATGGTTACTAAAATTTGCTAGGACAGGGGTAAGAGGTGGCTTTCTGCTCCTGCTCTGCGTGAGCCTCCTATTTATCATGTGGGAAGCAGGTGTAGAGCTCAAATGGAGACCAAATGGCAGTGGGACAGAAAAATGTTAACAAGACAAAAGTCAGCAAGTGCTGTGCTGAGCTCTGTAGTGTGATTAATAAAACAAACACGTGAAAAAACTCTCCGTTTCAACACATGGCCAGAAATGCAGAATGTCGTGCTATCGGGGCTGTTCTGCCCTCCGAATACCCACCTCTCTGTTTGGGTTCACGCTAAAATACTCTAACGTGCTTTCAATTTTTTTTTATTTAATTTTTATTTTATTTTTACAAATGCTCAAACTTTCCTGCCACAAATTATTCTTGGCTGGGTTACAAGTAGAATGGCCGTGTATAGCCATTTCTTTACCAAAAAAAAAAAAAGAATAGAAAGAAAAACGGTTTATGAGATATTTTAGTTGAATGGGGTTTTTTCTACCTTAACATGCGGTGAAAGTTCAGGAGTTCTCACCTTTTTCCACCCAAAAAGCCCCTCCTGAGCTAAAGCTCAACCTCCAGCAGCTTTAACATGATCTCACCTTCACAGACCGTGCACTTGGAAAGCGCGTTGCTACAAAGCCTGGGACCGTCTCCCTCCGTGGCCTCCTCTGTCACCCAGAAAAGCTGTCTAGGACTGTTGTAAGGCCAGGCTGGCACTGACAGCCCCAGCCATGAAAAATCATAACTCAAGGCTCTGCAAAATTATGACCTTGGCATAAAAACCATGATTAAACTGGTAATAAACAAGTAAATCTTATTTGCCTTTTGCTCCCAGGTGCTCTGAGGTTGTGAACGACGAAGGCTGGAAACTTCTTGGGGGACAGGCTATGAAAGCAAATTTTCATGCAAGCACACAACAGCACTAAGCTGAGAATTCAAGGAAAACAATGAGCATCATCAAGACTCATAAAGAGCCTTGCTGCAAGAATTGGCACCTCCGGCAGCCCAGCACAAATATCCCCACATGATGGGAGTTCATGGGCAGTTTTAGGATAATTAACCCCCAAGCACATTAAGTCCAAGCAAAACTAATTACTTTCATGGAACAAAAAAGATTGTTTTACAGGCGATGTTGTTCTTTGGCCTGTCTCTTCTGGAAAATGGCACCAGTTAAATGAAATCAATTTTATTAACTGACAGTGCTGGGAGAGGATTTACGGAACAGGGACTGTTTGATGGTCTTTTAATTACAGACCTGATGTCCGTTACCAGAGCTGACAAGTTGCACATGCTGGACAACAGAGAAGATCGTTTCTGAGCTGGAGACCTTTCACAGCCTGGTAGAGATTCAGGCCAGAAAGTTTTTTTTTGCACTTCTTCCTCTAGTGAGCCCTAGCTCAAGCTTTTAGCAATATCTATAGGAATCACTTAAGGGCACGGTATCTCACCCGGGGAGGTGGTTTTCATCCGGTTCGAAGTCATTGTGCTGGGCTGCCTTGGAGAAAAGCGAGAGGCAGACCTCAATCTTCACTGCCTGTTTGCAGTCCAGGCTTCCTAACATCTCCCAGCACTGCCCTGGCACCCATCGTCCCCCACCACACCGAAAGGCAACGAGCACTGGCTAGCCCGTAGCAGCCTGTGGTCTTGTGGTGAGGTGCCCCAGAAGCCCTGCTGCCTGCTCCCGGCGGGACGGATTGCCTCGCCGGCCCCGGAGATGGGGAGGTCTCGCCTTGCTGGAGATTGTTTTGGTAAGTCATGATGGATCGTGCCCCCATGTTGAGAGTCGAGGTGCAGCGGGAGGCTGAGAAACTTAACGTTGAAAATGTTTTAAAGCAAAGGGAACATCAAAAGGTCTCCAGGAAACAGCAAACACCCAGAGTTCAGCAATCTCTGAAACAGATCCCCTCCTCCAATCTCCATGTCTGGATAAGAGAGACTCCCAAGACAAAGGGCGATCAAGATCAGAGAAGATGGTAAGCTATAAATCAGCCACCTCTCTCTTTTCACCTCCCTCCCTCTGCCCTCCAGGCTCAGGAAACCCCTGGAGCTGCAAGACACAAATTCAAACAGCCAGATGACTCCTCCCGTATCCTCCTCGAGGGACTCGCCCCAGCGCAGCCCCCAAGCCTCCCTCCAAATGCCGCCCAGCTCATGGAGATGCTGGGTGGGGAGCATGAGCCATTCTCTCCAGGGCTGCAGATTTTATCTGACGTGCCAGATTTAGACTCTCCCAGAAAAGTCAAATCAGCCTTAAAATCCTCAGACTCATTGTCTGCCACTGAAACAACGTTTTTCTATAAATCTGAGAGGTTGAATACAAGGCTTGGAGGCTCCGACCCCAGCGGAGCTCAGCTCTGCACACCTACTGAGCAGGCATCACACCTGGGCGCACATCTCACACGAGCATCTCCCCCACCACACATCAGGAGCGGCTCGCCAGCATGGGGCAGCCCCTTCCCCCCCTGACAGCCAGGCAGGCAGGTGTAGAGAGTTAATTAACATTGATAATATACAGTTGTGGGCTTGCTTCTGGGGCAGTGGGTTGGCTGACATGGATCATGTACAGCTGTGGCTTGTTTGGGCTAAGTAGCTAAATAGCACTGAGGAGCACTGGTGGAAGAGCAGCAGTGGGTGAAGAGAGGAGACTGGATGGAGAAGAGCCCAGTGATGTAGGAGAGATGAGGAGAGGCCCTGGGAGAAGCTGAGAGAAGAAGGGGTCCCAGATGAGGAGAGGCTGGCTGGAGGAGAAGCCAGGAACCCAGATGCAGCAGAGGCGAGAAGCAGGGTGGGCTGGCCTGAAGAGGATGAAGAAACAGCCCGGACAGTAGATGAACTTTTGGAACCTTGTGTGGGAGAGCCTTGTTGCAGCCAGCTAGTTTTGTAGTGCTGCAACAGGCAGGGGTGAGGCGGCGCTGGGTTTTAACGCTGAGATGTGCTCCTCAGGCAGGTGGGTTTGGGGTAGGCATTCCCCGTGGTGGACGTGCCCCTCAGGGGTGTCGATGCCAAGCTGAGCTCCTTCCCCTCCACACACAGAGCCTACTCCACCTCTGAGCATCTTGCTGGAACGTGGGGTGCAGCATGGAGCTGAGTGAGGAGGGAACATGTCTGGAAGAAGACAGGAGCGTGGGGCAGGATTTGCCCTTCAGAAGGGTCCACGGCGAAGCAGCAGCGCGGGGAGCACAGCATGTCTCTAGTGTAAGGGGATACGGTCCTCGGTGGGTGCTGGCTCTGGTTCAGGGGGATGTTTTATGAGCACACATGCATGCATTAGTGCAGTTGCCAGGTTACTGGGCAGACAAACTATGTTCAGCCTTTCTGGAGGAGATCTCGTGCCCGCGAGGCTGTGGGTCAGGAGCTCAGCACGGTGGCAGGGCTGCACGATGGGCATTCCAAACCCAACATAGCCAAGAGGTGGGAAACTCGGACCCAGCTTCCACCATCCTCTTCCAGTCCCTCTCCCAAGAGTCCCCCAGCTCGGAGGACATGTGAGGTGCAGGTTGGGAAGAAGGAGGAGTCTCCTCATGCTATTGAACCTGTCTGTGACGCTGCCTGGAATGTAGTTCATGTCATCCAGTGGGAAAACATGAAAACCTTGTGGTTACAGCCTCCAGCTATGAGGAGTTGCCTGGCCTGTCCCTTGCAAAAGGGAAAATGCCTAAAGCTTTGCTGTAAACAACCAAAGCATCATTGATGGGAAGAGCCAGGAGACACCAAGGGACACCTCCACCACTAGAGACAGCTCCTTGGGAATGGGGTGGGCTTGGGCTCCCGATACAGCAGCTGGGTAGTGCTGGTGCTGGATTGAATCCTGGAAACAGGCACCCAAATAAACCTGGCTTGAGGAAGGTCACAGCAAAGGCTAAAGGCATGCCCAAGGGTTCGCACGAGACCCTTTGCTTGGGAGAGTCTGGGGGCTTCCTCTGATGTTGGGAAAGTTTGTGGTGGTGTGCGTCTCCCTCCACTCCTTAGGGAAGGCCTAACAGTGGGAGGCAAATGCGGGAGAGGGACCCCTTGACTGCAGGATAGGGGTGACTGCTGTACCCCCATGGTGAGGACCAGCTCTGGACCCAACTGGGAACATGCTCAGGGGAAAAAGGAATAAGTGCCTGAGATGGGATTTTCTCAACATCCTCCATGGTGTGAGCATACATGTGAGAATGGGAGAGAAGAACATTGCTGTGGCTCTTCCCCGGCTGCCCTATCTCTGGGGATAGATCAGCCAGGGAGCACGGAGGGAGATGGAGGAGAAGGAGGTATTGGGAGAAAAGTGTAAGATGGGTTGGTTTTGAAAGGGCCATGCTGGGAGCAATGGTCTGCTGAGCTGGAGTAGGAGCAGCAAGCAGCATCAGGATTTGGGGCAGGGAGGGCAGCAGGAGGGCTTAAGCCCTGCAAGGAGGCTGGAGGGAGGGGAAAACTCATGCTGGGGGGGGCTAGTGGGGTTGGCAGGGAAAAGCTGTGGGCAAAGGACATTACCTTTGATGGAGAGGTTTTGGGGGAGATACATAGGATGCATAGGGTGTCCGGGGTCAAGAGGCAGCTGTGGGGTCCCTAAAGCGCAGGGGGAAGCAGAGGAGGTTTGGGAGCAGGTGTCCCCCGTGGGGGAAGCAGAGGGGGTCCAGGGGCTGTGCGGCAGAGTGAGCGCATGGGCACAGCCAGGGCAGGGGGCAAAGCTGCCAGCCGGGCAGACGTGGGGCTGGCGGACCCCCTGTGTGCCCAGCCCCTGAGTGGAGGGGGGGCTGGCTCAGAGGTGTTTCCCGGGCACCAAGCCACCAAGGTCTCCCCCGGGGGCTGTAACTCCAGCTCGGCCCCCATCCCGCTGTCAGGCCCTGTGCCCAGAGCTTGTTATTGCAGGTGCAGGGCAGCCCCCCCCCCCCACCAACCGCTGGCCTGTCCCTGTCCCCTCCATTGCACCCTCTCCCTTCCCTACACCAGCCAGCCCCGCAAGGAGCAGTTTGGGGTCCCCCAGCAGTGCCTGTGCCCCGTCCTGCCAGGTACCCCGCTCCTTTTCCCCTGCAATCCCGCTCCACACCCCAGCTGGTTTCTGTCTCCCCAGCCAGGGCTTGTGCCCACCACCCCGAGTCCATCACGTCAAGCTGCCAGCATGGGCAGGTCTCCACCCCACATGGCCACCAGCACAAGCTCAGGTGGCTTTGGCCACCAAGGATCACCACCAGCACCCTGATGTCCTCCCATGGTGATCCACAGGGCAGGAGGAATTGCCCTTCCCCTTCCCATGGAGTCCATTCCCGCCTGCCTTCCCCTCTGCCTTCCACCATCTCCCCAGCCCTGCCCTCTCCAGCGGCCGCTACCGCCCTCCCCAGCCCCCCCCTGGGGTCCCAGACCCTCCAAGGTACAGCGTGGCTCCAAACCTGGGCACCCTCCAGCCGCCTTCCACCTTGCAGCATCACCCCGGGTCCAGGGGGACCCTGGGGGGCTGCCGAAATTTGGAGGCTGCCCTGAGCCTCCCAAACACCTCCACCAGCAATGCTGGACCCGCAGCCCCCGGCTCTGGGCACTGCAGCTGCACGTGGCGCAGGCGGGGAGCTTGTGATTTTATTCCCTTTGGAGCGGAGCCAGGCGTCGAGCCAAACATCCCCTCCTGTTAAAAACAGCTCTTTGACATCTTTAATGACCTCAGCTTGGGGAGGCAGCAGCTCCGGAGAGCAGAGTGCCACCGGCGGGAGCTCAGCATCTCAGCTGAGCAGTGCCTGGTCCTCCCCGCGCTCTCCCAGCCCCTCTTGCAGCTCTTCTCTGCCGGGCTTGGCTTGTGAGGATAACCAGGGACCGCTCTTGTGCATCAGCGCCGCATCTTATCACACGCCAAGTGTTTGCAAAGCCCTTTACCCTGCGTCCTGCTTTTCCCAGGGCTGGAGCTCGGTTCCTCCCCATCACCTCTCTCCTTGGCCATCTGCACAGCTCCCTTCTCTCTGCTTTGTAGGGGACAGGGGAGTGCAGGCGTGGAGGCAATTACAGGCAAAGCCTGGTAAAGACCTGTGTTCCCATGCCCTGGCCTTGGCCTTGCCGAAACACCTTGAAGCATTCCAGCACTGAGCTTGAAAGGACAAATAGTCCCACGCTGGTGTAAAGGCTTGCGAGCCTGAGTCTCTTCCGTGCTGCACTGGCAGCTCCTGAGAGTCCCTGCAGGTATTTTAAGCACAGGTCTCCATATGTTTTAAATACAGGAACAGCCACGAGTGGTTTCAAAATAAATAGTGAAAATTAGAAAAAGCATCCCCCTCAAAAAAACAAGCGCAGCAGCAGTCTGTGTCTGCTGGTGAGGAGCAGGACCCCTGCCCGTGCTGGGGGGCTACCACCACAGCTTTGAAATAAGGTGATGCTCTGGACACGTCAGGCAGGAGCAGAATGACTCAGAGGTTTGTGGAGTAGGAAGTTCATAAAGCCCCTGGCAGGGTTTGGTGTCCAGATCCTCCTCAGCTCAGCGGTGAGGGTGGGCTGAAAGCTGATGGACAGACACATGGTGTGGGAGTAGTGGAAGGGGCTGAAGGGGCTGCAGAAAACTGGGGAAGGCAGAAATGTTTCTGTTTGAATTAATGCCCCAACGTGCAAATGCTGGAGGTTGGGGATGCAGAAAGCCAAGAAAGAAAAGCTGAGATCACCATGGCCTCAGAGGTGGCAACAGAGCAAGACTTCTTAGGGACACAGAGAGGGGCTACCACAAAGTCACTGAACACTAAAGGACAGAGATGGCAATGAGAGGTGGGTCTACAGACCTCCTGGTCTTGGTTCTTAGCTTTCTTCGACTTAATGCTCTGCATTTTTTTTCTTTACCTCTTCCAATTTCTGTCCTAAAAGTACCTTGTGCTGCAGTTGGAAGACCTGGAGAAGGTCTGTCTTGACAGGGGAGGTCTGACCAGCGTATGGTCCCATCTCTGCTAAGTACTGCTAGTCTCATGCTTGTGGGGCTGTGGAAATAAAGCTCCCAGAACCCCACGAGACTTATTTCTCCAACCCCTCTTTCACCTTTTACCACCTGATTCATGCCTGGGCAGAGATGTAGGAGAAAGAGCATCTGAGTGTCATCTGAACCTGTTGGTCAAGGCCCAAAATGAAGCACTGACCTTTCGTACGTGAGCTCTGTGGAACAGCCCCGTGAGCATTTCACAGTGCTCCTGAGGTCCTTCCCACATCCTGTTCCAGTAGAACTGCTGCATAGCATGGCCTGCCATTAACCAGCTCATGGCCAGAGGCAGAAGGTGCCTCAATTTGTTGGCTGGAAGCGGTGCAATAGCTGCTTGGCATTGTCACAGTGCAACGCCGCAGCACCCGTGCTTGGTGCACCTGAACCCTGTCCCTGCAGCCAGCTGAGGGTCTGGGGATGGAGCCGTTCAACTTCACATCTGGTGGCTCAAGACATGACTTCAGTTACTCATGATGGTTCAGGAGTTTCTCTCTTCTTCTTTCCACCAACAGGTTGCCCTGAGCTCCTTGGCCATCCTGCAGCGCTGTGGTCCCACCTTCTTCGCAGATCTCCAGTATGAACTCAGACTTCCTTCCTGATGAGGAGTTGGCCTCTTTTGCCTGCTCCAAAGCTGATGTTGATGCTTGCTGGCCCCACAGGACCTTGCTCCCAACCTGCTTGGCATGACCTGTTTGACACAACTGGAGATCTTCCCATGTGTCTGAGGTCCTGATCCATTTTCCCACTACTTGGGCTTTTGGAGAAGATGGGCTGATCCTGGTGCCCCCTGCAAAGAGCCTGGGTGTAGGTGGTCACTTCACATAGCTATCATTCATCATTCCCTTTCCTGCCATCTGCAGCTTCATTCACACCAAAGCAGTTTGTCCTTGGAGGATCAGGGATTTTTTGTGCCTTGATCTCTTTCTCCCTACCCCACACAATGTCCTGACCTCCTGTTTCTCAGCCAGACCAAATGAGACTTTTCCTACCAGCCTCCCATTGAGCTGTGATTTGGGAAAGGTCTGGCAGAGGAAAGAAGGAAAATGTTATCCTGCAGAAATGCCTTATGCCCCACTCAGACCTCTCCCAACATCATGTCATCTCCTATGCCAGCCACCTTTCTGTGCTTCTTTGGCTGTGGTCTTTCTGCTGTGACCTTTTTGCTCCAGCCTGGCACAACCAGACAGCTTCATGCTGGACCTTCAGCGTGGGCTGTGCTATCACGGCTTTCATTTGCAAATAGGCAGCAATCTTCTTCTGGGGTTGCGATGGAGTTTATTCAGCAGCAGAATTATTTTTTGACACGTAATGGATGGCTTCATCTGGAGGCCATCCAGACCAACACCTTGTCATGCAAGGAGCTGTATGAATACAAACACCTCCATGGGAGAGATCTACATTTGGGCAGATGAGTCATCGCTGCAGGCAGTAGACTGGATATCAAACAGTTGGAGAAGGTCTCTGGAGCAGGGGTGCTGCTTGTGGACACCCCCTCAACAGACGGGCTGATTTAAAAGCACTGCTTTGTGGGAGAGAAAAGGCTTGGTATGTTGGGGTTTGTTTCATTTTCTGCCCCTTTTTTACCACCGAGCTTCAGAGAAGGAGCAGTCTGGAGGGTCACCACTCTTGTCCTCTCTCACGCTGCTCCCCAACCCCTACAAAGCAGTAAGACCATGGTATCTCAGCTGTGCCTCTCTGCCTCCGTGTTTCACTGTTGGAGGAAGAAAAGGGATAGCATGGAAAGGAGGAGGGAGAACAGAAGAAAAAGGGACTGAGAAGCTCAGTGTTCAGCATGGCCTGCTGGGGGATTTCACGTGCGAGATGCCATAAAATCTCTGCTTGGTGGTGTCTGGAGACAGGCTTTGCCTTTGTTGCCAGCAGATCCCTGTCTCCCCTCTCCCCAGCTCACCAGGACGGGATTCATCCTGCGGCTCTTTGCCTCTCGCCCTCCTGCCCATTTCCCAGTCGTCACATTTTTTCCAGTCCCTTGTCCGTATGACCTGTTCCATAACAAGCTCCAATCTCGCACCAATAACATTCAGCTCAAGGTTTTTGGGGCCACAGAAACTGGTCCCAGCAAACCCCCCCTTCACCTTCCATACCTCAGTCTTCCCTCCAGGCCTTGGCTATCTAAGCATCCCTTGCCCTTGTTTGCACTGGGATTTACAGCCCAACTGTTCGCTCCATCTGACAGCAGCTGTGCAGTGAGGGGACATGTCACCAGCCACGCACGTGCTCTGTCTTACATGGACAGAGAATTTTGCCCCCAACCTAGGGTGAAAAAATTGCACATAAGTCACAGGAGACTCAGCCAGTGGGAATAGTGTAATTGCAGATGGTTACAGGTTTTGAAAGAGAAACATCTTCTAGCTGCTTCCATAAAGATGTCTTCAGCCAAGCCTTGCAGGAACCTCCATGTCCAACAAGCAGAGCCTCCATCCTCTGCGTGTCTTAGCAAATTCAGGTCTTGCATTTGCAAAACAAGCCCAGTGACTCATCCCAAGAGTTTGCAGAGGGCTCAGACGTGCTATATCAGAAAGAAGTCTCCCAGGTTTGCAAAGAAACATTATCCAGTGAGGGGTACTTCTCTGCAGTGCTTCCAACATGAAGTGGACTCCACCAGCGTCCAACCTGGGGGCTGTGTGGAAGCACAGAATCTCATGGATCAAGTAAGGCCGTGACTCTGAAGAGCAAGGCAGGCTGCAAGGCTTTGTAGAGGAGAGAATTACCAAGAGCAGGGCTGAATCTGCCCCAGCGATGCTACATGGACGTTGTCCAGTTCAGGAGAAATGGGCACTTCAACTTCTGCCCCATGGGAGCCACCTGAGCTGCTTGCTAGCAGCTGTGTGGGAGTGAGGAGAGCTGTGCAGAGGCAGCGGATCCCCTCCCTGGGGCACTGGGACATGTCAATATTAGTTTTGCCATGATTTGGACCCAGACCCAGAAATCTCCAAGTTCCCCACGATGGAGCCAGGCAGAGGTCCTGGCAGGCAGCCCTCAGCAAGGTGGGCAGCTGGAAGGGTTCGGGCACGTCTCCTTTGGCCCTCTGCCTGCTTCCCATCAGAAACGCAGAAAACCGAACCGTCTCCTCAAAAACTTTGCAATTTTGATGAGTCAGCAAAGGTGTTGGCAGGTTTTGTGACTTGCCTGCAAGTGAATGCTGGTTGATTCTTGCCCTCCTCCAGGAGGTCCAGGCTGACCTTGGGCTCTGCTTTCCCCATAAGCACGTTAAATCACGCAGGTACTGGCCCAGTGACTTACGCCCAGATGAGAGCTGGAGCTCTGCAGCAGGAAGTCTAGGGTTAAAAGCTGTTTCATGCTAATATTGTCCATAAACTCATGCGAGAGATGAAAGCAAGTGCCTCCAGTGACAGGAAGCTGCCTTTATCACTCTGTGCTGATAGTGCAGCAGGAGGCAGCCACTGCCCCTTTGCCTGGGAAAAGGGGGAATTTCATAGCCTGTTGCCTGTGGGAGGCTGTGCTCAGGGAATATGCCCTGTGCTGCAGGTCTGAGAGTGCAGCGACCCAGCGTACGAGGGTGGCAGAGATGGGCTGGAGCCACCTGGGGCTCCACAGCTTCAGTAGCATTCTCTGTGCTGGCAGTAAGGCCACCACCTTCCTGCTCCGACCACATTTGGGGAGCAGAGAAGGGTATTTGTGTCAGTGGGCAAAGCTGTGCCCACCAGCTCTCTGTGGCTTGTCCATCCTCCTGTTTCACCCACACAGCAAAGCACCATATGCTTTACCCAGGGAGGAGACCAGCTCCAGCCTTCTGCAAAGGGTGCTGTAGGGCAACTGTGCAGAGCAGGGGCTGGGCATGAAGTTCACACCCCTGTGTCAGGGGAAGCCCATGGCTCTGCTGCCAGCGCTGTCCCCTGGACCTCAGCATCTCCTGCGGGTGCCTGGGCTGCCCTGGTGGAGGAGCACTCCTGATGGTGCTGCTGGCATGCAGGAAAGAGCCCTTTCATGCTCTCCATGGGGCAGAACAAGGGAAAGGGCAGAGCATCCCATATCCCCATGTGCATCCCACCCCCATGGTGGCAACCGCTCCCCTCATGGCCCCAGCACCTGGTCCTCACACCAGTGAGCGGCCAGGCCAGTGCCTTGCTTGACCACTCACCCCCAAAACGTTTGGGAGCCTCCGAGCACATGTTGGAATGCTGGGATGCAGACTTGGTGCCCCTCCCCAAACTCAGCCGGTTGCAAAGGAGCTTTCTTCTGCTTGGGATTTGATATCCAGACTTCCCTGTGCCCAGCAAGCCCAGCATCTGCTCTCCTCCCCAGCTCTCCCCAGCACACATTCCCACGGAGCATCCAGCCCGGGGCTATCTCCCTGCTTCCACTGCCATCGCCTGCCACCGCAGCCCATCCCGCCCAGCTCCTCTGCACATCCTGGATGATTAAACCCGACTGGTGTTGCTGTCTTCCTCCCACACCCATCCCTGGGCATACGCCTTCTGGGGCCAGCGAGGGCAGCCCAGCTCCCAGGGCTCTTGGAAAGGGTCTGTCATGGGAGATAAGGCGGCCGTGCCACTGTGGTGGCAGGGAGGAGCCCTGCCAGACTGCGCTTTATCCCAAACCAAACAGCCTGGCCAGCTCCAGGAGTTATAAACAGATGCTGAAGCAAGGCTCTGGCTCTGGGAGGGCCTGGGAAGGGGAGAGGATTTGGTATCTGGCTTCCTGGAGAGCCACAGCCCCAGGGAATCTGCTGAGCCTCCCACGGCAACACCCCAAATAGCCCCGGAGGAAGCAGCTGCTCTGGGGCAGCTGCAGGGATGGGCACAGGGAGGACAGAGCAGCCAGCTGGATGGTGGGCTCCGTCCTTGAACTGACATGGGGCCTCGCTGGCCAGGGTGGACATCATGTGGTCCTGGTCACGGTGGCTATGCTGGAGCTGCCCAGGGCAGCACAGATCCCCCTCCTCCCCACAGGGCTGAGGACCAGAAGAGACACCCCAGCCGCCCGTCTGCCCCTGCCTGCAGGGTGCTGGTGCAATCCCTTTTCCAGCCATTTCCAACAGCTGTGCAAAGTAGGGGTGCGACAGCAGAGCAAGCAGCATTGCAAAGCTCCACGCAGGAGAGCACCGGCACACCGGGAGATGTCCGTGACTCCCCACCATGTGCCAGCTGTGCAGTAAAGCTGTCCTTGCACCTTCATTTTGTTCCCTTGCCTGTATTACCTGACAGCACAAGAATTCAGAAAACTCAGGAAATTAAAGTGAGGTCTATGTTACAAAAAGCCCGTGTTCCCCTTGCGCCCTGCCAGAGGATCTCCACTCTGCTGCTCCAGGCGCCAGCCTCTGCCACCAGGTTGCTGATGCAGAGGATAATTTAGCAACATTTAATTAAAAGTGGGACAGGTAGGGGACTTGCAAGGGATTTATGCCTCCCCCTCCTTTCTGATACTGTGAAAAAGAGTGGCAGGAATTTGAATTTCATGAAGAGAGCATTTTGCTCAGTTTTCCTCCTAGAAATGTTGGGAAGGTGGAAATGGGACCACCTGGGTGAGTCAAGCTGATTCAAGGACTTAAGGAGGAATAAGGGCATGCTGCATGTTGTGTCTTCACAGCTCTGTGGCAGGGAGGCACAACCTGTCCTTCCAGGCTCCCTTTAGCCAAAATATTGATTAGGTCACTGCAATTCACAGAAGCCTCAGATAAAGCAGTCTGGAAAAGTCGGGTTCCTTACAAGTACCGTAGATTTCATCCCCTTCTGCTCAGCAGCGTCAGTGTTTTAGTTCCCCGTCCTGATCTAGTCTCCTGGTCTAAACAAGGGCTGAAATGTGAACACAAACACCCGGGGGGGGAGTGGGCAGACCCAGGGAACAGAGCAGCACAGCAGCTCTCAGACCGTCTGCTCCTGAGAAAACGGAGCAGGGTGGGATGGCAGCCCAGGCCATTGTGTGCCTCCCCTTTGCAGGCTGTCTCCAGCCAGCCCTTCACCTGCCTTTCCAGGCTGGGTTCTCCCTCAGTCCTTTCCTTCCAGTCTCGCCTGGGCAATGTGGTACCCAGAGGCCACCAAGCTGGTACCTCCTGAGGTTTTCCAGAGTAAGGGGCTGTGATTTTGCCATCAGCATCCACCATTGTCTTTTACCCATTGCCAGATCACATAACAGATTTCTCTGTTTGCACTTTGCCATGTTACAGCTCTTTCTGCTTCCCAGGTTTCTTCCTCCACATCCCTCCAGTGAGCCCATGCCATCCCATCTGTACCCAGTTACATGGCCAGCCTGTATGAGCTTCTCTTCACTCCTACAATATGAACTTGCATGTATTATCTAGAGGGGAAAAACACTCCTTTGGAAAGCAGGTGTTTAGGAGTTGAACAGGCAAACGTGGCCAGGAAATACACGACCAAGGCATGCATCCTCGAGGGCAAGTCACTGATGATAAAGGCAATTTACAATGGCACAGAGGGAGATCCACCATCTTTTCCAGTCGCACTGGATTTGAAGGTGTTGTGCAGCACCTTCAGTGCCTGGTCCCAGAGCACCAGGCAGCTTTCCCACCAAGTAGCCCTGCTAAAGCTTTGACATCTCCCCAGCTGCAGAAGACACCTGATTTGGAGAAGCTGCATTATAGTAATGCCCTGTCACTTTGTACTCAGTGATTCCCAGTGCTCGGAGATGCCCTTCCCGTCATCTTCCTGAGCACAGCAGTGGCCAGGGTGTGTTAGCAGGCAGGTACGTACTAGCCGTGACTCTCTGCCCACCTGCATCCTGCTGCAACATCTGCGTGAGTAACGTGTCCCTGCAGCGCAGCACTAGCTGCAACCACAGTGCTTTGGGAAAATGCCCAGTTGCCGGCACACAGAGTCAGAGGTCCCTGCTGAAACAGCTCACATCTCCTCTAGCAGCTGCTTCAGGCTCTCTATGGAGTCAGGAAAGCATCGCTTTTCTGGTTCACTGTGGGTTTCCCAATCTCATCTGGACCAAAGGTAGACTTGGGGTCCCAGTTTGGTAGCCAGGCAGGGTGGGGTACCCATTTGGTACCCAGGGCTGACACCATCCCAGGCACTCTGCAGCCAGACATCGCTGCTGATCCACCCCTCCACGCCTCTCCTGCGAGCAGGCTGCACACTCGGCTGCAGAGGCCGACCAGGAGCAGTCGAGCCCTGAAGTTTTAACAAGAGCGCTGGGCTCCATAAGGGGAGATTTACACCCCGCGCCGGTCAGCCAGCTCTCGCAGCTTTCCGCCGGCTTCACACGCTTGCTCGGGAATCGGGCCCTGCTCTCCACAGCTAACAAAAGTGATAATTACCAGCCAGCCTGCACGAACCCACCCCACCACAGACCAGCGCTGCAGCCTCCCACCGTTAACCCTGATTAACTCCCCGCGCAGACAGACCACCCCATGGACCTGCTTCAAGCACTCCCGGACGTAACGGGGCAATACCTGCTAGCCCCCTTCCCAACAAGCATCTTTGATCATCATGCACAAGTGAAGACTGAGAGCCTCCTGCAGCAGGATTTCTAGGGGGGCTTTCCAGCTGCGAGGCACCGAGTGACCCCAGCCCAAGCACCACAGAGCTCTCCTGCACCCAGAGTTGCAAGAGACCCCCAGGGACCCCCATCTCAGCCCAGCCTGTCCTAACCTTGGCAAGGGACCCCCAGGGACCCCCATCTCAGCCCAGCCTGTCCTAACCTTGGCACCAGCTTTGCTCCCCACTGTCCTCAGTTAATCTTGCACATGCTCGCAAGCACCCAGTGGTACCCCGGCATCCCCAAACTCCCCCAACACCCTCTCTCCTCTTGCAAAAGCACCCACGCCTGAGGTTCATGTTGGAGGGACCCCCTGGGTCCACAGGGTCACGGTGGGGAGCTGCGGGGCAGCCCGTGGCATGCGTGGGAGTGCTGGCGGAGGTCCCTTTGCTCCCACGGGGCCCCAGGGATCCGGAGGAGCCCAAGCCTGATCAGCGGGTGTCAGTTTGTGTCCTTGGGGCTCTGGCAGGGAAGGGATCAGCTGCAGTAATTGAGGCGGGAGGAATGAGAGGTATGCTCCGAAACAGTGGGTGGGGGGTGCCGGGGGCCATGCTGGGATCAGCCCGACCCGGAGCCCACGGTGATTTCCCAAACGCACCCTCCTTCCAAGCCCACCCCGAGCCTTACAGACCCCGGGAAGAGCCTCCCAAGAACAACCAGCCCTTTGAGAAACCTAAACCACTTTCTCCAACACCTCTGAACCCTGTCAGGAACATCCTTCGTCAGAAAGCTGCAAGTGCCAAGCGGTTTCCCCTCGAGGGCAAATCTCCCTCGTGCTGTCAGGAGCAAAGCCGCCCGGGTTCACATTGCTGCTTAAGGTGAATGCACGGTGTGTTTTACCAGCTAATTGTGAAATTGCAGGCTGCTCCAGAGGCAAAGGAGAAGCATTTTATTGTGAGCAGAAGAATTAATCATACCTGGGGCAGTACAGATGTCAGCAAAAAACAATGCAGAAAGGATTTCTCAGGAAGATTGCTTGACATGAATAGGAAGGGTTTTTTCAGGTCTTTTTAGATATGAATGAAAGATTCTCGGTGGCTGTTGTGACCCCTGTTTTTACCCTTGCTTTCTAGATCTGAGAGGGATGTGTGTACCGAAACTGCAAAACCATAAGGGGAAGCAATGTTTTATTCAAGAAATGGAAACTCCCCAAGCCAAGGCGTCTGCCGTAGCACTAATTCATGACGTGTCCTGTATAGTTTATGGCAGAGATTAAACAACACAAAGGATAAAACATTTCAAAAATGGCATTTAACTGGGAAAACAAGAACAGACTAGACTCCAGCCCTTCATTTCTGCAATGCTGAGCTGTTGAGCTCTCAGCCTCGGCATTCAGGTCCTGCTCAAGGAAATACCTCTGGCTGCTCTTTGCATACGTGCAACACAGCATTTCGTCACACCTTTTTGTTTGTTGCGGAGCGAATCCCCTAGGTAACATGGCCACCCCCTTTTCCTCCCTTTGTGCGTTTTTCTCTGCCTGGGACTCGTTTCCCTGGTCCCAGGGGATATGCCTTCCCATGGGTGTTTCCCATTTGGAGGCTACATATGTGTGCACTGAGGAGAGGGACTCGGTCTTTGGGTTCACTGCAGCCTTTCCCTATATTTTAAAGATATCGTTATGGTCAGCCAAGCTCTGCTGAGCACGGGTTTACATCCTGACTCTCCGAGCTTGCCTCCATCAGCCAGGTCCACTCTGTAAGGCAGAGGAGGCAGTGGCAGGGCTGGATTGTAGCACGAGGGCTGCAGCATCTTCCTAACAGCTCTGGGACTATTGCTGCAGCCAGGGAGGGAAAGAAGAAATGTTGGTAAGTGCAAGGATAGAGGTTAAAAAACAAAGAAGAAAGTCCGAAGTGTCTTGTGTGAAACCAAACTACTTAGGTGGAAGGTGAGGAGAAAAAGGGAGAGAATGCAGGCAGCACTGAGTGGGGCCGTGTGAGGAACTGGGAGAAGGATGTTTCCCAATGTGGGATGTATTTGGTGATACATTCCCAAAGTTTGCCATCAAACCTCTCCTCACAGCTCCATTTAGGTTCAGGTGGCCATGAACCTGGAGCTGAGAACAACAGGAGTCCCCCATCTTCCTCACGCCTTCCTCACCTGTCCCCCGACATATGCCCAGCATCGGGGTTACCCTGCACATAGACATGACCTCAGCAAACAAGAGGCAGTAAGAAAGCGAAGAGGATGGGAAGCATAGCCAAAAGCAATGGCGGGACACAAGAGTCCTCCGGAGATGTGCCCTGACCAGCAGATGAAGACGGTGAACATTGTATGGTGACGATGCAGCGTTTCCTCCTCCAAGTTCTCTTACCAAGCGTTGGTTTTGCTTGTCAGGGGCCTCTGCCCATGCTCTGGGGGGTTGGGACAGGGGTACCAAAGTCAGTCCAAACGTCAGAGGAGGTATGATCATCAGAAGCCTGGTCTTTCCCTCTTTATTATCCTTATTTGCCACATCCGGATGATGCGGGGCGTGACACAAGTTCATGGTGATGTTGTTTACCTGCACGTGCTCCCATACCAACACCGATGACATCAGTCTTGGGATTTGCACAGGGGACCTACTACCAGGAAATGACTTCTCTTTAAACACGAGGAAAGCTCGGTGCAGCCTTTGTAGCTTCTAGTCCAACAAGCCTGTAATATTCACAGGAATGAGACTCAAATTTCTAATTATTGGCTGAGTTATTTGTAGCTTCATATATTTTAAGGCCAGAAGGGACCATCATCTAGTCTGGCCTCCTTAAATGGAAAGCTCCATAACCAACAACCAATTCCCCGAGCTTCGTTACAGTAATGAGCTCAGGAGTCCTGCCGTCTCGTCTCCGGCTCTAACCGCTAGACCCCGCCATGCCAAACACAGCTGCTCAGATCTGCCTCCAGCTCCAAAGGGAAGTCTAAGAGTTCCTCCTGGATAGGTAATAAATCAAATACCAGCATTCACGGCGATGGGGAAGGGTGACTGGCTGCATGCGCTGGCTCAGCCCGCCTGACGGGGATCTCGGGTCCTGGGTACCTTGCCCAGGAGCAAGCACCAGCCAGGATGTGCATCCAGCCGGCAGGATGGGATGGAAGGAGTTACTTTGCAGTGATGTAGTTTCCCCTGTGGGTGGGTTATTTTGGGGAAAGGAGAGGGAACCACTGACACTTACTTGGTCACACAGCCTGGCCAGTGCACCTCTGGGTATGGAGCTGGGATCACTTCAAGGCATGTGGTGCTGGTAACCAGAGACTGGTAGGGTTGCATGACAGCTCTGGCATGGCAAAGTCCTTGCCCAGGCTCTTTAGGTTGAATGGCATTGGGAACAATATGGCAACTGCTCTACTCAGTGCTGTGTGTCAGAGGCAGATGCTCAAAAAACACCCAGCACCTCCCAGCATGGGCTGCGCTAACCACCTCGCTCCCCAGGGCGAGGGAAGGGGGCCTCCAGCTGCCACCTGGCTCCAGCACAGCATGGTGCAGAGGGCAGAAAGAGCTCCCCGAACTGGGACGTGGCCAGGACAAGGGCTGGGACCCATTTGGGATGAGCCACCCAACTTGCCCTGCTGCTGGTGCTCAAAGACCAGGTTGGTCGTGAGAACAAGAGGGGTTCTGGGATGGGAGAAGTGCTGGTGCAAGTACTCAGGGGTAAGGGGGAGCAGGATTTGGAGCTCACCTGTAGAGGAATGAAGGCAGAGGGTTGATTGACATTGATAATATACAGCTGTGGCCTTGCTTCAAAGGCAGTGGGTTGATTGACATGGATGATGTGCAGCTGTAGCTCGTTCCTGTAAAGTGGTTAAATAGCCCTAAGGAGTATGAGAGAGTTGGTCCTGGATGAAGGAGCTCCCAGAGGAAGCAGAGACAAGGAGGAGTGTGGTCTGACCTCTGGAAGCTGGAGAAATGACTTGGACAGTAGAATCTGACTGACGGTAATGCCTTGTTGCAGCCTGCTAGTTTTGCTTGTGCTGCAACAATTGGTGCCCCGTGTGAGGCAATCTGTTTTGGACTCAAACTGCAACGCTCATCCACCTGAACAGCATGCAGTGGGAGGACAGCCCCACACCCTTAGGGTGCTCCAGGAGCCACCAGCCAAGAGCAGAAGCTTATGCTTGCATTGGGGAGGGAAAGCTTGATGGACAGGACACTCTTAGACTGGTGTTGATACCTTCTTCCAGGTGTCCTTTCTTACTGCTGTAGCAATTTGCTTTTTCAATGGCATTAGTGGCTCAAGGGAGCACCTCGAAGTCTTTTCTGTTTCCCATGCAGGCATGCCTTTTGTGGGCTGAAATAACTGTCACTGTAATGGCTTATGGCCCAGTAGCAACCACAGCTATGGGCAGATGGATGGGATGGGGCACACACAGCTTAATGAATACCGAAGGCCACCCACCTCATGACCATTTCATGGATGAAGAAGCAGGAAGGAGGTGCTCAAAGTCCTTGGTCAGAACACTAACCACAGCCTGTGTCTGCAACATGACAGCTGGAAAGAGGCAGGGAAGCAACAAGCCAGCAAAATCAGAGCTTTGGAGATGTTCCCTGCAGGCAGCCGTAAATATTATCAGAAGAGCACTCATCCCATCAATCAGCAAGGCTTCACGAAGCACCATGGGCACTTCCCACACACCAGCTTGGACCGCACTAGCTCTGACACCCCTGTGAGTCATTGCCCTGGGGTCTACCTGGTGGGATGAGTTGGCTGCTCATAACACTGCACAGCACAAGTTGCTTACTTGCATTGTCAGGGCTACCACCCATCCTTCCCTGCTGCCATGGTGTTTGTGGTGATAACAGAGGCAGCTCAAGACTTCTCCTTCCTGCAGGCAAGAGGCAATTTTGTGGCGGCAGGGAAGCAGGCTCTGGGGAGAAGGAGGGCTGGGTTAGAGGTGTGGCAGGGAAAGTATGGAGTTTTGGGGAGCTCTGTTTACCCATGCCTTGAATTGGACCAGCCATCACCCTGTACACCTTTGGATGTGCCCATCACCTCTTTGGGTGCCAGGCACAGAGATGGGACATGCCAGAAGTGTTGGCATGATGGTACAGTGAGAGACCATCCTATGCCTTTTGCTGCTCAGGATGACTCACCTCCTACCACAGGAGCTTGAACAGGCAGACTCCTGTGGTGTGCAGAGCCCTGCAAAACCCAGTCTGGCATCCACGCAAAGTGTGCTTCCCTGCAGCACTGTGTAAAAGTCTGGGTGGGGGGATTGGGGGAGGCAGGGGGAGCAGGACAATAGGTCTAAGCCTCCTTCCTCATGCTCTCCACTACCTGAGAAAACCATCCTACCTCCATCGGCTGCAGGACCATAAGCCCTGCTTGGACAAGGTGTCCCAGGTGAATATACAGTGCAAGGTGAGGGCTGCGACAGAGATGTGCAGACAGAGGTGTGAAAAAAGCCCATCTCCTGGAGCCCTAATGAATGGACTGTGACTCCTGTTCTGGGGCAGCCTTTCCCAGTGCAAAGTGTGGCCCTAAACTGGTCCTGCCAGGCAGTTTCATCAGCCTTTATGCTCAGTTGCTGGTTTTCTGTAGCAGAGAACATCAATAAAATGCGGAAACTGAGCCTCAGTGGCACACAAAGCTGGACCGTGAGGGCATTTCATCACAGC
Organism: Ibycter americanus; assembly: GCA_035590275.1. Classification (NCBI taxonomy): domain Eukaryota; kingdom Metazoa; phylum Chordata; class Aves; order Falconiformes; family Falconidae; genus Ibycter; species Ibycter americanus. The sequence goes on from JAVJGI010000040.1 coordinate 108,215,497, forward strand.
ATCACTTTGCACCAGCATTCTTGTTGAGCCTAGCTCTCCTCACATGAGTCTGGCTACGGCTCAGCCAGATGAGCCCTCTCTACATGAGGGGAAGACAGATGTTCATGCAAGATCCTTGTCCATGGCCTTGGACCCAAGAGCATGAAACAAGGCAGCTAAAATGGTAGAGAGAGGAGCACAGGGAGTTTTGCACCCTGCCTGGCATGAAGCATGACGGGACCTTCTGCAAGGTATGATGAACCATACCACAAAGTGTCTGCTTCTCCCCCAGAACTATGCAGAGACCTCAGCCCCAGCCGGGGTTTGCTGCCCAGCATGAGCAGGATGAGCAGGGCAGCAAGGACAGCCGGTCTCGCCTGGCCTGGGAGCCCGGGGCGGTGGGGACGGAGCAGCCTCCTGCACCCTGAGCTCACACAAAGGGTAGGCGGTCGCCGAGTTGCCTATCCATGGGAAAGAGGAGACTTGCTCTCTGGAAACGGAGGGGCTGGCCAGTCTCAGGCGGCCGGGTGACTTATTGCAGGCTCCTGGGGTGATAAATTGTGGCTAATTGTGGGCAGGTGACAAAGGCAGACTAAGGGAAAGGGAGCGGGGACATTCATTCCCCTGGCAGCTGCTGCCCAGCCCTGCCTCCTCCTTTCACTGCTCCTTTCAGGCCATTTGAATTGTGCAAATGCAGTGCTTTCCAAAACCTGCCGAACTTCCCTCCCAGGGCTCCTCTCCCCCTCCTGCCCCCTCCCTTCCCACTCCCTCCCTTGCTGCCTGCTCTGACTCCTTTCTCTGGGGTGGGAGGTCTGGGAGGGGGAAGCCCTGCCAGCCATGGCTCACTCCATGGGGCAGCCCTTACGGTGCCATGACATGGGACTCCAGAGGATGTTTCTCCATCCCCCTGAGACTCACGGGTCTTCTGGTCCTGCTCCCAGCCCCGACGCAGGGGGCTCACCTGGGCAGAGGGAACAGTACAACGTTGTGGTTATCTCCAGCACCCCACTGCAGGAAGCACCAGGCAGGGCAGCCCCGGGGTGGCTCCTATTTGGATGCTGATGGAGGGAAAAGGCCACGTTGACCTGCACTTGATTCTCATTTCAGGACTCAGCAGGAGTGTGAGGAAAACAGAGCCTGCGAGGGCAGGATTCAAGGGTTCAGCTGGAGGAGATGGGCTTTGTTCAGCCAGTGCTGAGAGGAGGCAGCAGGTACCTACCAGTCCATGTTGGTCCCTACCAGGACAACCCAGGCTGCCTGGCCTTATCCCACACTTCTGGTAGCTTTTTCCTCTGCTCCATGCACGTGCCCTGGTGAGCTAGAAAAACAGGCGCTAATAAGGGAAACACCAGCAGCAAAGGGATTTCACTGCATTTCTGGAAACCCCCCTGGGAAGAGCCAGGTCAGGGCTTACCACAACCTGGAGGAAAGCATCCCACAGGTGGGACAGGGAGTGTGATGACCCTTAGGAGAGGATAATACATAGGGTAGTATCAAGCAAGATCGTTATCAGTAGCCCACTGTAAGAGCCCAGTGCTCCTGCGGGGTCTGCAGTCCCAGACAGATTTATGACCGGCTCTTTGAACAGGTTGGATGGGTCAACCAGGACAGACACTTCATACCCAGCCCACTCTGGGCTGCTTTCATGAGGGGTGTCCTCAATTTCTCTGCACTGGGTTTGAAGAAAATATTCTGCATTTCCCCACTTCTCACTTCCCCTTGGACAGCCTCGCTCACACTCGCCAGCTTCTTCACAGCTTGTCAGAAGATGATACCCACACTGCAAAAGCAGTTTAAAATCAAGTCTTAGCAGGCAGCTGAAAATTAGCAAGTGATATGCTATGCAAAAGAGCTAGAATTAACTCCTTCCTTCACACTCCAGGGGCTGCTCTGCTCCACACACACCCCCACCCACCTTAAGCCACTGACTATTTGAACTCAGTCGATAGTCTGATAGCAATTAGCTGGAGAGAAGCAGCTGGCAAACATCAGCTACTTGTAACCATGCATTAACTGGATTTATCACATGCTTGGAAATTATGAGTATTTGCCTGCAAATTCACCATTTCCATTTCACTCAGCCACAAATGCCCAAAAGTTAAAAGCCCGTATCTAAGTATGTCCCTCAGCTCCCTTAATACATGGTGCTGACCTCTTTTAAGTATCTGTCTTGGGATGGGCTGGATCACTCTGTGGAGGGCTATATTCCTTACTGCTGACTTACAGAAGTCTGTGGCAAAGGCCTGGGGTCACTAATATGTCCCATGAAAAGCAAGAACTCACTGCATGATGGAGCTTTTCCTTTAGGCTTTCCCATGAAGGTTTCAAAGTTTAGCAGCTGCTTGCTAGGAGCTGGATGTGGACACATTTCTGGGAGATCAGACGTGCATCCAGGTTTAACCAAGCACATTGAGCCCTGGGGTACACCTCTAGTTACTGGTCTCCAGCTACACATCGTCCCAGTGATCACCACCTCTGGGCTTGGCCATTCAGCCAGTTTTCAGTCCACTCACTGTCTGCTCATCCAACCCACACATCCACAGCTTGTCCATGAGGATCTTATGGGAGACAGCGTCAAAGACCTTGCTGAAGCCCAGGCAGACCATGTCCGCTGCTCTACCTTCATCTACCAGGCCAGTCTTTTCATTGCAGAAGTTTAACATGTTGGTTAGGCATGACCTCCCCCTGGTGAAGCCGTGCTGGCTACTTCTGATGATTTTCTTGTCCATCATGTGCCTGATCTGTGCCCTTTGTAACCTCAGCCTTTTCCATGTCTTTTGTAACCAGGTCCCCCACCTTTCTGAGCAATGAACCCATGTTACATGGTCTTCCTTCTCTCAGCTATGTACTTACAGAAGCCCACCTTGTTGTCTGTGACATCCCCAGCCAGATTCAATTCTACTTGGGCTTTAGCTTTCCTAACTTCAACCCTGGATGCTCAGACAATGTTTCTGTATTCCTCCCAGTTACCTATCCTTACTTCTTCCACCCTCTGTATGCTTCTTTTTTTGTGTTTGAGTTTGCCTAGGAGCTCTTTGTTCATCTGTGCAGAGCCTGACTTAGTATTTGTTGGGATGGAAGTCCCTTGAGCTCAAAACTCAAAGAAACTTATCCATCAGAAATATTTATCAGTCCTGGTATCTCTATATATTCAGGACAATTTCCTTCCAAGGCTGGATGTGACTGAATCAAGCGAAGACAAGATTCAAACCTGCCCAAGCTAACATGATTGTAGGCAAGACGACAACCCCACAACACAACAGGTGGCAGCAGGAGCTGAGCCATCTTCACATGCAGGTCAATCCCTTCCCGCAGAAAGCCCCCCATATAAAGGTGTCCCTGTGCACCGCTCAGATGCTGCATGGGCAACTGCCACTGCTGCCAGGCTCTGTGGCAACCAGGCTATTTCAGGGGTGAAAGAAATCTGAACTCAGGATTAAATGGATGGGCTTATAGGTGAGCTCTGCCCAAGTTTTTGCAGTTGACTTGGGATATCTCTAATCTTCTTGGCACGACTAAGCTCATGACAGGTGCATGACCTTCACAGTACATCTGCAAGGTTCTCAAGAGACAACTGGACCTCATGGTCCCAGAATAATTTGCTGAGTCCATCAGGGATCCCTCTGACTTGGGCATCTGTATGATCATGCAGCAATGTCACCTGTGGGCATTCTTGTCTGCCCAGATGTCTCGGAGCTCACCGGGAACAATATGACTGTTGTTATTCCAAGGCAGAAACCTAATGTATGCTCAAACAGTTTCAAGCTGCTGAAGCCTCATTAAAAGTTAATACCAGTTCAGATTTTAGCAGGCACCAATGTCCTGGGAAGCATCTGATCTCCCTGCTTGCTAAAACTCATTTTGAATAATGAGGGACTCACTCACCACCTTCCATACCTAGGTCGGGATCTTGTCCCAGAATTGAACTGTGATGAAACAAGAGAGCAATACCTGTCTGATGAGCACGCGGTGCAGATCGTAGTGATGGAGACTGACTGACCAGCACCCTCAGAAGCAGTCAGAAGTCCAGCCAACACAGAAAACTGATTAAATGTGACCAGGAGATGGCTTTACCCACATCACTGCCCAGAGAAATGGGTTCATTAAGGCAAAGGCCCATCTGAAGCTGTTTGGCAGCCCAGGCAGGATGGTATTAAACTCATTGCCTTACATCACTTGTGTTTAGTTTCAGCCCAAGCAGGTGCCTCCACACTCCCATTCCAGTAAAACCACAGCAGCTTTTCCAGCCATCCCACACAGCTGCAGTCCCCACTTGGGCCAGTGAAGTCCTGTTCTGAGAGACCGCAGTGTCCCCATGGCACTGCCCTGTCCCTAGGGTGGGGTGGGAGGATGCTGTCCACGGAGAGGAGAGGAGAGGAGAGAGGTATCAGCATCCTGGTCCTCTGTACCAAGCCCTGAGCATCCTGTAGCCACTGCCTGGCCCAAGGGAGACTCGCATTGCAACATGTTATGGACTTAATCAAACCTCTGCAATTTCCAGGGCAGCAGGACAGCTCTTCCCCGAGGGCACGTCTGCCTCCCATGCTCCAGTGGCTGCTCTCTGAGCCCGGCCCATGGCTGCTGCACTTAACCTCCATCCTGCTATGGAAATTCAAGTCATGTCCCATGGTCTGGTCCCTGCACCCTGCAGAAAGTATGGACAGGCGGAGCCCTGCTCCTTGCCTCCCCACTCACATCCCACCTGGTCCCTCCTACATCCATGCCAGCCTGCTGCAAACCCCACCACGGCTCCTTGCAGGGCTCTTTCTTCCTGGACTGCAGGTGCGGGACAAAGCCCCTGTGGCAGAAATGCTCTCTCCCAGCATGGTTCTACCCACAGGGTGGTGGATAACCACCCTGGCCTCTCATGCATGGAGCATCCTTTCACCTCCAGGGGTGGAAAGTATGCTAGGAAAAGAGAGGTCATCATACTTCTTCCCTCTTCCAAACCTTTCCTTGCTGCCTTTGGTCTCCTGTGACTGCCTGCACAGCTGTAGATAGCCAGACATCCTCCCTCCCACTGCCACAGTGCTCCAGTCCCCAAACCTGCAAGAGGGCTGTGAACTGCCCCCTGTCCTTCAGTAGCTCATTTCCCTATTTAGCTGCCTGCATTGCTGCCCAGAGATTGTGGGGATTCAGCAAAAGTCCTTCCAGGGGGCTCAGGCACAGCAGGAATCGCACTCCCTGGCTGGCTGTGCTCCCCACAGCCCCACACTGGGGTCACAGTGGCTGCCTCAACCACCCCAGCCAGCACCAGGGCTGCAAGAGCATCGGAATCCCGCTCTCGCAGGCTCCCCGGCACCACTGGGTGGATGTTTGTCTGTCTGCCCGTCTCCTTTGAAAGGAGTTTCCATAGGAACAGGCAGGACAGCAGCCCGCTGCAGCGTGGTTCTGGTGCATTACCCAGCGTGAAAGCGCACAGCTGCACAGCATTGTCCGGCAGCTGTTCCCACATCCCCCCGGTGCTCCTTCGGCAGCGCCGGCGGAGCATTGCGAGGCCACTTGGCCATGGGGACGGTGAGACCGTGGCTCTGTCACCCGGGCGCTGGGAGCCAGCCAGGCCTGGAGATGTGCCTCCTCGCAGGGTCCGTTCCCACTCTCACCTGCAGCATCTGAATGCTTCCCAGCGGTGCCATAGGTGACACGGGCGACACCTGCCCCGTGTGCGGTGTTTCCACCCTGCCACCCTGTTCGGGTCCCAGGCAGGACAGGCACAACCCCCTCACCCCAGCTGGCTCCCCACCATGCACCTCGGAAGCACCCCAGACCCTCTGGGCGCGGGTGCAAGGAGCGTGGCCGTGCTCGCCATCCCCTCCACTCGCGGAGACAGGGAGATGGGTCACCAGGACCCACCTCGTGTGTGGCATCAGCCCCGCGCTGCGGCCGCCCGCTGTGGGATTGGCAGCGCACAGTAGCACAGGCGGCCGCGCGGGGGGCCTGGAGCGGGCTGGATCTGGCCGGAGGATGAGGCACAGTGCATTTCCCAGACCAGCGCTGCCAGCAGAGCTGCTGTTGAGGTCCAGCCAAGACCTAAAGCTGTCTGCCCCAGCTGGGAGCCGCACAGCTCCCCTCCCTCCCTCCCACCCCATCCCGACACCCGGCTGCAGCTGCCTCTCCCGACGCTGAAGGGCGCTCTCTGAGACCCCGGCTGGTGCGGTGCCGCCGGGAGGGTGACGAAGGGGCTCGGAGACCCCCCCAGCTCTCACAGTGCCGGTGTGTGTGCCCACACGTACCCCAGCCACCGCCGGGCTGCACCCATGGGAATGCCTTGGCGGAGGGGGGCTCTGCCAGCCAGCTTTGGGATGGAGTCTCATCCTTCCAGGAGGATTTTCAGCTGGGAAGAAACTGCCTTAGTGGCCAGTTCCTTCAGAATCTCGCTTTTCCCTGGAAGCCAGATGTTCCCCTGCAGCTCCCAAAGGGACAGGAGCTGCAGGTCTCTCTCATTGCTTCTTCCCCACCAGTTCAGCCTGGTTCCCCATTTCTTCCCTCAAGTCCCATCCCTGTGGTGATGATGGAGGGGGAGGCTGTGAGGGTGATGGATGAGGTTTGGTGAGAGCGGGTAGAGCGGGGTGGGCCACCCTGGGAAGAGGCAAGTGATGGAGAGCATGGGGGAATGACAGGGAGGAGGACGGGGCAGGGGAGGGCTGCATTTTACAATTCACTGCTTCACTAACCCTGTAACTAGAGACACCCTGGCCTGGACAGGACAGACAGCTGGAGGTTAGCAAAGACTTTCTCCTCCCCCAGGCAGGGGACAGCAAGGGGGAGGCAGCTGGGGACCCCTGGCTGTCCAAAAACCCAAGCCGCCCCATGCCACCCCAGCTTCATACATCCTGGGAGCAGCCCACGTGCGGCTGTGCCCCCATCACCGGTGCTATGGGGCAGGGTCTGCAAGCCTCCAGCGCCCTCAGCTCAGCTTGCCATCAGTGTGGGCTGGGCGCACAGAGCAGGATCAGGCCCAAGCCCAGCTTTCCCTAGGCTCTGCAGGATCAGGGTCCTGCCGTTTTGGACAGGCTGAGTTTCAGCATTGCCCAAGCCATGGTGCTATGGGGTGGGAGGTGCGGGTACATGCTACCTGCAGCAGATGACGGGGGCTGCACTGTGCATGGCCCAGGAGATCCCATCTCTGTGGGTTTTGTGGGATGTGGGCTTCTCCCCATGCAATCCTGCCCTGCTGGGCTTAACCACAGCACCAGGTGTCCCATGCCAGGGCAAGCTTCTTTCCTGGTTCAGGGAGGGTGATGTCCTGGTTGTCCCCAGGAGTCATCCCCAACCCCTGTAGGCTGCAGTGGTCTCGAAGGAGAGGAGAGATGATAGGTTTTAGGGAAGAGATTCCATTCAGAGCTGTCATGCCGCAGTGAGGGGTCAAAACAGGACATACTGTTCCCCCTGACCCCCCAGAGGTAGGTGCAAAAGGGCATCAGATAACACTGGGACCACTGCTGTGACTTGAACTGAGTCTGGAGCTTGACTTCATCTCAGCCCAAGAGATGCTGGAGCAAAATTCTTCTGGGCATCTATGAAGGGGAAAGATTACCTTCCTTTTCTTTTTTTTTATTTTTATTATTTTAAAAACATGGCTGCCCTGGCTCATCCTGTGCATGTCCCCAGCACAGTCTGGGGCCAGAGCAGAGCCTCCCACTGGTGCTTGTCACACCAACCTTGCAGGCTGCAGCCTTTGGTGAACATGTCTCCATGAGACTTGTCTTTTTGCTCTTGTTGTTTTCAGACCCAAAGCATTTGCTCCAGGGAGCAGCTGGGAACAGCCATGTGGGCAGGCTCATGCAGGGACCTCGCGTGGCATCCCCTTGGCGTGGGTACCAGGGCAGCTTGTCTCCTGCTCTCACACCCACTGGGTCAGAATCTGACAGAGGAGCTCATGCTGGTGCCCCTAAGCAGGCAAATGGCTGAAGAACTGAACAAGAGGGAACTTTTGCTCCTTGTTCCTTGAATAGCACCTGTAGAAAAACTGGCCAGAAATCATCCACCAAAGGGAGGTTTTCAAGGCATAATCAGATATTCACCTGAATGCATCCTTTTCAGTAAAACCCGGTCTGTCAGGGGAAAATTTCAGTGTTGCATCTAAAAATAGGAAAAAGCGTTGAATTTGAAAAGGCAACAGATCCCCGCGAAGGGGAAGCTGGGCAGACCCTGCCATCCAGCTGAAGGGTGCAAACCCAAAACACCTGAAGGGAAAACATCCCCTTGGAGCTGAAAGGAGTCTGCTCTCCCCAACAGTCAGATCATAATTTTTTGCCAAATAGCTCAAACATCCCATAGAAACAAATGTCCTGAACGTGCTCACATGCCACCGGCCTTTGAACTGTGTAGACCTGGTGGCACTGACAGAGGTGCAAGTAGGGGAGCTCTGTTAGCTCTTCCTATACGTGAGGCCACCCTGCAAGAGCTTTTTAAGACATACTAGCATGGAAATAAGCAAGGCCAGGAGCATCCAGGGAGAGAAACTCGCTCAGCATCCCAGCCCAACCATCACACAAGGCATCTTGCCTCGCCCCCTCTGCCCCGGCACTGGGCTCCCACCTCCTCTGCCCCCCAACTCCGCAAAAGCTCCCTGGTGTGTATCTCTGTTAAGGCGGCACAAAGCTCAGCCCCAAAGCCTGGCGGGGAGCCAGGGTGTAAAAGCAAGACCCCGCCACATGCACCAGAAGGACAATCCTGGCTGACAGCACCTGGGGCTTGGCCGGGACCCAGAGATGCTGCTCCAGTCGACATCCCCAGCAGCCGCCCCAGCAAGGCCAGGTTGGGCGCCGCGAGATGTGGTTTGCATGGACTTATTGTTCCATGGGAAACTGGCTGTCTTCCTGCTCTTCATCTGTCAGCAGGATTCTCAGAGAATATGCTCCCAAATATGAAGTGAATGTGGCAGGCTGGGCTGGAGCCCTTTGCTAGAAAACCTGGACGTCAGAGTGTGTCCGGTTTAATCCCAGAGTCTGTGAGAATCAGTGTAAAGTAGCATATCAAGTGAACTTTTCACTCTGTGGCAGGAGGGATTACCACATCCCCTTTGTTTGTTGTGCACTGCATAACCGAAAACACTTTAACCCTTTCTTGCAGCCCTGCGGCACTAAGTACCCATGAAAATTCCTAGGAAACCTGCAGCTGTTTCGCTCTCCACTGAGTTGAGGGGGGAGATGGGTACACTCGTTTTCCATGAGCCATGAACCATCGCTCCTGGGCTCCCTCTGGGCTTGGGAAATGGGTCTTGCTTTAAAATGCATCACCACCAAAGTCCTTGTGAAGGTTTTGCACCAGGCAGTGCAGGCAGCGCCAGCTGCTCCTGACTTGTGTGTAGCCCTGGCCTTGCAAAACCTCGCAGGAGGCTCCCCTGGTTGCATGTACAAGCGAGTTTTGCAGCTACAAAGCAGCAGTTTCAGCCCTTTCAGCACCCACACAGCTCGCCAGTCCGTCATCTTTTACAGCCTAGTATTAGCGCAGTTCCAAGGAGAAAAAATACACAAGAAAATCCTGCCAAAATATTAAAGTGAGATCATTTCTATTAGAAAATGTTCCCTGTGGGGAGGAAAATTTTGATGTGAAGCAAATCAGAAAAGTTATTTTGCTTCAAAATGAATGAAAATGTAAATACTGGCCTCTGAAAAGTTCCTTTATTTCTGATAAATCACTGGTTTCAGTCCTCCCTCCTTCTTTCTTGGTTCTTTTCTATTTTAAATGTCTCAGAATTTCAGCAGCGCTGGGCAAGTCACCAGGTGACAAGGTGTCACAGTTCAAATGTTCCTTTTCCTACTCGATACCTTTCCTGCTGTTGGAGAAAATGAGGAGGAAATAAAATGGGGAAAAGGCAGAGAAGAAAAACTCCAGGACATGAGTCATCTCATTGCCCTCAGCAGCAAACTGAGATGAAAGAGGGAAAACTTCCCGTTTCCAGTTTCAAAAGAAAGGCTTTGAAACACAAACGGAAAAGCTGAGTTTGAAACGCGACAGGACTTTCCACCTCATCCTGCAATTTCCCACTGGCAATTGGAGGAAAAAGAAAAAAAAATTATTTTTCCTGGGGAAAAAGCATTAAAAGAAATCTTTCTTGGTGGGGGACTTTCTCCTTTTGGAAGTCAGTGGTGTCGCCTCTGCAGCAGCTTCTCAGCAGCCTTGAGCTCACTGTGTTGGCCCCACCATGCACCGATTTGCTCCTCAGGATGCAGTTTCGACTCTCTCCATCCTGCACTGTGACCATCACCTCCGGTCACCCCTCACCTTATGGTCAGCGATGACATGCCCTCTTGGTCACAGCAAGCCCTCCCTCCAGCTTCCTCCTCTGGAGATGCCCATGGGAAAGCAGCTGGGCAACCCTCCTCTCACCCCCTGAAAAAAACATTTTCAAGTCCAGCTCATGTGTAAGTGCTAGAGGAGTTTTCTGGGTGTTTCAGTTATTTTTAGTAATTTTATGTGGTTGCAGCGCAAGGGCCACATCCTGGTGTTCATGTCTATGAACTGTAAGTGGGCAGTGAACTGCTTGCAGTCCAGCCCAGCACCCCAGCTCTCTAGATAGACAATGTGTATCTCTGAAGAGCAGTTCAAATCACCTACATGGGGCACCTGCTTCTCCATGAAGCTCATCTGGAGCTTAACAGCCTCTAATGTTGCCTTCAGCCTCCCCACTCTGCCAGGACGTGCCTAGGACCAGTAGGTCCCAGTAGGAGCCATCCAGGAGGTGCCTCCACCCTCCAAGTGCCCGCAGCCAGATGCCTGCCCTCACGTCCTTTCCATCACAGCCTGGATGCAGAGTGTGTTGTCTCCAGCATATGAAGAAAACCATCGCTCAGTGGTTCCTACAGTCACCTGCTTCCCAGCTTTCCTGAGCCCACATTAGCACCTAAGGGTCCTCTCCGCAGCTGAATTCCCCATCTAACCGAGGCTCCGGGGTCTCCTGAATGACTCGATGTGCGTCCTTCTGGATAGCAGGGAGACAAAAGGGGATCGAGATACCAATTCAGGCACGACAGAGGATGGGGAGCTGGTGAGGCAGCCCAAGGAAGCCATGCAGCTGTGGTCTCTGGGAGGTTTAAGTAAGGCTGAACTCACCCTGGCATCAGCGCTCTGCTAATTCCGCTGATCCAGGGAGTTTCTGACTCTGCTTAGCATCACCATCTGCTGCACCCCCCTCTGCCCCAGCCCAAGCACTGCTGACCGGGCTCTGAGGGCTGACTTTCTCTCTGGGGAACGCATATCTCTTCCCATGTGCCTATGTCTAGAGCAAAGGTGGAGGTTTTACTGGTGCCCTTTATTAGGCATCAGCCTCACACTGGCTCTTGCTCTGCAGGTTTCATACTCCTGGGGATGCCACAAGGTGCAGGAGTGGAGCAACCAGGTGAGAAGGTGGGGAAAGGAAAGGATCCATCATTGTGAGCTTCCCTTGGAGGGTAAGAGATCAGCAAACATCTCTGCTGTGCATCCTGGTACCTCAGGGGGGAGGTAAGCAAGCCCACCCCCAAAGGGGTGTGAAGATGCAGCAATAAAGCCAAGTTGGGCTGCCTCAGAGTACAGCAATTTTCCTGTCACTGAGACATTAACGTTCAGAGAATTTCTTGTAAAAAAGACACTAGGCTAGACCCAGGGTGGGGATAAAGTGAGGGACAGCCTGGCCTCCCACTGTGCTGGAGGGTCCCCGAATCCCTCAGCAGATTGTTGCTGTGGTTAATCCCCCAGGTGATAACATCTCTTCCTCATTTCTAGTCAGATTTTGCTGAGCTTCAGTTTCAAGCTACAAGGTCCTGTTATACCTTTTTTTTCTTTTTCCTTTTTTTTCCCTTTCTTTTGGAGGTGCGACATGAATTTTGGAGATGTAGTTTCTTAAACAGCTCTTGCTGCAAAATGGGTCCTTGCTGCTGTTTGGTGTCCTCCTGGGAGGTGGCAGTGGCACCGCTGGCACCCACAGTGCTCCCATGGGCAGCGCACACCAAAGCGTCAGTCACCTCCTCTCCAGCCCCCTGCTTGGACCCCTGGGGATACTGAACCCAGCTGAAGCTCCACATCCATCCACGCTTGCTGCTGCCCCAAAGACAAGGTGTAGCCAGGCCATCGTATGTGCTCCGGCCGTGGCTTTGCCATCCCTTCCTCTCTCATCAACACTCAGTCAGTCCGTTTGCCTTTGGAAAGGATTCATGAGAAACTCCCCCACCTTCACAGATCTTCCCCGCTGTTTCAATGGTTTCAATGACTCGGGTTGGTGGACAACTTGATCATTTTTAGGAGGGTCCTAATTCTCTTCCACTGTTTATGTTTCTCCCCTTCTCCTCTCCTGCAAAAGAGAATATTGTGTTTGCACGCGGCAGATGCTGTTGGTCAATGACAGCAGGCGCAGGGCTGAGATCCTGCATGGGTCTGTTCTGAGTCAGCAGCAGCATGGGCTCAGCTGCCTTCTGGAGGACTTATTCCTCCCTGCCCAGTCAGGGAACATTTCTCATACCACTGTGATTTGGCGTTTTAACAAAATTGTGTTACTTTTGTCTACTCCACACTTTTCTGCTTCTCTTTATCCTAAGAGTGACTGTGCTCAGGACTCTCTGGGTCTTCACATCTTCCTGGCAGGATGAAGAGGCACTGGATACCAGGCAGTGAATGCTGCCCATGGTCCACTACATCCATCCACCCTCACCTCCCCGATTGTTGGGACCTCAGCAGTCAGGGCCAGGCTCTGGAGCTGGTGACTCAGTCGAGTGACCCCCAGTGTTCCCAGAGATGCCCAAGCCCACTGGGCCACAGGGATGCCCTGTGCTCCAGGTTACCCCAGGGGTACTACAAGGCGTGCCAGACAGCAACAGTGCTAGCAGATTTGTCAGAGGAAGCAGATGGTGGAAGCTCAGCCATCTCCACTGGAGGTCTCTTTGCACTGAGATGATACCAAGCCCAGATGTCCTTTGGGGTCCTTGTAGTCAGTACGTGCTCAGACTGTGATGAAACTCCTAAGAAAGGGTGTGAGCCTTGTATGTTAACTTTGGAGCACCACTTCCATGGTGTAGCTTGTAGGGGAATGAAGGCAGTGGGTTGATTAACATTGATAATATGCAGCTGTGGCCTTGCTTCGAAGGCAGTGGGTTGATTGACATGGGTGATGTGCAGCTGTAGCTTGTTCCTGCAAAGTGGTTAAATAGCTCTGAGGAGGGTGGGAGAGAGAGTCCTGAGTGTAGGAGCCTGGATGAAGCAGAGACAAGGAGGGATGCCTGGAGGAAGCAGAGAGGAGGAGTGTAGTCTGACCTCTGGAAGCTGGAGAAACAACTTGGACAGTAGAATCTGACCACAGTAAAGCCTTGTTGCAGCCTGCTAGTTTGCCTGCACTGTTACAGTAGCTCTCAGTGGGGACCAGCATGCCTAACACTCTCAACAAGTTGTTGCGAAGGAATGGCCTAAGAGAAATGACCTGAGCCTACAGACTGCGATATGAGCAGGTTGCCCTTGCAGAGGTGAGACAGTATCTGGTGCAGAGTGTCTGAGGAGGGTGATGAGACTATGATGGGCAAGCTGTGAGCACATGTGAGTTCACGAGAGCAAGATGTGCATGCATGGGGAGGGATGGAGACATGCCCAAGCCTGGTGGGGTACCCATGATAAAGAACATGTGTGAGAACGTGCACCAATGAGTTGCACATAAAGCATGTTAGGCCATGGGGACAGATGTGCAAGGAGTGCATGGCCGCACAGTAATTTGGCTGGGCACTGTGTGCAGCCTGAGGATACAGGGGTGTGGGATGTGCATGGAGGATAACGTGTGCAGGAGGGTTGTGATGGTGTGAGTTTGTCAGGCAGGACGTGAACACACATGAGTGAGCAGAGTATGGGAGCACACATGTGAGGGCAGCGGGGGAGAGGAAGAGGATGCCGCACACAGATAGCGCTCGGAGACATTGTGGATTACTGCTGCTAATACCTCTGGTAAGAACAGAAGTCTGCTGGCTGGGAGCGGGAGCTGAAAGTTGAGCCCCTTGTTATGTTTCCCTGTTCCCGCCTGCACTAATCCCTTTGAGCCCCAGGAAAAAACTGCAGAGAAATCAAACGGGCTGTTCATGCCGCCCCAGCGTCCCCGGGATTAATTAATTTGGGATTTGTGGGGAGTCACAAGGTCACGCTCACCCCACTGGCAGAGCTGGCTCTGCGAGGCGGTGGCAGGGCTGGGCTCGGAGTCTCTCTGTCCGGGGGAAATGCCCCATCGCGCCATGGTCTGGAGCAGGTCCCTTAGATGGCCACCCTGGGAAGGTGCTGGGCACCGGGCATAGAGCTGACCCAGTGTGCCAGGGCATGGAAAAGCACTGGGGTGGGGGGCGACAAGCAAGAAGCGTGTCCCCATCCCACAGAGTTCAGCCTCCAGCTAGAGGCAGGCACTGGGATGGGATCCTGCCTGGCTGGCCAGGCGCTCCGTGTCTCCTTGTCAGTAGGCACAGCCGCCTCTTTGGGCCAGCACAGAACCAGAAACGCACCAAAGAAGGACAGACATTCCAAAGAGATGGCTTCAGCCCAGGTGTGACCCTCACCATCCTACGGGACAAGAGGATGGGGCAGGAGGGGCTGAGGACTAGGTGAGGTGAGTGGTTTGCCCCGCTTATCCCTTCCAAGAAGGGAGTTCTGATTGCCCTTTGAAGGCAGTGTCTCAGGGGCCAGATCCCCAGTTCCCACCATTAGCGGTTACTTAAATGGTTCCCAAATTTGTTTTCAGGGAGCAATTGAGCTTACGATGTGGGTTTTCTGAGTGTTTGCCTAGGAAAGCTCATTCTCCAGAGAGCATGTTGGCACAAATGCATTTCAAACTGAAATTGAATATTTGTGGTCATTTGTTTGGGCGGTGCCTGCCCAGCATTTGCAAGGAGATTTCATTCATTCCCACCCAAAAATACTTTGGGATCCAGGACCAGCATTTGTCCCAGCTGTGTTGAGGATTATGCTTCGATCTGGATGCTTTGCAGTCTCTTGGTACCGGGAAGGCACAGAGGTATGAGCACTGAGCCCATGACCATCAAGGGACCACGAAGGAAGGAAAAGGTGATTTCTAGCACCTGCAAAGAGAATTGGGAGGCCTGGGACCTTTCTTTGGTGCTAGAGTTGGAGGGGTCATTAACTCAGCCCTTCAGCTGCTAACACCCTAACGAGCACAAAAAGAGCATCATGAACAGGAGCCAAAACTGGTCCAGCATCCAGACCTGGTCCTCACCCCGTAGTGAACAGTCACTTGCCACAGTAGCACTGCATCCCTTAAGCACGGACTACGTACAGACAGTGCTGAAGCTGTCCAAATCAAGGTGCAAGACTCCAGCTGGCCCTCTGCCAGCCTGCTCCAGTAAATTCCTCCTGAAGCTGTTGAGACCTTAAAGCAAATAGGCTTCCCGAGGCACTGGCTGGTGCTGCCAGGATGAACAGCTCTGCACAAACCTAAACCTTATCTCTGCAAACCAAGATGTCCATCCTTGCAATCACCCATCCCCATGGCTCCCAGGTCTGTGCTTCCTTCTGTCCCATCTCTCCTCCAAGCCTCCGCGAAGCAGCTCAAAACTTGTTATCAGCCAAGCACGGGCAGCCTGCTGAAACTCAAAGCTCGGTGAGCTGCTCATTCAGTCCTCAGCTCAGTACCAGCATGCTCACATGATACACTCCGGGTCTGGGTCTCCACATCTGGAGCCAGCTAACATAATTAATTATGTTGCATAAATATGAGTAAATTGCTCATGTGAAATGGACCAGGGGCTCAGACCCAGAGGGGTGCTTGTGGGCAGCTCCATCCTCATGACTAGTTTGGGGATGATGAGGGGACACAGAGGTCTGAAGTAACAAAATATTCAGTTCTCCAAGGTGCCAGGCTCCTCATGCTGGCCCAGACTTGGACCAGCATGGCCTCATGCCGCTAGTCCACATCTCTAATCATGTTCAGCACCTTTCTCTGGGCCTTTTCTAGTTCTCCTCCATCCTTTCTGAGACCAAACAACCAACACTGTGCGCAGCAGCAGTGGGTTTTCTGCAGGGCTGTAACACATCCCGTTTGTTGTACTGTTTATTGCACAGTGTTATCAACCTGGTCATTCAAACCCAAATCCATCCCTCCTGAGCTTGCCAGCCCAGGTGCTAAGGGTATGTTATATGAAGGGTCTTGCTCAGTATCTGAAGGCAACGGGTGAAACCCGGTGGAGTTACAAGCTGTGACACCACCAGATATGTTCTCCGCTGCTCCGGACTCGACGGAAGCCTGGGCTTACAGGGGCTGTGCGTTGAACATGGCCAAATGCCTCGAGGAAGGACAGCTGGAGGTCACGCTTACAAGACAGGGTCTTTTGCCTCGGAAAGCGGCAGCAATGAAAGGGCCTTAGGCAATTGTGGAAACAACGTGAGCTGAGCATAAGCTCCCAGGACAAAAGGGGGCTTAGCTGGCAAACAGTCTTACAGGCTTTAGCACAGGGGCAGTGAATAGAGAGGAAGGAGCCCATCTCCGTGAGCAAGCCCATCGCTGCCATATGGGCACGGCTCTGTGGTCCGGCACTTCGAAGCAGTTGTTGGCAACGTGGAGGAAATGCAGGAGAGGGGCACAGGCACAATTCAAGGTCTAGAAAAGCTGCCTGCCAGCGAAAGGCAGCAGTGGCTTTGGGATGTTGGAGAGATGCTCGAGGTGCGATGAGGTTTCAGAGAGCAGATGGGTTTCAGTTCTGCAGAGACCAGGTGTTGAAATGCAGCAGATGCACATGCTTTGCAGCAGGGGAAGCAATAAAATATGGAAATGAGTGACCTGGGCACCTGGTTGGTCACTGCTTCTCTGGATTCAAGGCTGGCTGTCTTGCTTTCAAAGCCCTGTTCTGGCTTTGGCCATGGATCCGAGCTTGCTTCTTCAACAAGGTCCTGGTGGAAGGGGAGGCCAGCATATCAGACCTGTCCCTCCGTGCCACGCTTTCAGCCTTGCACAGCTCGGCGAAACAGAAAGCTCAGGAGGGTGTGCAAGACGCACTCATTTTTTTCAGACAGAGCCTTAGATAAAGAACAGGGTAAGGATTAACACAGCTGCTGCCCCCAGGCCAACTGCTCCACAGGCTTCTGTGCCGGAGCAGTGCAGGGTGAAGCACTCGAACCTGCTCACCTTTGTCTGGCAACTGATCCAGAGGCTCATCCCTCCACAGATACGTGGCCCCCGTGGCCCAGCCTGCTTGCATGTCTTCTCCAGCGCCTGCTTTTCAGCTGAGCGTGTCTCTGATGGCTGGTTTTGGGTGTCTGGAAGCCCTCCTGGTATGGCAGCGGCTGGGGCTGGTATTCTGACCCTGCAGCCATCTCCCTGATACTGTTATCAGCCCAGTGTGGCCTCGGGTTTCGTGGGGGCCAGTGCTGTCCGTCAGGGTTTGCTAGGGAAGGAATCACTGGGGCAGCAGCACTGCTGGTGCTCGAGGGGCATCCATCCTCCAGAGCATCCTTCCTCACCCCCATGGGACCCCAGCCCTCCAGTGGCTGAGCCACCGCGCTGTCATGCCTGAGCTCCTTCAGGGACTCCCTGAGGATCACACCAGCCTGTTCCCATCATTTCCCCCTGTGCATCCCGGGCCCTGACCCACAGCCTGCAGGACTGCTCAAGCCACACAGAGATGCCTCTGCATCCTCCCATGGGCTCAGGCATGAGCAAAGTGGGTCTTGGAGAAAGAGATGCCAAGAAAAGCCCAAGGAACAGCAGAATACAACCACTGCTGGGGAAGGGGAAGGCAAGGCACAAAGAAAAATTGAGTTCACTCATCTCACCCCTCCTTCACAGCCAGCAGGACACGATATGGGTCAGCACAAATCGCAGAAATTTAAATACACGTCCCGGCTGTGCTTCAGACACCTCCCAGCTGACAGACAGTGAATGCTGGATGAACCTGTCCCCCGTGGCTTCATTTGCTTGCTTTTCAGTGCCTTTAATGCACTTGGCCTTCACAAACACTGCATGGCAGTGAGCGTCACCCTTTAGTTACAGTAGAAAAACACTTCCTTTAGCTAGATATAAACCTGCTAGCATCTCCCCTTTGCAAAGTCTGCTTCTCCACCCGTTCCTAACTCATGAAATTGCATTCTTGCTCAGGCTGTGCCACAATAAGAGCTTTTAGTGATGGAGCTTGTCAGGAGCTTTTGGAAAATCGAGGGCACTTTTTCAAGAGACTCTCCCTGATTTACACACACATTTCTTCCTTCAGCTAGCTGCACTGGGGGGGCACCATCTCCGCAGCAAGAAGTCATCTTAACCTTCTTCCAGGCTAACACGCACATGTCTGTTCATTTGGTCTTTTATTATAATATTGATAATTTACAGAAGTCAGATTCACTGACCTTTAGCTTCCTAGGTCATTCTTTCAAAAAACTGGTATCATATATATCAGCTTCCAGTCTTCTGGGACAGAAATTTAGACAGCAGGCAGGACCCACTGACAGCTGACTTGGCTCCAGCCCTGGTGAGTGCAGTATGCCCCGGTGATTGTTTCTGTCCAGTTTATCAGTTTGTTTTGCAGCTTTCCACCTTGACTCCTCAGCACCAGGCAATTTCTGAGGTCTCTTTTTTTTTGTGGGAAGCATTGCTGCAAACTCCAGAGACAGGCAGGGGTTTCCCACACAGTTGTGCTCACCTCTTCCAGTGGTGGGCATAGGACATCTCCCTGTGCAGCCTCCATCACTCTGGGATGCCTAATCCCCCTCCCTTGGGGAAGGAGCCCCATCCTCTCCTTGGATCCACTCTGGGACCAGGTGCCATCCCCCAGGGCAGAGGCTGGGGCAGGCAACCCAGTCCCTGCCTAGGCACAGGGAGCAGGACACACCTCAGTGGAGAAAAAGGGTATTTTCCAGGTGCAATTTTCAGCATTTCCCCTGCCAGTGGCCCCAGGGGCAGTGTGCGCTTTGTGTTTATATGCCCTGCTTACCCCATCCCACCGTGCAGCTCCCTGCTTTTCGCATCTCAGCTGGCTGTGGTAATTCGGGGCGGTAAGGCAAGAGCACATCGTGCACGTACCTGAGCCTGCAGACAAGCCTGGCTGTGCAAGGTGCATACGTGACCCATCATATATAGATTTCAGACCTCTCACTGATCCAGCTAGGGAGCTATCCAGTTTAAGCCCCTGTTCACACCTCTCCATGGCTATTAGCAGAGCAGAAGCGAGTTTCTCCCGTGCCAGGACCAGCGTTAGCCTGCAGAAAGCCCTTCCTCTTCCTCCCCACAGGCAGGGGTTTAGCTCTGGCCCACCAGCTCCCTGGGAGTAGGGCAGGTGAAGCCAAATACTTTTGCTAATCCCAGCTCCGAAGAGCTGCTCTCAGGTTACAGACGATGTGAATAGGATCTATGTTCCAGGGTGATCAGACTTCCTGGAATTTCTGCAGGACCAGTTATCTGTTCCTGTAACCATCTGCAGCTGAATGTGCTGGTATGGCCCAAGTCCAAAATGCCCCCATCTCCTCAGCGCCCAGTCTGATGTCTTGGGGTGAAGCACGGCTGGCAGCAGGAAAACTACCCTGCAGCTTCACACATGGGTCTCCCTTACGGAATGGCCCAGAGCACCTTGGGAACCTGATCTCCACATCCCTCAGCAGCCCAGACCAGAAGAGACAAAGAGCCCCTGGGCCACCAGACGTGCCGAATGTGACTCCCTAACTTAGATCCATCCACAACCTCACACTGCCCCTGTGGATTCATTTAGGGTTGACTCAACTCCCCAGCATCACCGGGAGCTTGCAGCACTCCCGAAATGTCCCCATGCCGTCCCTGTCCCTGGAGGAGCATCTCAGATGAGGAGGAATCCTCACATTTCAGCCTGCTCCTCTCCTAGTAGGTCTGATGGCTCTTTTGGGGTGTCACGAGGTTCCCCAGGCCTGGGCTGATGGCAGGATATTGTCCCTTGCTCAAGACAAAGTGAACTGCCGTGAGCAAACAGCTCATGTGCATCCAGCCGGTGAATTTCTCTCTGCACACCTTGCAGAGGATGCTGCAGGCTGGCACCGCCGTGCAGAACACAGCGTTTTCTCCCCATCACTACCCGTGTTGGCTTTGTGGAAAACCTGCAGGCATCACTGCAGAACTTGGGAGCCACACAGGCTGGCATGTGTACCCTGTCCACAGGCTATCCTGCTGCCAATCAGGCAACTTTCAAGCCTCTGAGTACCTCCCTGCTCCATGGCCACCCATGCTATGGCAGCAGAGCTCAGCGGAGACATGGTCTGTCACCCAGCTGCACTTGCTGGGGATCGGCAGATGCAGTTCTGCCACGAACGGCACTGCTGCATCCACATGAAAAATGCTTTGCATGTGTGTCCAAACCTGGACCTGACCAGAACAGCAGCCCAAGGGCGGGAGGATGGAGCTGAGCAGCCGTGTTTCACAGGAGGACCTCGTCCCTGCTCCCCATTGCAGTCAGTAACGCTGTGCAGTCGGTGCAGCACTGCTGACCCTGATCTGGGAAAGGTGCTGCACATCCTTTCTGCCATCCCTGTGGGCAGCAGTGCTGCTTCATTTGCAGGTGCCCTTATTTCATTCCCTGCCCAGCTTGTAGCTGGCCCTTCATAGCTTGTAGTTACCCCCCTGCTAGGGTTTCTGCTTGCCCATGGATTTGTGTCTCCCCTTTCCAGTCTGAGACACCACAGGCAGAAAGAGCCACCAGGGAACCATGGAACAAATGTCCTCTTTACGCCATTTCCCACTATCCTGTAGCCCGGATGCTGCACTTCAGCCTTTGCAGCCACCATATGGTGACATGCATCCCTAGGGACACCTCTGGGTATCCATGGATCAGCCTTAGTTGCTGCCTGGCACCACAGCAAGGTAACCAGCCTGTCCTCTCATGGCAAATGCTGCCCAGGGCTTTGCTCATTAATAGACAGCAATTAACCAGGTGGAAAAATAACAGAAAAGTCCATGCAGTGAGCGTCACTTTCATCTGTGCTTCCTGCTCCTCAGCAAAGCACATTCCTTGCCAGGCTTTGCAGGGGAGAAAACACTTCTGCGTGGGAGAAGCTGTGTCTGGCAGTAGCAGCCTCAGCAGCATGAGACTTATAAATCTGATGGGAGAGCATCCTCAGCCAGATCACACCAGCCTGCAAGGGCTCTGTCTGCTGCTCCTGGGACAAAACCCCATGGAAGGAGCTGAAAATAGCTCATCCAGATCATCCTGAGCAGAAAAGAGGGGATCCAGCACCACTACCAGCAAGCCCAAACCCCGGCACCGCTCCACACCCTCAGTCGGGGGAAGGTGGCCAGAATGGTGGCATCCAAGCCGGGTTTCTAGGAGAGCTCCATCCTCGCCGCTGCAATCCGGCTCCCGGGGAGCAGGCTGTGTCCTGAGGAATGTGGCTCTTGAACTGAACTCCAAAGGCTTTTGCAAGCCTTTCAATCCCAAACACAGGGGCTGAAAAGGGGCGAGTGCCCCCGCGGAGGGGAGAGCGGTGGGGTGGGATTAGAGCCGGCACTAACGCCCTGCTCTCAGCAGCGGTGTCTGAGCAGCGCCGGGAGAGGTCAGGATTAGGGGAAATCCTTTCAGACCAAAGGGGAGTTAAGCAGCTCTCTCCTTGCGCGCACAGAGGGGGCACCCCCAAATCTCTCCCCTGCAAAAGGCCGTGCTGGGGGCAGGAGGCAAGGGGCAGCCTTTGTCCCTTTGATTCAAAGCAGAGGGCAATTAGGTGATGGACTTAGAGCCCAGGGAGCACCGCTCCCTGCCACCGCGGGGATCTCTCCCTCTTTCTCTGCTTGCTTTCATCCTCCACCCCAGCTCCTAAATCCATCTGCGCTAGGCCCTTAATTGAATTAGCGAGCACCTTTCACTGGGAACAACTTAAGACGATTTCAACACAGTGGGATTGCTTTTTACAGCCCCGGACGGGTTTGACAGCAACCACAGGGCTGAGTTTAGCACGGGGCGATTTATCCTGGGTGCCTCTTACACCTGAAGTACTGTAGGTGCTTCTAAAAACCCAGCCGCTGGAGCCCTGTGACAACCTGGAAACACAGTTTTCATGAAAAAAAAACCAACAACCAACCCATACTTCTGGACTTAGTGACAAGACAGAGCTTGGAAATATGAATCCCAAAAGGAGCAATCCGGAGCCTCCTGTCTCTGCAGCTCTGAGGACCTGATGGCTGGCGTTTGCAACAGTGGACATCACTACAGGTCACTTGGACACAATGTGGGAGACCATGGCACCCCTCCAAGCTCCAGAAGCATGGCTCAGCTGGGCCAGCACAGTGGCTAAGGCAGCCCCTGGGAGTTGGGAAGGTGCTGCTGCTGTCCCTATAACCTCTTCCATCCTTTTCGGCTCCTGTGGTGGTTCCTCCACCCCTGTAGAGATGCATACACCAACCGCTGCCAGGTCTTTCCCGCTCACCCAGCTCTTCTTCCTCCCATTTTGATGCATTCACACAAGATGCTCTGGAAGTGCCTCTATTACGCCATATTTTTAAGTGAAGTCCATTTCCAGCAGGATAAGTCTCTCTGGATGGGTCCTTTCAGTCCCCAGGGGCTTTGGGGAGGAATCCCACTCGCACACGTGTGCACAGCACAAGGGAGGGAGGCCAAGGGCACAGCAGTACCTGCCCCAGCTTCCTGCACAGGTCTGCATGCTGCTTGCCACGCGGGATGGCTAAGCTCCCGTCTCTCACCCCGCAGGAGGGACTGTCCTGAGCAGATAGAGATGGATTTCAAACCAGCCAGACCCACAGACCGCAAGGACATGCAAGACTTCGGTCTTTCCGCTGGCTGGTGATTTCAGGGTATGTTAGAGAGGCGTTGTGATAGGCACGTTAGTGATCCCTGCAGAGACAGCTGGTGAGGAGGCGGGCTGTGAACAAGGCTGTCTAGATGGGTTTCCAAGCAGATCTGGGCTGCTCCAGGCCCACCCACTCTGAGACAAGGCTGAGGAGACATCCTCTACATCACACCCTCTAAAACAGCCCTACCCTGACCGACCGGCTGCCCACAGGGGATTTAAGCAGCAGCTTTACCAAAGGGAAGAAGGTATCAAACCTGCCTTACGAACCTCCTCCTCCCTGTTTGCCATGCTCCTTCCCTGGCAGCATGGAATAACGGAGGCATCGCATCCTGGGAGGGATACGGGGTGCTCAGCCCATGCGAGTGAGCAGCCTTGCTCTACTCACATCCCCATCTCTGCTCTAATTTGGTCGAGGACAGGAGACATCCCACTGTCTGGGAGTGGCCGCAGACCCGCTCTGTGTCCGTCTCTGTTCCCAGATCAGCTCTGGGAAGCCAGGAGCCCTGCAGGGGCAGTGGAAGCCACTCCAAATAGCTCATGAGCAGCAGTCTGGTCTTCGCCTAGAGCTTTCGCCCCCAGTGCTGCTTGCACCCATCCCATGAGCTGGTTACATGGAAACACCAAGGATATTTTTAATATGACAAGAGCAAGGAGCAGGTAGACGGAATTGTGCAATTAATCATCCCTTTCACAGGCGGAAAACCTCACTTTCTTTATCCCAGCTCAGCACTGTTTTTTATGAAAATCCTTCATCTCTGCTCAGGCTCAGCTGTGTGGTCCTGCACCCCGCGCCCTTGTCCCTGTGTCCCCGGGAAGAGGGCAGTGCCGGAAGGTGGGTGGCTCTAATAGGATTTGGAAGCATCTGCAATTCTTATGGTACAGATGCTATAATGGGGAATGACACATGGGTCATTTGCACTTAAGGGTGGAGAAGACCCCCCCTACCCCATCCTTCCTTTCCACTTAGTAGAGCTATGCGAGAGCCAAGAGCAAGCAGACCTTGGGGGAAATGGAGAAGACATGGCAGATGTCAAGGGATTTCACTCTCATCCTTCCAAAACATTGTCTCCATATTTCCTCCAAGTCCAACATCTGTCCTGCCACCCAGGAGAGACCAGTGGCGTCTGACCCTCCTCCTCCCAGCATTTTGCTCAGTGTAGTGGTGGGCTGGCTGGAGATGGAAGACAAATAGTAGAAATGCTGAAGTGCAGGAGAGGCAGCCAGACAGGCTTTCCCATATGGCAAACCAGCATTTGCAGAGGTGAAAGTATGGCTGATACACCTGAAAAGCCATTCATGACCTGAACAGTCTGCCAGGTATGCCTGCCACGGTATGAACTGAGAGGCAGTGAAAACAGCTAGATGCATTATTGCTATATTAGTCATGGGGAGGTTATAAGATCCAGAAGATCACCATTTTCTATGAAGATGAGGCGTAGTTTTGCTCCCTGTTCCCCTGTGCGTGTTCACAGCTGCTGGGGAATCTCACCCATGTGCAGCAGAGCACTGCATAGGTACAACCTTCTTACTCTATTGGAGAGACTAAGATTTGTGTCTCTTGATGCTCCCACAGTACTTTTTCCAATCCCCAGTGTGCAAAAAAATATCCAGGTCTCATTTTTTTAGGTGCTGGAAATGCATTTACAGTCAGTGTAGGGCAAAAAGTATTATTACCTCCAAACTTGTCCAGAATCCCTCAGGGGACAAATGACAAAATCAGGAACTGAATTAAGCTATAGGGCTCCTCTCTAATTCCTTAGCTCCAGCCCATTTTCCCCCTCCTGCTATCTTTCATTTAATGCACACATTGGAATTGCACTGAGTAATTACAGATGTTCCGGGCAGAACTGCAGGCTACGCCTCTAGCTGCATGGCTTGTGATTTGCAAGGCAGCATGTGTACAGGCGAAGATACCTGGGAAGAAGCAATTTGCAAATCATTTTACACAATGAATTATAGAAATGAACAAAAATGTAGGTCAGATGGGCCCTCTGGAGGTCCCTCATCCAACCCCCTACTCAACACAGGGCTAAATTTGCATTTAGATGGATTGCTCAGGGACTTGTCTAGTTGAGTGCTGAAAATCTCCAAGGATGGAGAGGATTTTGGCCACAGCCTCTCAGGGCCCCTGTTCCGGTGCTTGATCACCTCTGGGATGAAGAAACTTTTCTTTGTGTCCCATCAGAATTTCTCTTGGTGCAACATATTCGTGTTGCCACTGTCCTTTCTCTTTGCCTTTAGGTAGTGCAGTGGGCAGTTAGATCCTCACCAGGCTCCTCTTCTCCACATCCAGCAAACTTGGCTCCTTCTAATTCTGCTCAGACATCACACCCTCCAGCCCCCGACCCCCTCTGTGCCCTCGACTGGACCCACTCCAGTTCGCAGACACCTTTCTTTTGTATGGGAGCCCAAAATGGGGGGGCAGGATCCCGATTTGTCCTTCCCAGCTTCCTGTTGCAGGAGGATAATCCATCCCAGATGCCAGGATCTGCATTTGCCCCAAACTTCATGAATTTGTTGCCAGCCTTTTGGGCACGTTGATGTTCCTCTGAGCAGCAGCTCTGGCCTCCAGTGCATCGACTTCCCTCAGTTTGGTGTCACCATCAAACCTGCAGAGGTCACGTTCCCTGCTCTCATTTAAGTCACAGCAACCCAGGGCATCTTCCTTGTATTCTCCTAAACAGAAAAACTAGTTGTTTCCCAAGAAAAAAGGCCTGTGATTTTGAACAGGCGTAGTGTTGGTCAGTGCATTGCCCAGCTGTGCCTTTAGAGAGCAGGGCTGGGATGCTTTCAGAGAGCAGTGGGACCAGTCCACCCTCCACCAGCACAAACCATGGGATGAATCTTCTCACCAACTGGGAAGTCCGTAAGCCCCTAAAAGGCTGCTGCAAAGAAAATAAATCCTCCCCAGGGGTACAACCTGGGGCTTGAATTGCAGGGAGGGTGGGATGCTGGGGGAAACGCTTAGCCAGGAGAGCAGGAGCAGAAGGGCAGGAGCTTGCTGGCAGATCTTCCAGATCATGGTGGCCTTCTCAGCAGGACACCTGGATTATGCACTTCTTGACAGGTCTCGGCTTGGCTTCACCTCTGAGGAACTGAAGTTGTGCAGGCAGTCCAAGAAACTGCTGGGCTGCAGCTCCTTTGGTGTCTATAGGGGAAAAACCAGCTTGAGATGGACAGCACAGCCTCACAGCCTTCTCAATCCTCTCCTCCACTGCCGGAGGACAAAAGGGGTCCTCAAGGGCAACAGGACCTGGGAGCCAGAGATGCGCAGCCAAGGAGAGAAGCCCTACAAGATGTGAAGCATCCCGGAGACCAGCCCGTGCCACTGCTCTCCGAGCGCTCCTGCCACTCGCTGCCCAGATGCTGGTACCCCAGGGCTGGAGCAGCAGCCCCCAGCCCCCAGCTGCCGCCTGCGGAGCCGGCGTGG
>JAVJGI010000040.1:108241636-108252612 GCA_035590275.1 Ibycter americanus
GGGCAGCCGTGGCAGGGACCGACTGACAGCCGGGCAGCGCACAGCTGAGAGCTGTCAGGCAGCTGCCCGCCGGGGTGGGCTGGCCAGCCGCTCTGGCAGGGACATCAAGGGCTGGAGAGTGGGAGGAGGACAATAGTCCATTTGGGGGTTGAGCAGGGAGGGTCTTTTGGAGGAGAGAGGCTGAGCAGGAAAGGACAGAGCCTGCTGGAGGAGGAGGGTTTGCAGGGAGGAAGAGTCTGCGTGGTGCAGCCAGGGATGCTTTGCCATGCATGGGGAGTCCGGGCTCTTCCCCACCAGCCTGGGCAACCACGGGACACTCCTGCCTTCCCACAGGTGCTCGGGACAGGGTGACACAAGCCACTGAAACCCTTTTGTGCCATGCCAGCGTGTTGTGCGGGGGGGACCCCAAAGAGCCTGGGGCTGGCCCAGGCTAAGGCTCTGCAAATAACCTCAGAAACCAAGGAGGCAGACAAAACGTGTCGTGTAATCACAGATAAACACATAATCTACTCAGGTTACGCTGGGAGGAAACCACAAACCACGAGCAGACAGGAGAGGAGAGAAACAGCAAGCCAAAGGGAGAAAGGAAAATCCACCAGGAGAGACAAAAGCAAGTCAGTAAATCACAGAGGCTCCTGCTCTTCTCCTGACCCTCCCCTTGTCTTCCCTGTCCGGGAAATTTCATCCTCGCACATTTTGCGAGGAGGAGTTCAGAAACCGGGAGTACAAAGCTCAGGCAGGAGCCCCACCAAGAATCTGCATCTCTGTCAGAAATCTCTGCTGAGGTGTGTGCAGAAGTGCATGGAGATTTACTGCTGGGCACCCAGGGCAACAGGGATGGTGGCCAAGCTCTGCACTCCAGCAACAGGCTCTGCAGCTTCCCACCAGGTCCAAGAAACCAAGCGTCTTGGAAATACTTTGGAAATAGCCATACTGGTGGAGAGAATCAGTTCCCACTGCAAAGCCCGGTTCCCACAGAAAGGAACAAAGGAGGATGCCATGAGCCGGGCTGAGCGGAGGCAACCACTCTCATCCAGGGAAAGCTTTTCAGAGCACGCTGGACTGAAGATGTGCAGATGGTCTGGAGTAAGAAAACTGCAGGCGTTTCCTCCTTTCCTGCCAGCGCCTCCTGACCAGCCCCGCACTGGTCTGCTGGAGCTGATCCGCGGATGAGCGCAGGCACAGGAATGCAGTGGGAGTAGAGGTTCCTTTGAACATCCCAGCCACGGCACGGCCGGTGGGAATGCATAGCCGGAGAGGCCGAGCTGGGAGATAGCCACTGCTATGAGATCTGCCATGAAATCGGTTCCCGGGAACGTTCTGCCAACCAGCCACGGCTTTCCCGGCAGGGGTAAACATCTACCAAAACAAAAGATTTTGCTTTTCTTTTGGAGACATGGAAGTAAATGAAATCCAAAGAATATCTTCACCCTTTGCACTCCTGCCCCAGCCCTCCAAGGCCTGGGTGAGCTTCAGCAGGTCCTTGTAGGGTGGATGTTGGGGGTTGCTCGCTGGAGAGGAGCCCTTCCCAAAAGAAGAGGAGCCTCCCTCTGGCACAGAAGACCCCACTGGTGCTGTTGCCATCCCCTTGCCTTTGCATTCCCTGAGCTCTTTCCATGGTGAAGACATCTCCAGGCTGCCAGGGCATTGCATTACCCCAACAGCAACATCTAAACTTGTCACAGTTGTCCCTTCTGCAGTACCTGGCAACGTTATCAAAACACAGATGAGCTCGAGAGTTAAGCTTAGACTTTTAGGGACTAAGATGAGACCGAAAGGTGACAAGTAAAAACGTGAAGTTCCTGGCACTGGAGGGCCAACTACCTGCCCAGGTGTCCCCCACCCATCCAGTCACCAGAGCAGGGGGCTCAGCGCTGACAAGAAAGCATCCTCTTACGCTGGAAAGCCAGGCAGGGTCTGGTCCCACCACAGGGCGCATAGTCCTGTCCCTCTACATGCCAGTCTAGACTGTCCCTCTGTTCAGATGCTGTGTCCCAGGTGCTCCAGATGAAGCCAGGACATTCCCTGTCTCAGGGCAATGGGTGGCCTGCATGGGAGTAAGTGATGCTCTTCTGGGACCCAGCACCAGGGCTGCAGGAGGGCTCCT
This sequence comes from Ibycter americanus, assembly GCA_035590275.1. Classification (NCBI taxonomy): domain Eukaryota; kingdom Metazoa; phylum Chordata; class Aves; order Falconiformes; family Falconidae; genus Ibycter; species Ibycter americanus. Next base: position 108,243,744 of record JAVJGI010000040.1, read on the forward strand.
CAGACCCAATCCCTCTGCCGTGATAACAGGTATACAAAACACCAGAATACACAAAATATTCCCCAGCCATCAGCCAAACATCCCTCCTGCTAAACGCATGACCTCTCTGCATTACCAGCTTTCTGTAGAGACCACACATAATGCCCGTGGATAAATCTCCCCTCTCCGGTTTCCGTTTCCATGAAGCCAAACTGCTGGCTCACACCTTCCTCCGCTCTTCACGGGGCATCATGCCCTGAGCGAGAAAAACCACCTGCTGCTTCGCTTCCCTCCCAAGACACCCACAAGGGACCACAGCCCCAGCCCTGCTGGGTCCTCTTGCAGCCCAGGCAATGCTTAAGAAGCTCCACCAGTCCAGGCTGAAGGATAATGCAAGCAGTGGCATGGGGAGGATGCTTGTGAGAGCAGAGCCACTTTTTGCCTGCCCTTGAGGGAGACAGGAAAAGTGCAGTTTTCCCCAGCATGCCCATAAGTGAGGACTCCTTGCCCTTTTCCTGAAGGCTTACTTGATCTCCAGCCCAGGTGTAGCCATCCATGGGGTAGGAGATTGGACCACACAGCCAGGACCACCCCAGGTGGGTTTGAACCCTGTGGGCAATGGATGCCAATTGGTAAGGAAAAAGGATGTGGAAGGATGTCAGATACTGGGATGGTGGGTTGGGCAAGCCTGGTCAGATAACTGGGGATAAGGGGAGAGTAGTGTGGGTGGACTGGGATCCCAGAGCTCAAAGGAGGAGGCAGTCAGAGGGAGCGTGGCAGTCCCCGGCTGGCAAAGGTCCAGAGGTGGCTGGTGGATTCCCTGTGTGAACACAATGGGAGCTGGTGGCAGAGGGGGTGGGAGGGTGTCCCACCGGGGTCTGTGGCTGGAAGCAGGACTGCCATGTCCCCAGCTCACAGGACGGCAGGCGGTTCCCAGCCACACAGGCAGCAGTGCAGGATGACCCTGGGATTTCTCCTGAACGAAGGTCACAAGGCCAGGGGGAGCCCAGCTTCCTTTATTCGTCACTGCCCTCAGCCGAGCTGCTCAGAAATAGATGCAACACACCTTCAAATAACCAGGCTGAGCATCTTTGCAGCCTAAATCCTGCCCAGAGGGGCTGCAGAGACCATGAGTCAGCTCCATATTAATAGCAGGGCAGAAGCCAGGCAGGTGTCAGGGGCTAACAAGGGCACGACAGGCACCACGCTCCCCTGGCCCGAGAAGTTGTTATTCCTCCAAGGAATGAATATTTCCCATGCTGCAGCCGTTCCCCAACTCCCTCTTTCCTGAGGGGCTGGATGGGTCTCACTGTCCCCACCAGCTCCTATCTGCTGCATCGGATGGATGTGGCTTCCCACAGGGAGGGACCTGGTGCCGCTGGCAGCATCCCAGGCGGCGAAGCAGTTTGGGGAAGGGTGCAGAGCTGGGTCCCAAGACGAACCCTGGGGTGGGGGAGCTCCCTGAATGCACATCCCCCAGTCTGCCCCATCCATCCCATGGCAGAGGGCCGCAGGGCACATCCCTCGGAGACTCCCGGCACGCTGTCCTGGAGGGCTGGGAAAGCCTCAGCTCGCACATGCTGCCCGAAGCAGACTCCCAGCTCACTTCCACCTGTTTCCGATAAGCTCGCTAATCCGTCTCCATAATGATTCTTTATTAATGGATGCTGCTGTCTTCATTACATGCCTTAATTAGTGTTTTGTGAGCAAATTCAAGGGGATAAGAAGCGTGTCACATTTTCCAATGGGGGGTTTGCACACAGCTACCAAAATAACTTTGTCTGTGAAGCCGGCGTTCCTGTTTCACCCTGCCCATGAGCCGTCGTCGCAAGAGCTGTTTCTGCCTAATCCGGCAAGCAGGCTGGGTGAGCTGAGCTGCTGCCCGCTGCCCAGCCTCCCCTCCCTTCCTCCCTGGCTGGCCTTCCTGAGCTCCCGCGAGCCAAGATGAATTTCAGTCATGCACAGACTTGAAGAGAGATTTGTTGTCGGGAATCAAAAAATCCCGGAAAAGTTCAGACCGCTGCTGCCCTGCTCGCCGGACTGCTCTGCCCTCGCTGCTCTGTCTGGGGATGGGGATGGAGGGCAGCTGGGGCTGCTGTGGTCACCGTTGACCGATGCTGCTCCAGCTGGTCACTTGGGCTTAAAGTATGAGGATGTTCTCCAAGATACCCGCAGTGTCTTTGGGGAAATGGCAAAATCCCGTCAGTCTGCTTTCTCCTGGCCCAGGGGCGGGAGTGACCTGGGATGGCTCTGGCACAAGAGGACCCACAGTGACACATCGACAGCAGGAGCAGCACCGGCCATCACCAGCCTTCCTGGGCAGAGCGAGGCTGGCAGGAGCCGGTCCCATGCAGGCAGAGCTGCAGGGATGGGACCTGGCACAACCAGCCCTCAGCTCCACCCAAAAGGGAGAAAAGCCAAAGCAGTTTGTTAGTGGGACCAGCACTGCTCCTGATGTCCTCCCCTGCCCTGTACCCAGCACCCTCCTGAAGCCAGCACGGTCGCTGGCACCCATGGGTGCTTTGGGACCAGCCCCTGCTCCTCATACAGGTGAGACCACAAGCAGGGATGCGGCAGGGGTGCCCCGGTCATCCTGACCACTTCCCTGAGACCACCCACCGTCCCACCATCCCAGCACAGCAGGTCTGGAGACCCACAACTTCAGGCGGCCCTGACCCAGGTCTGCACAGCCTCTTTACCTCTGTCCCATGGGTGCACTGACGCCAGGGCTTAGTGTCAGAAATTTCTTAAAACCTAATCTAATCTTTAAAAAAAATAACGTCGCTTGCTACTGTGCCCAAGCTGTTTGCCGTAACAGCCTGAGGGTCCTCCTGGCTTGTGCCTGATCCGAGGGTCCTTACACCAGAATAAGGGAGAGGATCCCGGCACTGGGAAAAGCTCTCCTGCAGGAAGCAAGCAGGGATGCCGGGTCCCAGTGTGTGCCAGCTCCAGCTGCATTGCACTGAGGCTCAGCACAGCCGGTACGAACAGGGATCATCTCCCCAGGTGCTGCAGTTGTTCCCCCTGCGTTAACCCCTTGACATCCCCACCAATACACGTTGGTTCCCATTAGGGCTTTTCCCACTTTCCCCCAGAGTGAAATGAACCAAAACTTGCCCCTTCGTCATGGCTCTGAGGAGAATTTAATTCCAAGGTTCAAAGCTTCCCCATCCCTTCCCAGATAAAAGGGTGATCAGCGAAAGGGGATGAGCTGGTTAATAAAAGCCGGAGAAGAAAGCAGGACAGCAGGGCTGCGCCTATAGAGCACAACCCAGCAGGAGAGAAGCAGCTTTTCTCCGTGCAAGCCTTTCCCCAGTTAATAATTACAAGCCAGGCCCGCCAGTTCCAACCCGCTGCTCTGCAAGAAAAGGCAATTAATTTAAGACTAATAGGATTTTAAATTCAAAACAATCCCAAGCGGGTTTGTATGGCGGGCTGTGAATGCGCCGGAGAGCCAGCCAGCAGCAGGCGGGAGGGAGGCTGGATTTGGCAGAGCGGCTGGAGGAATTAAGGGTGAGGAGATGAAATCTCGTCTCCTGCAGCCGCTGGGCTGGTGATGGCAGCTCCTCATTCACCAGGCAGCTCAGTGGGGGGCTCTCCTCAATGGGAGGATGGCGAGGAGGCATTTCATTGAGCTCACGCCAGTGGCAGCAGCTGGACACAAAGAGGAGTCGTGAGGCCATGCCGAGCCCAGACCTCCTCTGACGCTGGGGCCAAGGGACCCCCAAGCCCATCCCCATCAGACACAGTCCTGTGTTGGCCCAGGGACCATGATCATCCCCTGGCTCCTCAGAGCAGGTCCTCCATGAGGTATAAGCATGCCCCAGACATCCTCCCTCTGAGCTGGCATGGGGAGCTGGGGTCCTGGGAGGGTCAAGGTGGGCCTGGGGCTCTCCAGGGACCTACAGCTCAGCCCACAACGGCAGAGATGCTCTCAGCCCCTGCAGGCACCTCATGGTTGGGTTTCCACCTCCCATCCCAGATGGGCTGGTACAAATTTTCCTCCCAGTCCCTGAGGACTCTCCAGCAGCACCCAGCCAGGCTGAGCTCAGAAAAAGGGAGCGATGCCAGCCCATGTCCTAGGAGAAGGCTGGAAGGGCAGGGGCAGGGGACTCATCTGTCATGGGAGTTGCGTGGTGATGGTGGGGAAGGGATGGGTACAGGGGCCCTGCCCTGACCCCCTCCTTGGCAGCCAGATCCCTGCCGACTCACCAGCATCTGCTGGGAGACGCTGGAGCAGGAATCCATCTGGAGCCACCCAGCACCAGAAGTGTGTGTAGAAACAAGGCAGCAAGGAAAATAATAAAGTGCTCTGCTACGGGCTGTGCTGACCGGGATCTGCAGCCTCGCTGCCCAGAGCCGTGAACAGGGCTTGAGCCCACAGTTCCTCCCTCTTCACACCGCAGCCCTGCCAGGTCTGGGATTTACCATTGCGGCAAGGAAAGGCTCCTCTAAGACTGACTCAAACAGCCTCTTTGAAGTATTTTAGCATGAAGGCATCTTTTCATTCTACTCCAGAGCAGTTGGAGAGATGGGCTTAGCCTCACAAGGGGGCTTAGATGTCGCAATACATCCAAATACCCTCGTGAATCTGGGCTTTGGCATCTGGTGTCACTGGAGCAATTCCCTGTGGTCTCTGCAGGGACCCCAGAGACACAGGGGTCATCCCGTACCTCTGCAGTGCCATCAGCCATCATGGGACCATCTGCCTCTCGCCATGCATGTGCAAGGCATGAAAAGAGAGGCTACACTTAGCAATATACACTTCTTCCACAGGACAGCGAAGAACATTTGATGAAGGTCCCCACGCAAACCATTGAGACTGGTGTTAAGCCCTCCCTGGTCTCCACGGAGCTCAGCCTGGTAAATAAGGGCCATTGGTGTCTGCGCAGTGTCCCGCACAAACCTCCGTGCCTCTGGGCTGTGGAGAGCCACTGGCACTGAACCGCAGTGATCCTGCCCCCTGCCAGGTCCCCAGGGAACCTCTGCCCAGAGAAGGGACTGAGGTCACATCTCACACACCGTATCCATCTCCAGGGCAAGACAGATGGAAACGATAGCCCTTGGCCAGGCGTGGGAAACGTTCAAAAAGGGGATGAAGAAGAGCTTCCCAACACCAAACTGTTCCTCCAACAACTTTCCACACTCACAGACACCAACCTGTTCCTAACCTGGGTCACGCAGTGCATTCCTCCTGGCCTTATTTTGAGAGATAATTTTTACCAAACTTCCCACTTTCCCTAGCAAAACAAACCCCAGTCACCAGCCTGGGGACAACTCAGCTATGAGGCTTGGCAGAGCTGTGAAGCACTCAGTGCTGAGTCTTTCATTGTGGGAAATACTGAGCAACCTACGTGTAATGGGTGGAGTTTCTCCGGGCAAACAGGAGGAATTTATGGACCTGGCCACAACCTGGGGGAAAGCTCCCATGAAATGTCTTTGTCACTAGCCACAGGAAAGACATAACCTATGGTACTGCCCTCATGGGCCACGGATCTGCTGAAGCAGGGGGCTGGTCCTACGCAGTGATCCCACATGGATGAGATGAAAAGCCAGGGATGTTCATTCAGTTGCTACCATTAAATGAGTTCCAGCTGGACACACTCAGCAGGGAGATATAGGGATGGAGAAGAGTGAGACCCCAAACACACAAGACTATGACTATGGAGGGAGGAAGATGAAGGTGGGCTGGTGTTTTTCCCCACTGCAAAAAGTTGCTTGTCCTTGCAACGGTGATAAAGCAAGCTGCCAGGATAGTCAGGGAAAGCAGGATGGCAGACAAGGAGGTGCAGTGGAGGGGGAAATGGATGGAGATGCCAAGAGCCTGAGGAAACAGTCTTTGCCAAGGCTCCCCAAAATCTTGCTGCATCTCTCATGTGAAAGCACTGGTGGGAGCGGGGAAACCCACCGGCTTGCGAGACAAACAAGAAGTCCCAGAAAAATGGCCACGTGGCTCTAGCATAGGAAGAAAAACTTTTGTTTTGTTGCAGGTCTTGAGGAGGTGGGAGTGAAGCACTATTCTACTAATCCAACATCAATAGCCAGACAAGGGATCTCTGCTTTGGTTGGATGTCGATGGGACAACAGCCAGCTGCTTCTCCTCTGCAAGAGGAGTGAAGCTTTGTCCCGTCTGGACATCACGGTGAGAGAGACAGCACCCAAAGCCAAGCAGGGTCCTGCTCTGCTCAAACCACGGTGTGCAGAGGGTGGGGATCCCCCACAAGTCCGGGACTGGACGTGAAGGAAGCCTGAGGAAAACACAGATGCCATGTTTATTGGAGCAGGAGGAGGACCTCACACCCCTGGTGCAGAGACAGGCCAAAGTGTTATTAGAAAGCATCACCCAGCAGAGAACAGCAGGAGCTCTTTCTAGCCGTGGCTTATTCCACTGGAGGGAAAACTAAAAGCTATCAAGAAAGGCAGAAAGAAAACACACGGCTGTTCCAAGAGCAAAAGCAGCAAGAGGCTCATGGCTGGTGGAGGAGAAGCCTGTCGGGACGTGACGCAGGGCTCTGCTGCTGACATGGGGTCAGCCCAGCTGAGAAGAAGCCCGTTCTCCTGGGTCAATAACGTCGATTGGGTTTGGGATGCTCAGAGGACCAGTGACAAATGCTGGCCACCAGCCATTCAAATAAACAGTAGGCAGCCAGTTGGCCAGTGGCCACTCAAATAACCAGCCCCAAGCTAAAAAAATACAGTAAGCTAGTAAATTTAGTAACCTAAAGAGAAACATTCCTCTACCAACCAGCATGCAAATAAGCCAGAAGGGGATATAGAGCTGACACAGTCCCCTGTTCGGCTTTTGATATTCGATGGCCCTTATCCAACTGGCTGCCAGTTGGTTATTTGCATTGGAACAGGAAACAAATTTTTCTCCTATTTATACTGCTTACCTCAGGAATAAACTAATTACTGTTATAAAATCCCATTCCCACAGTGTCCAGCACACATCTGTAACCCCTGGAAGGGACAAATGTGCACAACTTGCCAGCTGGACTGTCCCATCGAAATGGCCAAATCCCAACTTGCTTTTTCACTGGCTCTCCCCACTGGATGATGAAGCAAAGCCTTCGCTGCAAATACCCCCCCTGCATCAGCTGTTTACCTTGCTCGTAAGGAGATCGCTGCTACAAAACGCTCTTCAAAAACTGCCCAGCACATGGCAAGACAGCCTGGGGACAGGGAAGAGGAGCAGGGAGCAATCTGCTGGTGTTTGGGTTCCTGTGGCCAAGGATAGGGCCAGCTGGTTGCTCCAAGTGTCCAGGCTGTGGAGCAGCCGGGATGGAGATGGTCCGGCCATGCCAAGGCCCAGATGTGCCACTAGATGGAGTTCAACAGTGAGACGGCGCCGTGTCCCTGTCCACCTGCTGAGATGGTCTCCAGTGGAGATGGTCTCCAGCTGCGCTGATGGAAGGGTATTTCTGAGGTCCAGCACCACCAAAGGACTCCAAGTTCCACCATGGTGGAAGCCATCCCATCCTCATGCATGCATGCACGTGTCCACACCACATGCTCTTGGCAGAGAGGCCCCATGGAAATCCCACACAGTGTCTTCCCACCAGCTCAAACACAAGAGGAAGCTCCAACATCAACCACTGCTCTGTGTGCGTGAAGGGGCCCAACAGCCATGGCCACACCAAGAACCCTGGTTGGGATGGAGCAAGCAATGCCCAGCAGTGCAGCAAGAGACCAGACTTCCAAGGACACTGCGGTCTGGCCAACTCCCAGCACACATTTTGCAAGATTTGCTGTTTCCTTCAAGACCCAGCTGCTGGATCCAGGGGATTAGCAAAGAAAGGCTGCATTCTTCCTCTTCATCCCCAACTGTAAAGACTTTCTTGTAGCGTGCCACTTGCAGATGGCATCTAAGGAGCATGCAGAGTGTATGCTTTGCTTTCATGTCATTTTTTAAAGCCATTGTGACTTACCAGGTCCTGACCCATGAACACTTTGCAAGCACATGCTACAGCCACTTTCCTTGCCGCGAACTCCTTGCTGCCTTTGGCTGCCTCCCCACGTAGACCCTGCTCCGCCTGGTGAGGGAAGATGCCCTGTGGTTCCCCCTTGCCAGAGCCCTGCTCACCCCAGCCAGCAGACCCCCTGATCTTTGCCATGGCACCCCCTCTGCAGGGCCCTGCTGGGCTCCGCGTGGCTGCCTGGGTGTGGAGGCAGGGAAGAAGCCGTGGGCGATGCCCAGTCCCCTGGCTGAGCTGCCTACAGGGTCGGGCAGGTGCAGCCACATGCACCAGGCACAGGTTGAAGAGTTGCTCCGCAGGGCTGGGAACCGGTGTGATGAAGTGCAAGTGGCAGGGAGGCAGGATCACAAGGGATCCCTAACTATATCTCACTTGGGATGTACCTCATCTGGCATCCTCCAGGCAAGCTTGTGGAACGAGGCTACAGGAACAGACTAGCAGAGATGAGGTGAGGACATGAGGACAAAGGCGGACTGGGGGACAAGGAACACAGCACTAGCTAGATACTGCATCCATAGGCTTGTCTGCTGGGATGCGGATGGAGCAACAAAGATAGTCCCGCTGATTTCCTCACCTTTGGCGTTGAAGTACTTTGGCACTCTTCTTGCATGTGACTTTGTCCCCAGGTGTGGCCAGGCAGAAGTGTGCCTGCATCCTCAAATACAGCAACACGGATGGGGACAAGCATGATTTTATCCAAAATGTGCATGGCTGCAAATGACACAATGGCACTTTTTGTGTGTGTGTGTGTGTGTGTGTGTGTGTGTGAGGGTGGAGTAGTGCCTTCACACATTTAGAAACAGGTTTCCATTCATATGTTATGGAGATGCTAGGAGGAGCTGTAGAGGAACTGTAGAGGGTTAATTAACATTGATAATATACAGTTGTGGGCTTGCTTCTGGGGCGGTGGGTTG
>JAVJGI010000040.1:108252712-108271983 GCA_035590275.1 Ibycter americanus
AGGATGAAGAAACAGCATGGACAGTAGATGAACTTTTGGAACCTTGTGTGGGAAAGCCTTGTTGCAGCCTGGTAGTTTTGTAGTGTTGCAACAAGGAGCCACGGTGGGAGAGACCCCACCATCATGCCAATAAGCCCTTTCACATCAGAGCAAACACTTTCTGAGAACATTCAGCTTCTTTTTTCACTCCCAGGTGTGGGCTGTTTTCCATCCTCCTTCTCCTCTGGAGCATTTGTCTGTCTGCTGCCTGCACATCCTACTCCTGAGCACAGCTACCCTGCTGCTCCCATTGCCCAGAGCATCAGCAGAGGGAGGATCAGAGATGCTCATCCAGTCTGGGTGAAACACCAGTTATGATTCGCACCAGTGAGCCTGGTCTGGATGAACCCCAGCACCCTGTGACTCTGTCACAACAATCCCCAGTGAGCCCAGGAAGGTGTCCTGGCACTGGTCCTCACTGTGGGCATCGGATCCAGGAGAGGGCTCAGGCAATGTGTTTCTCAACATCCATTCCTGCATGTTGAGGCTTCACCTCAGGGGGTTCAGGACCCATGGAGGGTCGTGGGGAGCAGCTCTGAGTGTTAGGGACCTGGGTGAGAAGAGAGGCTGCTACATGGCTACAGCTCGTAACGCAGTCCTTGCTGGAGGTCCCATGAAGGTTGTTGGCCACTAGAGCCCAGCCTCTACCTGGGGAGAGGCTCTTAAGGGTGAGGTGCTGGCGGGGCTTGGAGCTAGTCCCCCACATTTCTGATCTGCACTGGGACTGGCCAGCCCCCAGGGAGAAAGCAACACCTTTAACATTGTTGGGGCTTGTGATGAGGGCCAGACATGTGCCTAGCACCAGCCCAAGCCATCCCGGTGTGGGACAGCTCAGGCAAAGAGCGTCTGTGCTGGAGCAACAGCATTAACCCAGGAGAACAGGACATTCCAAGGGCCGTGTGGCCTTGCTGGCTGCCACGATTGGGCCACAATGCCTGCTCAGTCACCAGGCATCCAGATAGATGAAACAAGCTATAAAGAGACCCAGACAGAGAAACCCAGCCCAAACAGCTTGTTAAGTTGACAGGCAGGCCCTGTCAGAAAGCAAGGCTGACATGAGCTGAAGGGACTGTCCTAGTCTTCCTTGGAGCTGTCAGGATTGCGAGATGCTGGGAAAGCAGAACAGAGCTCATGGCTGCAGAGCAGGGCCACCCCTTGCAGATGGGAGAGAGAGCAAGCAGGGCAACGGCAGTGGGAGACGTGGGGTATTGGAGCAAGAGCAACTGGTGCTGGGCAAGGGAGGCAGGAGAACAGGGACACATGGGATGGAGCCAGCTGAAGATGGCCTGTAGGAAAAGATGGAGATTTGTCATTGCAGGTGCAGGCAGAGGGGGTGGGATAGGTGACCCTGCAGGAGGCAAGCAGTAGGTGAAGATGGAGTCAGGATGGGTGGTGGATCAGTGAGCTCCCTGGGTCCATTTCCCAGTGATGTGCTTTCCTGTTATCCCTCCTATCTCATGTCCACCGTGATGTACTTTCCTATCATGAGCAGGGCTGGATGGGAAAGGCCCCTCCCATGACCCAGGGCATGGCTGAAGGGTCTCTGTCACACAGGGCAGCCACACACCAAGTCAGGGCGTTCCTTGAGCTCTGACAGCAGCTTAGAGTCTCTGTGCTGCAAGATTGGAGCTACTTCTGAGCTGGCGAGCCCAACCCAGCAGAATGCCAAATCCTCCTCCCCACCTGCAAATCCCAAATCCAGGCACCTTCCGTGGGACCTGAGCAGAGACAACATTTCCCCAAGGCCTGGAGTCCACCCAAGATGGAGAAAGAACCTCTGAGGTTGGGGGGAAGCCAGTGGTTGCCCCAGGGATGTTTCCACTGTGCTCCCTGTGGAGCACCACAGCCAGCTTCTTCATGCAACACCTCTCCGCAATGATGCTCTCCCAAGAGGGCCCTGAGCATCCCCCAGCATCACTCATGAGAGGGGAATTGGTGTGAACAGGCCAGAAAGTGTTCAAAGGGACAGCTCAGCCTTGGGGACATCTGACAGCTCTGCGGAACCAGCCCTGAACACAGCAGAGTGGTTGGGAGAAACAGGCACATTTCTTCTCTGCTTTGGCCATGGCAACATACCTAGTGAATGGGGCTGAGGAGTCCACATGAGACCATCGGAGCTTCTTGTGATCACCTTGGACCTGCCGTAGCTCACCGAAGACTTTGGACCTCCTGCTGTCTGTAGGTCACCTCTCTGTCCTTACTCCCATGTCCCACAGCCATCACCATAGTCTTGGAGATGGTGGTGTGTGTGACCTGGTCCCTTCCTACTCATGATCTCAGCCTTGTGTCACACCTTCCCCATCCACATGCTGGTACAAAACAGCTGCCACACAAGCGTGTGACCTTCGCTTCAGGCTCAGCCTACCCCAGCAGCAGCACCATCACCAGCCTCATGTTTCCAGCTCCTGTCATTTGCTTTATTGGCCAAGTGTCCAACATCTCTTCACACGTATCTGGAGGCAAGTCACCACCATGTGGAGCAGGCAGAGCCCAGGACAGAGAGGCACTCAGAGCGGATTAGATTTGAGATTGGGTTAATTGCGCCTTTCCATCATTTATTTGGCTTGGGATAGGTCCAAAACATATGAATGAAATCCCCCCATGCACGCTACGCTGCTGACAAGCGGATATTGCATCTGGTTTGAATATGGCAAGTGGCTGCAGAGGCAGAGACAGTGTGGAGCTGCTTGAAATACAACACACACCGCCTCACGCTCCCGCCCCCCCCGGACCATGTGCCCTGCAGTTACGTTACGCTGCAAGACCCCACCCTGCATCCCCAAACTTCTGCCACCATCTCCACGTGCCATCATCTCAGGCCACCGTCACCCCGACCTGTGCCACTGCCACTGCTGAGCAGTTCATACCCCTGGCCAAAAGGCAGGAGCAGGAGATGGAGGAGGACAACCCCTTGGACCCGCACAGGGTGACGTCCATGGGGTGGGCTGTGATGGCCAGGATGGCTGTGGATGACACAGATGAAATGGCGACATTCCCTGGCATCAGGAGAGGGTGGGAGGGGAGATGCAAAGGGAAAAGAAAGCAGGGTGGATGCCAAAAGCTGATTTCTCCAACCCCCCCCAGAGCCCCCCGTTGGCCATGAGCAGTGGTGTGTGTGATCACTGCGGGGGCTGCAGCGAGCAGGACATGAAAGGACTGGGGCTGAGCTGTTCCCAGAGCGCTGAGGCTGGCTCAGGGGGAGGTGGAGCCCATGCCAGCAGAATTTCAGCAGAGGGAAGTAACCTTTGGTCTAACGTTGCTGGCAGCAGGGTGCGAGGTGCTGGGGCAGCGGCACCGGCAACACCGGAGCGCACAGGATGCCCTTATTCCCCCTGTATTCGCACCCTGATCTACAGCTAGCACAGGGGCAGGGGCTTTGCAGGGGCTCCAGTGAAGCAAGAGCTTCACCAGGGCTTTGCAACATCGCGTGAAGGTGTGGGAGCCTGCAAGAGCTGCTCGCATAGAGCCCTTTGGGTCACGGTGCCATGCAGCTGCTGGAGGCGCGGGGAAGGATGCTCAGTGAAGGGGCACCCTAGCAGAGGGAAGCACGTGCTAGAGAAGATACAGGCTGGGAAACCACTTTTCCCAGGGTGAACAAACCCAGGAAATAAAAAGGGGGTCCAGTGTTAAGCTGAGGCACAACACTGGGGCTTGGCAAAATAGCTCTTGCTCACAGACGGCCCAAAAGTTCAGGAATAAACTGAAAGGGAGCCCAGATCCCAGCCCTCCCCCTGCAATGCTGCCATTCCCTACTTTTCAGGAGGAAGATGGGAAAACATTGGCCTGTGTTGAGGTGTTCCCATACACTTTCATTTTGGTCTATCCAGCAGAAAAATGCGCCCCCAAGGTGTGGTGGTCCCTTGACTGGTGCTGAGAGGACCGGGGTGGAAGCAGGGTCCAGCCGTGGAAGTGATGGGTGGGCTTCTCCCCTGGGCACCGCTGCTGGCACGAGCCCCCTGGTCCGTCCCTGCCCCAAAGCTCGGCTGCCCCCTCTCGCCACGAGCACCTAAAGGAGAGGGAGATGGGGAAGCCAGGAGCTTTCTACCTTGGTGGCATGTGGTCCCCAGCCACTGGCTGGAGAGCAAAGGGATTCCCCTGCTGCCACCAGCACCCAGTCATAGGTTTGCTCCAGCTCCCACCGTGGCACAGAGGAATGCTGATGTCCACGCCAGGGGAGCCACGTAGGACCCTTCCTCCTCCCTGCAGGACAGCTGAGCCCTGAGCTGCACAGGTGTTGAGCACCCTCCATCCCCGACGGCCCTCAGGGCTGTCACGATCACTCAGCGCCTCCCAGGATCTGGCCTTTTTTCCCCTGTTCTTTTATGAAGACGTTATTTTACGGCTTGTTAATTTGTACTTTTTCGAGCTTTTAACAGGGAGCAGGGGCCAAGTCCCCAGGCAGCCCACTGGCCGTGAGAAATCCCATTTGGTATCATATAAATTATTGCAGATATTACTAATATTGCGTCTATTGTGTAAATACTGACTAAATGTTTGAAAAACACAAATAAATATGAGCTGAGCTGATGGCTGGAGCAGCTGCCTATGAGCCATTCTGGGCCCCCGGGGGAAAGAATCCACATTTTAAACTAATGTGTAAATATGTAACCTGCCTCCATCCCCCGCCACATCGGCGTGAGCAGTCCTTGGAAGCAGCCCAGTCCCTCAGCTGCACGGCTATGATTTAACAACAGCTATAAATACATCTCATCCTCCGGGCAACTGCGCAAACAAGGGCTCACCTGGCAGTAAGGGGTCACTGCAGAGGCTCCCACCTGAGACCGCTGTGCACAGAGGGGTGCGTGGTGATGGGAGATGCTCAGGGGTGCCTGGTCCTTAAAGCCTCCCTTGGGTCCTGGACCTCTTCAGCCCAGTCTAGCAGACCTCAGCATCGCCTGCCACAGCCAGGTATGAGCTAATGGACCACCATCAACTGATGGGCCACCAGGGTCAATGAGGACACTGCCTCCAAGTCAAGTGAGCTTCCCATGTTGGGGCAAGTGCCTCCCCGTATTTGCAGGCTCTTCCCCCCATTGCCCATTGTTGCAGGAAAGTCACAGAGCCCTCCAAAGTCCTGGTCCCTCATCACCATCCAAAGACCCAGAGCAACATGCCCCTTGCCAGAGGGCAGAAGGGCAGGCCAAGGACCGTGTCCCCACATCCCACTGTCTCCCTGCCTCAGATGCTGGGAGTTTCCAGCCCCTCCTTGCAAGTCCCCAGTTCCCCCCATCACCCAGGTCTGGCTCTGAGTGGGATGAGGAACCCTGTTAACCCCTTCCCCACCCAAACCAGGGGTCCTGCTCATCGCCCTCTTGGCACAGCGGATGGAGTGGTGAGCAAGGGAGAGGAGTCAACTCACATCCCTGGGCTTTGCTGTTGATGGACACGGGGTGATGCTGGGTTTTACCCAGCCTTTTTTTTTTGTGACCTTCCCCATCTTTTCAAGTGAATTTAACCCATGGCCACTACGCAGCTGGGTACAAACACCTCTGGGCTGGCCCAGAGCCTCCGAGCTCCTGCTGAGGATGGGAGCTGCTGGGTTGGCTACAAGCACCACCGTGGGGTGCATTTGCTCCTCAGCTGAGGGACAGCAGCGCGGCAAAGGTGGTGCCAGGCTGTGTGATGGGTCCTATCACCCAGGACTGCAGAGGGAGGTGCCGGCAGCCACGGGGCCCCCCGCACCCTGCCAGCAGGGAGGAGGAGAAGCCAGGCCAGGAAGATGTGAGTCAGGGCAATAAGGTCATTGGAGTGGGAGCCGCTTGAGACACTTCTGGGCGGATGCCTGTCCCCTGAGGCGAAACAAGGGATTTAATGCCATTTCTCTTGAGAAAAGTGAAGATCACGGTATGGGTTCCCATTTCCAAAGCTTCAGGTATTTTTCAGGCACTGAGTGCCAGCTCTGGTCTTGGATGCAGATGACAAAGACCAAACCCGCATGATCTCCACGGGACCAAATGCTGCAGGGAGACTTTCCCCAGCTTCTCCTGCCCCCTCTCTGGGACAGCCGAGAGATGTTTCCCCACTGATTTTCTTAGCGGCTCCCAAGTGCTGGGGATCAGCCCAGTGCAGCGTCTGCTTGTGAACTTAGACCCTCCCAGGGACCACCATGGCCAAAGACTCCTCCAAACCCCAGTCTGAATGCTCCAAGCTCCTGCAGTTGCTGTAGATGTCCAGGTGCCCAGACTTGGCCTAACAGGAGCCAATTCCCCTCCCAAAAGTACCCTTTTGGCTCTCAAGTGTCACTTCTCTGAGCTCTTATATAGGTTCAGACATAGGTCCTTGGCTAAATGCATCAAATGGAGCCAAGAGGGTGAGGGACCAGAGGAAGGACAGCGGAGGATCGGGTTGTGCATCAGGGCTCAGCTCTTCCCCTGTAACTACAGATTAAAATAATAAACTGAGAAGGATCCAGCATTTGGCAGAGCCTACGAAGAACCGATGTTTGACTGGCCCTCAGCTCACAGGCACACCCAAATAAATAGCATTGTTTATAAGGACTGAAAATTAAAAATTAAGGGCTGTGATTTTCAAAGCTCCCTGAGGAGCCCTGACATTGAACTCCCATAAAAATTAATGGCATGAAATCCCATCCCTACATTTCTCTGGAGTGATAAAAAGAGCTATTCATTGTGCAATCAATTGCAGAAATTCATAATAATTTATACTAAAGAAATCCTAAGTAATTTCACTGCTATGGAGGGTTTCAGTTAGCAATAAATCTAGTAAATAAAATACCTACCATTTGAGTAGGAGAAATGACCATAAGATTCAACAAATTAGCTAACACAATACAAAGTAATTTTACTTATTATCTGCTGGGAATTGCAAGCCACCAGTTTACTCTAGTTTGAATTTTAAGCCATTTTTGCCTTCAGATGAAAACCAAAACTTCTGTGGCTGATTGAAAAACATTTAAGGAAAATGTAGGGGGGGTGCATGATTTTTGACAAAATCATGAGCTGTCAATCAAACTGCACAGACCACTGCTGCTTGTAACAGCCTCTAGTTTTGTCCAGAGAAAAAGGTAACCAGGAGAGATTTTGATGCAGAGACTTTGGCCTTCCCTAGACCTCTCTGCTGAGTTTCTGCATATTTGTAGGCACCTGCAGGTAATGGGGTCCCCTGCCATCACCCCTCACTTGTAGAGAATTTTTCAATTTGATGTCATCAGTTACCTTCATCAGACCTTTTGCGTGGTCTGCTGAGGATGACATAAATGGGGCACAGGACTAGATACATCGCATGAAACACCACTGCTGGAGACGTGCCATGGAGTGGGTTGATCCCATCCAAACACACACACACACAAAAACACACACATTCTTCAAGCCCCACGTCTACCCAGACCACCCTTGTCCATACTGCAGGCATACAATGGGACATCACCAAAGCCACATGTGCCCCACTGACAGTCACAAGCAGCCGGGAGGGACACTCCACCTCATCCCATCCTCAGACATCACCCATGCTGAACGAGCACGTGAAACACATCTGGGGCATCAAATGCCATGGCTGGACCCTACACTCCTCTCTGAACTACATGGTCCTCTCTCCACCGCGTGTCTGTAGCTGGGCATCCTCACACCTCTGGCTTCACTTGGCAGATGGACCCCGCCACCATGCAAACAGTTACCTCAATTCCAGAAGAACAGAAGATCAGCAGCATCATTCATGCCCAGGTATAACCCTTTTGGGGGGATTTGATCCATAAAATTGTAGCTTTCAAAGTTGGCTGAAGAATTAAGCATTGATTCCACTACAATTTAGGAATCGTATCCCATCCTCCTTTAGGTTCCTCTGAAACCTTTCCCCACCTGCGGGTCTCAGCCTAGGTGTACATCCAAGATCAAACCAGCTGTACCATCAGAAGTCACTGCAGCAGAGAGTCTCCCAGAAAAGGTCTGTAAGGCAAGGGAAGCAGGAGCCTGCAGGTCACGACACCAGGCACGCACACAGCCTGTTTATCCCAAATTAGTGATCTCTTTTTAAAGAGATGACACAGTAAAGGTAAAGAGAAAGTGGAAAACTCTTGAAACTCTTCCTCTCATTTAAGTCATTTTTGGGTCTTCCCCACAGGTCACATCCCACCATGCCATATGCCCACTCCACACACTGAGCAGACCTAATGCAGGTTTTCCAGGGTTTTCAGACCTGGGAAATGCCAGCCAACCTCTGGAGCCATACCAATGGCGAGCAGGAAGAGCGGAGAGCCAAGTCCACCCCATCCCACACCACAGCCTTTAGCTTCACCAACAACGAAAGAGCCAGAGACCTTTACACACACGTTGCCTTCCTGTGGCTGGGTCTGAGCTGGCTGTGAGCACCATGGGCAACCGAGGTCCAGAAGATCCGAGGCTCACGCTGGCCACCCGGTCACTGGGCCACTGGGTATGCCCCACAGGTCCACGCTCGTGGCCGGTGGCCACGTCCCGTTACACGTGGCTGTGTCCCCCTCTAGTGGCGTGTCCCAGCCAGCACGCGCCTGGCCACCGCAGCCAGCCAGACACGCTCACCCTTGGTGTGGTCACCACGGATTCATGCATCCGCGATTCCTTGGTGGTCCTGTGCAGGGTGGCAGCATGGTCAGACCTGTGATGCACAACGAGGACTTCCAAGAAAAAGTGCTGCTGTGGCCTCAAGCACCAGCCTCCACGGAGGGCAAGGTTCTGTAAGGAAGGGATGGTCCATCAAGGCGAGCAGGACATTCCCAGTCCCCCAAAGCTCTACAGCAGCTGGACTAGGAAGGGCTGGAGGATGGCTTGGCCAAACGGGACAATGTTACAGTCAGTCACAGGTATCAGCGTTCGTAATGGCTCCCCTGCCTCATTTGAAGGGGTTTTTTTTGAGAGGGCTGGGAGGGTTGAGTGGAATTTACTTCTGGCAGCTGTTGCCTGCAGATGAGGAGATGAGTTACGGCTCTCCAGGCTGCCAAGCTAGCAAGATGCCTCCTCACCACAACGAGGATGTACCACTCTGCATCACTGTCAACTTGGACTTCTTCAATGGTTCTGAATTCATGTTCCCCCATCCATAGTAACACCACAGAGCAGGATCGAAACTTCTTTCCTTGCTGCATTTATGGCTGAAGATTGTGTTTAGTCCTGCAAACGCAGCAGGTCAGGCTCCCTGTTAGCTGTGTGCGCGCCATGGGATGTAGCTGCTCTTGCTTTCCCAAACATTTAGTGTTTGTTTTTCTGGCTGATTCTCTTAAGCAACTGTAATTGTTTCACAGCTTCATGTTTCCAGATATCCTGGTAGAGTAAGCAATGCAAACTGCCCTGGTTTGCTCCAGGGAGCAGAACCGTGTTGAATCAGCACAGCGTTTCCTTTGGTGGGAGCACAGACCCGCTCTTGGTTTTGAAATGGTGCTAAAGCAGGTGACCATACGAGCTCTGAGAGATGATGGGACATCCTGGCAATCTGCTGAGCACGCTGGGATTGGGCCAGATCCTTAAAAACGCATCTCACCTAAGTGTGTTTCAATTTCTTTCTAAATTGGGGTCCCTTGACTAGGCGCCCTTGTACACTTAGCATCAGAGTGTCTGCTGAAAGGATGCTGTGAGTGCTGCAGGCTCTGCTCACGTTCACCGTGAGGCTCTTCTCATCTCCTTCATCTCTGGAGAGGAACTGCTTGGAAATCAGCACTACAAATATCTCCCAATTTTCTTGAAAACTAAGAATTTCCCCAAGCAACAGAAATCAGTAATACGAAAAATGAAGAAATGACCCAAAAATGTACTTCAGGAAGGAAAAAAATAAAAATGAAAACTTCTGAGTATTTTTCTACTGATTTCAGCAGCCCTGGGTCCATGCACACTGACCACTCTGTACTGCTCATCCCAGCTTGGTAGAAAGCCAGAGAGATGGTTAAACATCTTCCCTTTGGCTTTCACTCGATGCCAGACGCGCCCCAAGGTATTTCCTGACTCATGCAACATTTCTGGGCTGTATGAAGCCTGCCACTTTGTACAGTGTTTCTAGGATGGAAGATGACCCATATATCAATGTCAGCATTTACAATTGGGAGTCCTTGGAGACCCCTGAGTCACCCGCAACTGCACTTAGGAATTCTGGCATCTGTGACAGCAGCTCTGTGGGTCTGGGTATCCCGACTCGCTGCTGTCATTTCCCCTTCAGAGACACCCAGGGAAAACGCCTCGAATCAGCACGCAGTTCACAGATTTGATTTTTGAGTCCCCCTCACACGGGCAGCCAGGGATGGATTCATCTCATCCACCCACCCAAAAAAAAGTCCAGGCTTGGGAACATGCATGGGCTTCTCCACAGCTTTGCCCAGCATTGTCACAAGCTCTGCAAGAGCGACCCACTGGGGAGAGGTGGGCTGAAAACCCGCTGGAGAGGCCAGAATTTCTCCATGGATTAAGAAGGGACCCTGGCTGATTATCTTACAGTTGACACCCATTTTTTCAGGTGGTTACACCTAAGGAAGATCTGTTGAACGCTTTGTGGTGGACTGCCATGCGTGAGCTCCCCACAGTGCGCTGGGTATCTGTCCTTTGCAGGATGATGCATCCTATAAATCACAGCAAAGGACCCATCTGAGGGTCTCAAAGGGGTCCAGCAGGCCAAGGATGCCCTCTGCATGTTTCAGAGACCACTGTACTGTGTTACACATCTCAGCATGGCACCCCCACATGAAACCTCAGCATCCCTAAGGCCTGCCTTCCCGCCACGGGTTCTGCTGTTTTTCCCTCACCAAGGAAGGAATAGGGGCTCACGGCAGGAAAGAATCCACCAGGGTCCAAGGTTAGAGGACACCAAAGAAAACCTTAGGAGGGGGAATGTGGCTGACCTCTGAGGTTCTGTCTCCAGGTTGCTTAGTGCCTGGAGGGTCTTGACCTAGATAGATCATTTCCCTTGATGCTGAGCATCTGCCTCAGAAAATATCTATGTTAGGGAGCTGCTGTACCCGTAACACCCGCCTTCTCTGAGGCATTGCCTACCCATCCTGCATCCTCCACCTCCACTGCTGTGTTTCTGTGCTGTGCCTTCCTGCTCCCAGCATCTCTTCCACAAAGTCCAAGTGCTGCCACTTTGATGAGAGAGGACATCGGGTCCAGCGGCCCTAGAAACAGTGCTGAGCTCCTCCTCACGGCCCAACAGCCACCCTTCCAGTGGCCTTTGCCCAGAAACCCCCCAGGAGTTACTCTGGAGGTGCAGGTCCCCTCATCAGGGAGACAAGATGTTGCTCCACTACCCATCACCATCTGGTTACAGAGTACAAGAAACACAGGTACACGGACAACACATTCTATCATTTTTAATCTCCTCTCCACTTACTATTTATCTTCTCCAAGACATCCTGGCTTCTTCCAGCCGTCCTTGGCTTGTCCTCCAAACATGTGGCGTTTCCCCACTCTTTCCTGCAGCCATTTCATTCTGTCTCACTAACCTGAGTGAGACTGTGAACACGTGCCTTTCTGATCCCGTCTCCCCCCAAATTTCCTGTGTCTGAGCCCCTCTGCCTTTCCCCCGTTTCCCGGACTCTGCGGTATTTACAACCTATCTCTTTGTTCCGCTCTGGAGAAATCCCAGTGCTGCAGACTTGGCTGGCCAGACTCCCCATGCTGCAGCCACCACTTTGTCCCCAGGAGCTTTCCCATGAGCCGGGGACAGGCAATGGATGCAGCACTGTCAGCGCGGGACTGATTGCCCATCCCCTGACCCATGCAATATTTTCCTAACTTGAAGCTGAATTCACAGATCTATCTATATATATGTGTGCATATTCATAGGTCAAACACAGGTGAGCACCCGCAGCCATTGCTTGCCTCAATAGTCCCATTCTTGGTGATTTCTGTTAGGAGGCTTCCCGGAGCACAGCCGCCCATTCCTCAGGAACCCCTCCAAATTCAGTATGTGAAACGCTCCACGTCTGATTGCCCGTCTCCCATGTATCTCTTCGATCTGCACTTTTGAACCTCTGAGCCGCAAATCCCTACTTATGCGGGGTCCGCAGAAAGTAACTCATCAACCTGGAGCCTCTTATCAGTACAGTTAAGTTGCTTTGGAAGGGACAGGACAATTTTTGCCACAGGAAAAAATTTCGGACTCAGCAAACCAAAGCAGGTTGAAAACCACTGACCAGAGGCTTTGGGATGCTGGGGAACATCTTAAGATGATTCAGAGGCTCTGCACTTCTAGAGCTGAAATGTTAATAAGAAACTATTGACTTTAGTTGGGATGAACACTGCTATATTGACGTGAGAAGGAAGTACCGACAGGGGAAAAAAAAAGAAGTCAATATTTGCCAGGTGGGATAATAAATCCTGATTTATGATCAATGCAAAATGTAGTGGTTGCGTTGCTATATACAGTCCATGGGGTAAACCAAGCCACTGCGTTTCCTTTATTTCAATTAGCTGCAAGTAATTTGCTGAGATATTCAGGGTAATGTGTAACCGAGATGTTCTGAGGGCTGTTCCCAGCCTACAGCTAAATAACCTGACACCTCTAAGTGATGTGGAACATTTTTAGCCTTTGCTGGAGGCAAAACCAAAAATTAGACAGTGTGACCCTAATTCTTCCCCAAATTGCTGGGATGGTTTCTGCTGGGTCCCTGCCCCACAGCGTGCAGCCTGGGTGGGGGTCGGGGGTAAGGGGGCTGCCCGAACACCCCAGGGGAGGTTGGGTGCGAGGGGGGTCCCGCGCCACGGCTCCTCCCAGCCTCCACACCCCAGCCGGGCCAAAGGCAGCTCACGCCAGCCTGGGCAATTCGCCCCCTTGTCCCTGACCACAAAGTGACTTTGAGCAGATGGGAGACCAGCGGCTGCCTTCCTCCATGCGCGTTCGGCGGCCTTTTTGTCCGGCCTTCTGTACTCCTCTCGTCGAGCCATAAAACTCTGCCTTTCTTCCCTGCCACAGACATTTCAAGCTTCACTGATTAGGTTTGCATTGTATGTAGCTAGCTATTAAAGCCAAGCATTTACGGTCCTTCCAGTTTTGCAGGATAATTTCAGAAGCAACAGCCCCAAAGAAGTCCTTCACTGTAGTTGAATAACCTGATTTGTACAAATATTTTAGCAAAAATCTGGACTATTCTGATTTCTACGTGGCTTCCCTCCATTCCTAAGAAGAATTGGCAAAATCCTCCAAGGCACAGGATAATCACAGCGGTCACACTTTATTATAACAAAGTATAGATTTTTCACTGCTGCGTCACCAGGTCTCTTGCGTGCCTTTGCATCTGAAAGGTTTTGTTTTCATCATTTTTCTACCATATTTACATAGAAATGCGCTGGACAGCTGAGGGGATTTTACTGTCTCTTACATTTCCTCCTCTGTTGTTTAATTAGTCATTTCTGAAAACAACATTACTTAAAATAGGAAGTTTCCCACTACAACAGAAAATCAAATTGAAGAGCCGCAGACAGCCCAACACTGCTGTGCGAGCTTTGTTCCTGGTGTGTTTCAGGAGAAACAAGAATTTGGATAAGGAATCAGACTCAATTATCGATCGCATTTTGACAAAGCGGTGACTCCAAGTTGGTCTGAGTGCAGGAACCCGTCGCTTGGTCACCTCCCAAAGCCCAGTCCTGCA
This sequence comes from Ibycter americanus, assembly GCA_035590275.1. NCBI lineage: Eukaryota > Metazoa > Chordata > Aves > Falconiformes > Falconidae > Ibycter > Ibycter americanus. Next base: position 108,266,313 of record JAVJGI010000040.1, read on the forward strand.
TCACCCTCCCAAGCAGGAGACAATGCCCTATCCAAGTGTCTTCATCAGCCACCAGCAGGACAAAGTCGTAAAGCCACAGCCGATGCTTTGCTCCAGGTGCACCTGAGAGGCCCCGCCAAGCAAAAGACCAGCCCTTCAGAAGATGCTGCTCATACTCCAGGTTCCTGCTTCCTTCACTGTGTGGATGCAGATTGCTGGCGTTAGGCCAGTGGAAGAGATGGTTCAGCACAAACACTGGGACCTCCTGGAGATGGGCGTGGAGGGGAAATGCTGTCCTCATTGAAATCATTCCCCACTCAGGGAAGGGGAAGACAGGTTGATGTCCTCTAAACATAGCCACGCTCTGCCATAAGACAGAAAAAACTCCAGACTGAAAAAAATACTCCATATGGCCTTCAAAGGGCTTTGCCAAGGCAGCTCCACAGCATCTTGGTTGAAGAAAAGGGGGTGGAGGGCGGATTTATGCATGGAGAAGGCAGACACCTTGGGCAAGATGCAGCAGAGGACTTTGGTCCTGGACTTCTCCACTAGCACAGACAAGCTCACTTGTCTCTTCCCTTGTCCCAGGAGGAAGCCTGGAGGCTCTTTCCAGGCGCTAGTGTGTCATTTTTCTTGCGGCCTGAGATTTTGAGGGTTTTGTCCAGCAGCATTTTATTGGCCATCAGTAGACCCAATATCCAAATCACCATCTCTCTTTTCCTTGATTTTCTTCTGTTCCTTCCGACCTCTGGGTTTCTATCCCCAAAAGGCTGTGTCTGCACAACTGAGCAAAACAGGCCAGGGAAAGGTGTCATAGAAGGTTAAATAGTAAGGACCTGCTATGGACCATGTATCTAAGCCTAAAACAAATGTCTATCCCATTCCTTGGGAAAAGACATCCCTTGAACTTTGCTTGGCCACTGCCTGGCGGGCTGCAAGTTGGCTGGGCCCAAACCACACCAGCAAGAGCATTAACAGGGTGGGCAGTGCTGAGGGAGCTGGAGCAAGACACGTCCCCACAACCTCCTTTGGAAATGGTCACACGCAGGAAGAGAGATGTGGACATCACTCAAGCTGAGCTGAGCACCTCGGCATTGATAACACCACCTGGTGCAGGAGGAGGTCTGATCTGCAACGTGAAGACGACGTGAAGACAACTCCACCGCAAGCCATGAATGGTCAGAGGGGTTTGTCCCTGCCCAGTCCTTTCCTGGCCATCACCAGCCTGGTGGCCACCTTTGCCATCCTGGTGGCCACCATCCTTCCTCCCAGCCTGCTCAGCTGAGCGTGGCTCCCCACCAGCTCCCGTGACGGGGGATGAAGTCTCCGTGCTCCCGAATGCCTGGAGGTATAATAAGCAGTGAAGAGGAGTCGGTCGGGGTGTTATGTATCCAACCAGCCTGCAATCTCGTTTGCTCCCTGGGCAGGGTGAGTAGGGCAAAGGTTGCAGTCGCTGGCTGTCACTCCAACGCTGGCTCGCTGCACGTGCACCGCCGTTTATGACCACTTGTCCAGCACCTGGATCAAGATTTGTTTCAGCAGTGCTACAATCTGTTTGCTTTGGATGGCACCCGGGTGAGTGGCGAAGTCAGTTGTGATATATTTTAAACCCTGGAGCCTGGAATCGTGATACAATCTCCTCTGCAGATAGTACAAGCCAGGGGACAATTCATTCACAGCCCTGTGCGAGAGGATATATTTGGCTGGTGGAAAACCTGGCTCTTTCTGCAATGGTACGGTTTGAAAGCGTTCACCGTATTCAGGGATGCTCTTAAGTTCCCGCATGGACAGCACCCACAAATTCACCACAGGCACTCATTTTTCCCAGATAAACTTTCATGGTGTGTTCAGAGACAACATCCAAAAGCAAAGTCCTTACATCCCAAGCAACTCTTCTGTTTTTTTCCAGTGCCCTACTTGACAATAAACTGAGAGGCGTGAATTTTTCCAGCCTTGGCACCAGATTTCAGGTGATGGCACGGCAGATTTGTTAGGGCTGGACGGCTGTGCCTGAGGTTTCTAAAGACTCACACAAATAAATGCACACCCCCATCGCCACGCACGCGTGCTGAAGTGCTCTGCAATCCACACGGAGCTAATCCTGTTGCAGCTGAAAAAGGGCCATCTTGATTTTCTAGCACCCATCGCGTCGTGTTTAGCCGACCAGGTGAGCACGGGTTAGAGCAACCGCTCGCTTTCCGTTTATAATGGACTGGACACAGTTCTTTTGTCAGAGCAATTTTCATCTTTGCAAAGCTGCTTCTGTTTGTGAACTGCGCTCCTATACAGCACCTTCTCTGAGCAGTCATCAGCGCCGCTCTGAAATGTTTGGATAGTTTGAAATAAATTTCATCAGAAAAACCACAGGTTTCTATAAAGGAGTACAATTGTCCTGTGTTTTCTGGTATGGAGGCTCCCAGAACAGCTTCTCCTTTCTCCAGGACAGGATTAATACATGTACTGTTGCTAAGTGTCTGATATTTATGTTCCATTAAGTTCAAAACAGAATTTATTTCTATTCAGCCTCAACCCCCACAGCCTCGGATTCACCCGTGAGTTTTGCCTCCCTCTTTCTCGCAGCTCTTCTCCCCATCGGACGGCTGAGACCACCATCCCGACTGGAGACCACCCCACGCTCAGTCCCATTTGGTAAGCCCCAGGGGCATCAGGAAGTCGAAATGAACCTGTAAAACATCTCCCACAGCCTCGATGACTAATAGCACTGGTCAGATCCAGGAACCGAGCGAGAGTGCTACCTGCCTGCACTTATTCTTCACTGTAGTTGTATTTACATCACTTAAATGCAGAGGCTGGCTGTGCCTTTGTGAGCTCTGTGCTTTCACATTTGTCTCAGAGGTGGAAACCCTCTTTCTGCCACCGCCGCTGGGACCTTTTCCTCGCCTGTGACACGGCAATGGTAATTTCTCTGCAGCCTTTGAATAGAGAAGCACCTGGGCAAGTCTATGAAACACTCCTCAGGTGCATTTTATCCCTCTTCCCGTCTGCTGAGATATTTACACATCAAAGGGAGCCTTCTTATCTAATGGGGTTTTGATGTTTATTAAAGCAACGTATGGGCAGTAATAAAAAGCGCTGTGTTGCGATGCTGGGGTTGCCAGCAGGCGCCGAGCCCCCAGGCAGGGGTGACAAGGGCTCTTCACCCCTGGCTGCTGTCCTGAGAGGGTGGCATGCACAAGGCCAGGAGATCTGGTATCTCCCTCAAACACCCTCCTGGATCTGGGCTTTCCTCTCTTCCGCATCAGCTGGGCTTCAGTCTTCAAAGCAGCCTGGCGTCTTAGGAATAAGAGGCCAAAAGAACCTCGCGCACAGGAAGCGCCTAGGCTGACGGTGATGACCGAGTGATGTTTCATGGGCATCTTTGAAAAGGCCAAGGGACCCCCCTCTCCTGGTGAGTGCCCATTTCCATGTTCTGTCTGCTCACACTCATCATCTCCTCCACTGCACAGGCTGTAAAATAAACACCCCTCCTGCCCTGCCGCGCCGTTATCGTCTCTGCAGACAGCTCAGGCTGCCCTTCCCTCCAGGGTGACTCACTCCAGATGTGCCTGCATCTGCCTTCCCTCCCGCGTGGGGCTCCCACCCATCACGCCGCGGGCACCCTAGTCCCAACACATCCCATGGATGTGATCCCACGCTGTGACTGCTGCAAGTGGGCGGGTACCCATGCCCTCTGCGTGTTCCTCCCTTCCTGCTGGGTAAGTCGGGATGTTCCCCTCTGCTCTACCTGCTACGCTGGAGACAGTGGCTTGAACCTGTTGCAGAAGCACATGGACATCCTCCACAGCTCCTCGCCCGGGCCAGGAGAGGTGTCACGGTCGCAGGTGGGAAGTGAAAGGGAAGAGGGAGCAGACCCAGAGGGAAGCATCTCTAGGGGTGCTGGGGCCAGGCGGCTGGAAACCTCCACCACTGCTTGCAGGGTGAGGAGCGGAGTGATCGGGGATCTACATTCCCAAAGATCTCCCTGACCCACCTCACCTGCCCTTAACACAGGACCAGCGAAACGAGCATGGAGCCAGGCGCTGGGAGGGGATATCACGGGGCAGAAGAGCATCGTGCATCACCCAGGGACTCATGTGAAAGGCCCTGGGAAACCAAACTATGGCATCTCACGGAGGTCTTCCAGCTCACGCCAGACACCTGCCACGCCATCCTGCCACCACAGCTCCCCCGACAAGAGCCGCAGGGTGCCCTGAGCCGGCCGGCAGCACTGCAGCCCTGGCACCGGGAGCATTGCAGCCAGGGATGCTCCTCAGGCTGCAGGTGTCCACACCAGCCAGTGTGCCCCGGAGACCCCTGCAGAAATCTGGGTCTGTGCCCACCCCTCTGGTTGAACTCTCTGGTGTTTCTTCTTGCAGGGGAATAACACAGCTGAGGCCCAAAAATATGATATTCCCATGGACCCACGTGGCTCGGGCCAGCCAGCCACGGCCCTCTAACCTCGCATTCCCCTTAGTCTTTCAATTAGCTCTTGCCTCCCTGACGACTTCACTCAACACCCCGAGCGATTAGAAGCCGGAGGAAGGCCACGGCTTTGTCTCGAGCGATGAGCCAGATTAATCAGCTCCTGTTGCACTGAATTACCCGGTCGGGGCTCACAGCAACAACCTCCAATTCCCGGCAAAGCAGCCAGCATCCCACTTTCAACCGGGATAATCAGCAAGGACGTGAAAGCCAGATGAATGACTAGGTGAGGGTGGGCTGCTGCCTGTCAGGAGCTGGAATATAAGTCAAAGCACTTTGAAATTAAATCCTCGCTTTGACAGGGAACTAATGCAGCGATTTTAAAGTAGGTGTAATACACTTAGACAGGCATGTGTGCAGCCCAGTGCAAGTTGCCGTGTCTTGAATAAGTGTGTCCCGGCTCCGCTGAGAGCAGGAAAATGGAATTGAAAAGACAAAGGGAATTTTGAATAGCTCCAAACCAGCTTGGCAAGATTTTAGAGATGGTAGCAAGAGGTTTTAGTAATGGACCTAACTAACAACATTGTCAGGAGGAGATTTGGTGCGCGGTTGTTGGCTGCCTGGGATCTTGGATTTCACACCAAGCAGCCATCTCGTGTTGCTCCCGGCTTTAAATTAAGTCATTTGTGCCCGCATGGACCGCTGGGGATAGACGGAGCATGGCGGATGAGGGAGGAGGTCGGGATCCCCACCGCATCTCCTGGCCTCCAGGATGGGCGAGCCGTGCTGCCAGTGGCTCCGGGGATTCCCAAGGGCTTCCTGGAGAACTCCAGAGGTGGATTTGAGCCTCGATACTTGACCAGGCATCGCCGCAACAGGCACAGCCCGGAGCCCACGGCCAGGGCCCTGCGGCCGGCTGCTCCCAAGCGGGTTCGCATCCCCATCCCTGCGGCCGGCTGCTCCCAAGCGGGTTCGCATCCCCATCCCTGCGGCCGGCTGCTCCAGAGAGGATTCGCATCCCCATCCCTGCGGCCGGCTCCGCTGCTACGCCCTCCTGATGGAAGTCCCCAGACCCCTCTCCTCGCCGGGGAATCTCTGAGTGCCAAAACTGGGCATTTCCAGAGAATGGTCAGAAAGTGGGATTTGGGATGTCCCTCCCGATGGAAGCGGGGGTGGAGGGGGAGTCCCGGGATGCCAAGGCTGCCCCCCGCGGTGCGGGCCCCCCCAGCGCCAGACCCCATCCCCAGGGCTCCGCTTATCCACAGCCACG
>JAVJGI010000040.1:108274768-108301707 GCA_035590275.1 Ibycter americanus
GGCCGCGTTTCCGCGCACAGGCGTGTGCGCTGGGTGGCAGCGCGCGGTGAAGTTTGCTTTTCCAGAAACCTGCTGGATTAGTGATTAAGCTCAGTTGTGACTTTTTTTTTTTTTTTTTTTTTTTTTCCTTCCCCTAAAGCTTCTTTCAACCTGTCCGGACTCGCATTCCCCCAGCGCTTTGGAGAGACGCTGCTTGCAACACTTGAGCTGAAGGTTTTCTGTTAAGCCTGGCTTGGTGGGGAAGGGCTCGTTTTGGCCATGCAGAGGGTGTCCTCTGAGCCACCCCATCCCGTATGGAAGGGAGACGGTGCAGGTATCTCTCAGGGCGATCGCTCTGCCTCAGCAGGCATGGAGCTGGAAGGGACTTTGCTGAATCTTTTCATTAAACAGACCAAGCTACTTTCTCTCTGGTTAGGAAGCAAACCTCAGGTGTGTTTTCTCAGTGTCTTGAGTTTGGGGAGTTGCTGCTTGGCTTACTGCCTATCCAGAAAACCTCTGTTCTCCAATCTGAAGAGATGCTCTGTTCCTGCTTCTTGTGAAAGCCTCCGGCTGGCTTTTCTTCCAGCCTTTGGAGGCTCAAAGAGTTTTAAAGCTTTGAGCTCCGGCCTCTTCAGGCACAGAATTGTAAAATTAAATAAAGGGCTGTCGTTAGTGCCTTTTACATCTAGCTGGTTGTGCCCGGCAAGGTCCCTCCGGCTTCTGCTTTATCTCTGGAGGAGCCCAGGGGTGTGCGTTACACAGGGGAAAGAGCCGAGTTACTTCCCAAAGCAACTCACATTTCACAGACTTGCTTTGGCTCTTGAACCTGCACGTGCAGTGATGTAGCTGAGTTTGGAAGCGTGTCATCTCAGTGTGGTCCAAAACCATCCTGATGCTGGGGGTGTTTTGTGGAGGGTTTTGGTTGTGTGAGCACCTCTCTGAAGCTGGCGTGGGAGCACCGGGCTCCAGTTTCAGTGGGAGGTAAGGGGCAAGCAGCCATTTAGTTATTTATTCGTTTATTTATCTGTTTTGGAGGGAGTGAAGAGGTGAACTAGAAAACGTGCACAGTGGGGTGTGGATATAAGCATCCCCTAATGGTGCATGGCACTGGGGCTGCTGTGATCTGTAGCTGTTTGGGTGGTTTGAGCAATGAGAGTCAAATCCCATGCCCGGAAAGCATCGGATACAACCGGGCAGGGGTCCTGTCTGGGTGAGACCCCTGGTTATCAAGCTGTCTGGGAATCATTACAGCCTCTCTCCGTTCTTCTTGCAGCTAGAAGTGGCGTTGGAGGAGGCTCTCCGTATGAACGCTGGATAGTCCCAGATGCGGGTATGCTGCTGCGGAGCAGGGTGTGCCACCAGCAGCTCCGTCTGCCCACTATTTACGGGGGTTTAAAGCTTCCGTCTGGGCTTGAGACTTGGCTTAAAGGGCCAGGAGCACAGATGGGCTTTTAAACCCTTTTAAAAAACTGAATTTGAGCACTCTGGGAAAGCTTGAAGACCTTGCAAGTGTCCAAACAAGCCTGGCTAAGCAGCTGCTCTCTAATAGTAGCCACTTTTGAGGGCTGGAGAGGGAGGGATAAAAGCAGTTTGGATTTCTCCGGCCCCCTTTCATCTGAGCATCACAAGGTGCTTTGCAAACGCAGGGCCCGGTTCTCCGTGCTCATCCCTGCCAGCTTGGCAGTGGGGATGTTGCAAGAGCTGCCTGAATGGTCATTTTGTGCTGCTTTGTGTCATTGTGCAATGTAGAGGACTTGGGAAGAAGCATGCCAGGGTCCTACGCTTGCATCCCTCTGTTTTTAAACTGGATTTGATTTTTATTTTTTTTAAGGTGAATCTCCCTGGCTTTGGGAGAGCCGGGGGAGCTCGCTTCGCCTTGAGCCTGGCTTGGTTTAATTTTGCACGAGATTTTTCACATTGTCGTCGTGACCCTCCCATTTTCCACCTGGTGAGGAACTGGTCCAGCATTTTCCCGCTGGATGCTGTGCCGCTGCCGCGCTGATGCAGCAGGTGCAGCTAGCTCCAGGGCAGAGCTGCTGCCACCGAGCCCCGCTGCCCTCCCTGCGCTCCCGTGTCTGCTCCGGCAGCTGGGGTGGTGGCTTGCAGCAGTCGGGTTAGATGGAGAATTTCCTCGCTCTGAGGGCCGCTGTGGGTTAGACAAGCGGCTCTCTGCTTCTGGGGTGCCCAGGGCTCTGCATCACTCTGGGCATCCTGCCGGCTCCATGAGGTTGGTGCCTGCAACCAGGGACACCCATTCCCCCAGGGCGTGGAGAGGGAGAGTGAAACCAGCAGCCTCCAGTGGAAATACTGTTTAATTTTTATTTACTTTTAAGTCTTGCCACTTTTGACAAAACCAGCTCATTTTAGCTCAGCAACGAAAACAGGCTGGCTTTAAGGGTTGCATCCTGCAGAGGCAAGAGACCTCTGCCAGTCTTGGTGCTGGACTTCTGACCAGTTTGGCTTGTCTCTGGGCACTGGCCCTGTCAGGTAGGAAAGCTTCAGGGCTGCGTTTGCCAGGGTGCAGGAGCAACCTGTGCTCTCTAACTCCCCAGCGGTGATGGGCATCTCTGCCTTTTCCTAAGGAAACCTTAAATAAAATAACACCCCCATCTTTAGCAGCAGAGCCTTGTTCTAGGGAGGATGGACGTGAGTGAGATAAAACCACTCTGCACCCCAGATTGTGCAGAACTGGATCAGCTCCAAGTGTGAGCAACAGCAAGAAGCAGATTCCTTTTTTGCAATGGTTTGCTGTGACTTCGTGAGTCAGAACTGGACTTTTGCATTGAAGCAAAAAAAATGTTACTCTGCCGAGAGCTACTGTCCTCTCCATTAATTCATCCTTGCGGGTGGAGAGAAATGCATTACAGCCATTTCTTTGGGCTTTCTGAAAATGATGGAATTACTGAGCAATCCTGGAGGTTAACAGTTTCCAGGAGGTTCTTCCGTGTTTCCTTACAAGTGCATCGATGCTGGCTCTTTACAATACTTGGTGATTTTTTTCTTAGAGCTTGAAAGCCTTGTGAATCCACAAAAATCTCAGTCATCCAAGGCTGCTTGAACGGCAGGCTCTGCTCTGGATGCAAAGTGCAGGTAGCCTTTGTTCAGCTCCAGCCCCAGGGTGTCTGCTCCCCCATGCCTGTGGGGGACCCCTGACAGCATCCTCCAGGCTCCCCAGGAGCTGCTGCCGTGGGCTGTTGCAGTTTGCAGCTGGGAAGGTGGCGTGCAGGATCTGGCTGGCTCAGCAGAACTGGAGCCAGTATTGTGCTTTCACAAAATTACTTGGGGGGAAAAAAATTAATTGAGAATCTTGGCTGATGGAGAGCAGCCTGGGGTCTGTTGCAAGTTGGGCGAGATCAAACTAATCCTGCAGAAGGCTTCTCTCGCCACGTATTTGCAAATTCTGATCGAAACTAAAAACTCATCAGGTTTGCTCCAGCCAGGTCTAACCTGAAGCGCTGCACGAGGGGAATTCCCACGGAGCTCAGCCCCGTGGTCTGCACTTGCCTCCTCTTGAACAAGGCATTGCTGTTGTACTCGAGCCCAGGAGTAGCTTCTATTGACTTATGAAGATGCGGTAAAGGGTATTTCCTACACATCCAAAGCAGATTTCCAAAGTGGATGCTGCTCCCAGCCTCTCCCCAGCTTCCACCCTGGTCTTCCCCATCGCAAAGTGGAGATGTTGCCCCGGGATACTCGGAAAGCCAAGCAGCAGCAGTGACCTGGGACCAGCAGCCAGGCCACCTCGCTCCCCCCCGCCAGAGACCGTGATGGGGGAGGCAGGCCACCAGCAGTGGTCGGTGCATGGGTAGGTGGGTGTTTTCTAGGCGCACGTGGTGTTAGGCGCAGGGTCCGAGGTGTGGGGGGACAGGGTTTGAGCTCAGGCGGCGGAGCTGCGTGCTCAGGGCTGGAGGCAGGTGGTGCTGAGCATGGCAGCGCCTGCTCCTGGGGGACTGTTTCAGCATTTGTTGGTTGGAGGTGGAGATGAGGGTGTGAGAAGCGCAGTTTCAGCCAAGAGATGACACTTGGCAGTAACTGTGATAGGAAGGACTGAGCCAGAGAGCTGCTTTTCTTCCAGGGAAGGAAACAGGCTCTCAGATGATGGCTTCGTAAATGATGGTTTACACTTCCAAGGGATGGAAAGGCAGGATATCTCATCCCGGGAGGGGGATGCCTAGTCTCTGGGAGGGAACAGACCTGCTGCAGAGCCATCAGCTGGCAAAGGGCAACCTTGCAGGGTGCAGATCTCCAGCAGATCCCAACAGGAACATGCTGGAGTTGGCAGACCTGCTGAACCGTGCCAAGGACGTGGGTGGTACCGACAAGCCTGGCCCTGCTGGCACAGGCAGAGTGGTGCTAACCCAGTGCAGGACACCACAAGAAAGCACAGCAGGGGGGTCTCTGGCCCACCTAGAGTATCCTTTGACCTGCCAGCCCTGGGACATCTCTCCGTGCCTTCTCTCTCTGCTTGGAAGGGGAAAGCAACCAGGAAAAGATGACCCCCTTCTCCATAGCTGCAGGATGGCTCCTTGCGGTGCCTGGTCAGTACCTCAGCATGCATCCGTCAGTCTACCTTCATGCTCTTCTGGTTTTTCCATCCTAAACAAGCCTCTTCTCCTTCCTCAGAAGAAACCTGTCTGCACAGGGCAGCCTCAATCCTAAATACAACCTGGAGTCGCTGGCTGACCGTGCGTCCAGCCAGAAGATGCGCCGCTGATCCGGGCTGACTTTGTTCCTCCACAAGCAGGGAGGATGTTTGCGGAGGTTGCCTCTCGGAGAGGAGCAGAGCTGAAGCATCTTTGCAATTTAAAACTTGGAACAAGCCTCTTGTGGCCTTGGCCAGGCAGGTATCCCAGGCAGGCTGAGCGTCTGCTAAACGGGGTGAAGCTTCTGAGCTCATCTGGCTTCTCAGCATCTCTAAGTGAGGTATCAGTGATGCTGCTGGCCTGGTTCTGACTGTTAGCATCTTCAGGAAAATATTCCCGAAATGAAATAATACAAAGAGTTCTCACACTTGAAACTCATTTGTTTAAATAAAAGAAACACCAGAGATTTCTGCTTTCTCCAAGACATCTGCTACATCTTCCCTGGCCCGCCTCTATTGAGAATTTGTCAATGACTCAAATTTCCACACCTTCCCACGGCAGGGAATCTCCTCCCCTCTCCTTCTGGCTCTATCTGCCAACCGCTGTGGTTCTTCCAATGTCTTCTCATCATTCCACCAATTATTCTTCCTCCTGAAATGATTATCATCATTTTTATTTAAGCAGGGCTTCCCCCACCATGTTGTCCCCCCCAGCTTTTCAAAGCTCCCTGGATTTGAGGTTTCCTTATTTGCCATCTTGCAGGGTGGATCAATTTCAGCTGCTTAAATTACGGGGCTTCAGTCTTGATCTATATGCTGTGGATGGGAAAAAAAGGAAGGGCTGTCCGTCAGTTTTGTGTTAAAGCAGTGACTTTTATTAAAAGGGAGCTTGTTCTGTTAGAGACTTGGCTGGATGTAAAGGTGGGAGAAAAGAAATGTAAATGCCATGATGAAGCAAGAAGACAAAACTTGAACAAACGGCTTGGGCAGCAGCTCACCCCGTGAAAGATTCTTTGCCCAGTCTTGGAAAAGGAAGAAAATGCACCGTTATTTGGGTTTGGTTTTTTTCCCACAAGCAGGGCTGTTTTCAGGCTGCATGTGAGACTGAAGTCACGATCTAGAGCTCTGCACAACCACCAAGATGCGCCATCAGGATGGAGATCTGCGCCGAGTCCTTGCAGAGGGCGGGAGCTGTTGGGTTCCCGCTGCTGTGCCTGTGTGTGCGGGCAGGCGAAGGCTTTGTCTGTGGCTTCTCCCACCTCAGTCCAGGAAAACGAAGCTTGGAGCAAGGTCCTCATTACAGACCAGGCAAAGTGTTAGAGCCGCGTTTCCATGGTGACTGTGGGATGCTGCGGATGGGTTTGGTGCCTGGCTTGGGCTCCACAGCCCTCTGTGAGTTGTGGGGTAGAAGCATCTTTGAGTGTTGGTGAGGGCAGAGCAGGTTGCACAGCTTTTATCTCGCCCTTCAGCTGCCCCAGAGAGGAGAAAGGGGGTAAGACATTCCTGCCCAGTGCCGCTGAATGTGGTGTGGAGAGATGCCATGTGAAAGCCTCAGAGCTGAGGTCCTCCAGCAAAGGTCCTTCCTTACACCCTAGACTCAACCTCTGGATCCCTCCTGGACCAGGGGCCAGGATGGGAGCCTCCTCCCACCACAAAACCACTGATTTTGGGTTTTTTTTTTAAACAGTGATGGTACTCATGGGATATAGGAGACGGGTAGCCTGATGGGGCCATGGCATTTTGGGCACAGTTGCCTCCATCCCCAGGGAGGGGCAGACATGCATGGGTAGAGGAGGGATGATGGCACACAGAGGACCTGTCATGGAGGAGAGAGGCCAGAGCACCGTTCTGGATAGCTTCATCTTATTTGCCTGCCCTGCAAAACAAATTACCAGACCTGTTTTTGGAGAGCTGTACCTATCTTTGAAGCATCCTTGGCCTTCATTTTACCATTCCGAACAGCATTAAATGCTTGTTGGGGAGGCATCTTATCAGGCGCATCTACTTGGAAAGGCTTGAAAGGCTCCTGTCACGCTTTTCTTCATGTGTGCTTTGAATTTATAGCTCCCCATTGCCTGGAGAATCCCACTGAGCTGGGAAATATATTAGAAAAGGAGATGATGCCCCCATCCTGAGCAGAGCTGATATTAATGTGGCTGTTACATCTGTGGCACGGTCCCCTCCTGCCAAGGTGCCTGCAGTCAGGTCAGGCACTGACTCATCCCACGACCAGCCACGCTGCTTCGCAGGAGCTGCTTCCCTGGTACGGTAAATGCTGCTTAAGTTGCAGGACAGGGGAAAAGCCAAATGGGCACAAGAGGTTAGTTGTGGAGGCAGAATCTGGTTTTCTTGGCTTTCAGGCTTAAAGCTGATCAACTGACCCACGGTGTCTTGCGGTGAATCTCACTGCTTTGCTGTGTGTCAGCTTCCCCGTGCCCAAGCTGAAATGATGGCTGGACCGGGAAGGGGGACAGACCTGTCACAGTCACTCCAGGCTCGCTCAGCATCAAACATCCTCAAAGATCCCGAGGGCGGTTTGCTGCCTTTATCCTGGGTCAGCCGAGTGTAGCGAGATGTGGGAACAGCAGTTGTTGCATCCCGTGTCTGGGACCGCAGCACGGGGATGGGGACACTTACTGCACGGTGTGGGGGGACAGCAGAAAGGTGACAACCCTGGGTTTGGCCACAGCGGGGTTTCCAAGCCAGCTGTCTGCAGCAGGACGCTCCTCAGCAAACAGGGCAGTGCCCTTGGAGGAGCAGAAAGCCTTGGGCAAAGATGCTTAGCTGGTATAAAGGCTAGAAAAGGACTTGGCTCTGAAACCACGGCAGCCTGCCACTTCCCGCTGTCCGAGAGGCATTGCATCAAGTGATCTCCGCACACAAGGAAAGCTGAATGCTTTTGACGGCTCGCCATGCAGACTCCCCACGGACGCTGCAAGCCAAGCCGGCTCTCTCACCGTCTCCCACGGCCCCCAGTTGTAAGCGTGAAACCAAGCTGGTGAATAATTCTGCTGATGCACAGAAGAGAAAATCCTGTTCTCTCCTCCTGGGGCAGACTGGCAGGGCTAATGGGAGGAAGAGGCTGTGACAACTTGATTTTGTGGCTGGAGTCAGCAGATCTGGCTCCTGGGACACATGGGAACAGGCAGGGAGCAGGAGCCACTTTTGCACAGTCACTTCTCGGAGGCGAGCAGGGCTTCAAAGGAAAAATCCTTAGCAGGATGTCGCAACTTGGGAGGAGGAGGAAAAAAAACAAGCAAACAAAAAACCCACAAGCTCTGTAGGGCTGGGAAATGCAGAGTCAAGGAATGAGGTTTCCAAAAAGCCTTCACTCGGGACCCGCATCTCTTGGTGCAGCTGAGGTAGCAACGTGAGCTGGCGCGGGTGATTCCCAAGGACGTTAAAGCTCGGCACGTGCAAGCGTGCATTTTGCCTGTCCCACGCAGGGGACCTCCCTTCCCCACGGCAGGATGGGGCTGCAGCGGTGGCAGCGTCACTGACAGCAGGTGCCAGCAGCCACGGGAAGGAGGGCGTCTCAGCTACACGTGTGCTGGCACAGGCAGCTGTAGATCTTGGATTATCCAACGGCCTGACTGAGCCCTTGGATAATCTGACTGGGGCTGTCTTAAGCCCCCTCTGGGATCCAGGGGCTGGAGCGGGAGGATGGACCTGGGAGAGGGGCGAGCATGGGCACGTGCAGGGGGTGGTGGGTTGGGTTGCTGGGATGGGCAGCGTGGACCATCGTGCCCCAGTGCTCGGTGAGGAGATGCCAAGAGCCTGCAAGGTGCTTGCCCCAAAAGGGTAAGGTCCCTCATCCCTCTAACGCTGACGCCTGAGAGCAGCTCTGTAAGTCCTGCTGAGGACGGGGCCATGGAAAGCAGAGCACGTGGTCACCCCCACGCAGGGCCAGTCCTTTCCAGGTCACCTCATGGCCACTCATGAGCTGGGCTGGTGGAGGAGATGCCCAGCACGTGCGATCTTACCCACGGCAGGCTGCTGATTCTGCCCTACCCACCTCAAGCGCTGCTCGAATCCCAGGTGATGGGAAACCTGGCAGCTCCCAGTGGCCATCCGTGCCTGCTGGGGGCCGGGGGAGCTAAGGGCAGGCTGCAGGAGGGAAGTGGTTTGGAGGGCGATGTTTGTCGGTGATGAGCACACAGCCACGCTGCGGGAGCAGTGTGGCAGCTGGAGCTGGCAGCTGAGCCCCTGTCCTGCTTGTTTTGGCTGACTTCAGAGGCCTCTGGCTTTTCCTAGTAGCACTTGGATGTGCCGGTACTCAGGAGACCTGACCGGGCACATTCAGACAACGCCGAAAATATCTTCCTTGCAGGCAATAGAGGCAAAGGGGAGCCAGCAGCTGGGCTCCCTGAGAGACAGGGGACCAGGCTGCAGGGGGATGGTTGTTTTGCTTGGGCTTGCTCTCCGCCGGCCAAAAATGCATCCTGCGGAGCCACCTCAGTGGCACATTTAAGGTGACCCCAGATGGGCACCGGGTCTCAGCTGCGGAGGAGACGAGAGGTTAGGTCTCCTCACCTTCTGCAGCACAGGGTGTCCCAGCTGCACACAGGTTTGCTCAGCTCCCCCAACCCTTCCTTGCCTCCTAACCGGTTGTGCTGGCTGTCGTGGCAGGTACCTGGCGAAGCTGTCTTCGGTGGGGAGCATCTCCGAGGAGGAGACCTGCGAGAAGCTGAAGGGCTTGATCCAGCGCCAGGTGCAGATGTGCAAGAGGAACCTGGAGGTGATGGACTCCGTGCGGCGCGGAGCCCAGCTGGCCATCGAGGAGTGCCAGTACCAGTTCCGCAACCGCCGCTGGAACTGCTCCACGCTGGACACCCTGCCTGTCTTCGGCAAGGTGGTAACGCAAGGTGAGCCGGGGGGGGGATGCCTGGGGTGCTGCGCACAGGACTGGCTGCCACAGCATCCCGGTGGGCTGCACGGGGGTCTGGCTCGCCTGCCTCTGAGCCAGCAACTGCAGGGAGAAGGGAACAGCCCGGTGCTGGATCCGGGGGCTGACGAGTCTTCCCTGGGTGTTTCAGCAGGGCTTTTTTCATGGTACTGGGGGCAGCATATCCAGACCCTTGCAGCTCCTCGGCTGCTGGGTGCTCCCCGTCCCGAACCTTTTTCGCACCCAGCGGGTGCCCGTTGCGTGGAGGCACCAGCCCAGGGCATCTGGAGAGCCTGGACCTTTTGCAAGGACAATGCCAAATTCGAGTGAGGGCCCTAAAGCCACCCTGCGGTCTAATCTCTTCCCCACCAAGCCCAGGAGCTTCGCTCCACAAAGCCGTGGCTGCATTTGCATTTATTTGGTCTCTTCTCCGGGCAGCGCCGAAGCGATGAGCGCTGCCAGACGGGCGCTGAGCAGAGCCGTCTGCGGGCGAGACCTTGGGAGGACAGCCCTCTGCCGCCTGCCGCGAGTAAAACACACGGTGGATGGACCCTCCGAGGACAGCATCATCGCCCGCCACCACCCAGCTGCCAGCCTTCGGCGGGATTTATGGCCAGGGCGGCCCCCAGCCCATCTGATCCCAGCCGCACGCAGGCGTCCTGGAGGCACGGGGCTGTGATCAAACCAAGCAAGGACCCAGAGCATCGCGGTGAGGAGACGAAGGGGAAAGCCCCTCCACAACCCCCGGAGACCACCAAAGCAGCCCTTGCCTCCCCTTAGGTGCCGCTGCCGGCTGTGATGCGCCCTCTCGCCTCCCATCCCAGGACCCATAGACCAAAGCCACCCCCCGGCTCCTTGTTTGACTTTCCTCCACTCCACGCAGGGGTGAAGATCTCTCCTTGTGAAGGTTCAGGGACTGGAAATACCAGAAATACCAGAAACTAAAAGTCGTCTCTTTTTAGGCAGCCACAGCACAAACCGACCAACACGATCCTACTATTAACCTCGATTAACTTGGAGGCGGTTCAGTCCCCGCGCTGGCTGGGTCCTCCCCAGCCTCTGCTGCCCAGGCCAGATTGCAGCTGGGCCACCAAAGTCTGGGCTGCGACCACCAAAGGAGCTGCCCTCTGTCCGACCGACGAGCCAGGGTGACATCTGCTCACAAGCCATCCCCTCCTCTGCCCCAAGCATGGGACTACCCCAAATGCCAACCCTCCTTGCTCGGAGATGGAGAGGCCGTGTTCTCCACCAGCCCTGGAGGATGGTGGGGACCTGGGTGTTGCGGGAGCTGATCCCTGGTGACGCCGCCCTGTGTGTTTATGCCCAGGGATGTCCCCTGACTTCCCAACCAAGTGCTTCTTAACCGTGTGGCACCACGGAGGTAGATGGAAGAGCTGGGAAGGGGCTGCACCCTGGGGACCAGCGTGGTTTTGCAAGGCACTTTGGGAGCGGCATGGGGCTTTGCAGGGTGGTTTGGGAGGTGCTGGGAACCACAGGACACTGTGCGAGAGGATGGCAGGGATCTGCAGCTGCAGGGGATGTTCCTGGACATGGAAAGCAGCCAACTAGTTTGGATGCAGGAGGGATTTCACGGCAGAGGTGCCCTGCAAGCACCAGGCAGGACAGTCTCTCCATATAAACTCTGGAGAGCTCTCCCCATATTGCCAAGTTATCATTTGCCCGTCACATTCATGTTTTTAACCTCGTGGGGCAGTTCCCAGCTCCTTCACTATTGCGAGACGGGGCTCTCGCTGCTGCAAACGATCTCCCAGCACCGAGGTGCCTCTGCTGAGACTGGTCCAGGCTTGGCACTAAGCAAACAGCATCCCTGGGAGCAGGGAGGAGGAGTGTCCTGCGTGGGGTACCCCACCTTGGGAGGAAGGGACAGAGCAAAGGGCTTGACTCGATAGCTCTGCATAGTGTGTTTTGCCCAGAGCCAGTTTTCAGACCAGCTTTTCAAGGGTGCAACACCAGCGTTAGGAGGGAAGAGGAGCAGAGGCACACACAACAGCCCACCAAGGGGCTTTGGCCACCTGGCTGCACCCGCCCCAGAAAGCCCCCTCACATGCCTTGGACTTGCTGCCACGTTTCCCACCATCATTTGTGCTGTTGCAGGGACGCGGGAGGCAGCATTCGTCTATGCCATCTCTTCGGCAGGGGTGGCCTTCGCAGTGACCCGAGCCTGCAGCAGCGGCGAGCTGGACAAGTGTGGATGCGACCGCACGGTGCAGGGGGGCAGCCCGCAGGGTGAGCATGCAAAGGGTGGGGGGGAAGCCGAGCGGGGATGCAAAATAGCCAAGGGAAATGCCCACTCTCTGGAGCCACCCAGAAAGGAGGAAAAAATAAAATTAAAAAAAACCAAAAACTAAACCCAAAAAAACCTCCTGTTAGTCCCCATGGGTCCCCTCAATTTTGAAGCATCACTCATGGGGGAGGGAAAGTCGATGTGCCCCCCCAGTGCCACACTCCCCAGCTTGCCCAGTGCCCCAGGCAGCAAGACGGGGGGGGCAGGTGAGCTGTATTTTAGGAAGGGCAGGGCTGCAGGGGATAAGCAACGCGGGCTGGCTGTATCCATCTCATCTGTGCTCTCTGCCTTAGGCTTCCAGTGGTCGGGCTGCTCCGATAACATCGCCTACGGCGTGGCCTTCTCCCAGTCCTTCGTCGACGTCCGCGAGAGGAGCAAAGGGTCCTCTTCCAACAGGGCGTTAATGAACCTCCACAACAACGAGGCAGGGAGGAAGGTAATGGTGAGGGGGGAACCTGGGCAGCCGGTGCGGCTCTGCAGCATCCCAGCCGGGCTCTGCAGCCGTTGTTCGAGCCATTTTGGCTTCGTTCCATCCCGTGGGCTGATGTACAGCAGCATCGCTTCCTGCACAACCCTCCCAGCCCCCATAGGTTGCACCCTTCTTGCCGTGTCCATCCCGAGCTGACCGTCCCGTCTCGTTTCTCGTGTCTGTCCCTCCAGGCGATCCTGAACAACATGCGGGTGGAGTGCAAGTGCCACGGCGTGTCAGGCTCGTGCGAGTTCAAGACGTGCTGGAAAGCCATGCCCCCCTTCCGCAAAGTGGGCAACGTCCTGAAGGAGAAATTCGACGGTGCCACAGAGGTCGAGCAGAGCGAGATCGGGTCCACCAAAGTGCTGGTGCCCAAAAACTCCCAGTTCAAGCCGCACACGGACGAGGACCTCGTCTACCTGGACTCCAGTCCCGACTTCTGTGACCACGACCTCAAGAACGGGGTGCTGGGCACCAGCGGCCGGCAGTGCAACAAGACCTCCAAGGCTATCGATGGCTGCGAGCTGATGTGCTGCGGCCGGGGCTTTCATACGGACGAAGTGGAGGTTGTGGAGAGGTGCAGCTGCAAATTCCACTGGTGCTGCTCCGTCAAGTGCAAACCCTGCCATCGGGTGGTGGAAATCCATACGTGCCGGTGATGCACGGAGGGGAGCAGCCATCCGTCCCCCTCTCTAACTGACCCTGCTTCTCCCTTGCCCCACGGCCAGGACTGAGGAAGTAACCCAGACGCTGCAGGGAGAGCGCAGCTCTTTACAGAGACAGAGCCCCAGAGAAAAACAGATTTTAAAGAAAAAAAAATATTTAAAGTTTAAAAAAAATTATCATTGTTGGCTTTTTTTTATCTGGTTTTGTTTGCTTGCTTTATTTACTGCTGAAGCCAGAGCCCAGAGCCCCTCGGTGTCCTGTGCCAGCAGGGACACGTCAGCTCTCGGTGCTGGCCGGGGACCTGCGCGATGCCTGCTCTCATCAGATGGGCTCCTGCCGGCTGCGGAGCATTGCAAACGGGAGGTGTTTAAGCCAAGGTTAGCGTTACGCACTCGGTATCTTCTATCACAGTTATTTTTATTTGTTTAAGGCATGCACTGAGCATCCCGGCGCGCTGCTTGCCTTGGCTGAGCCTCAGGAGGGGATGGAGCGCGGCCAGCCTGCGCGGCCAGGTGCGTTGCAGAGGATGGGCAGATGGTGACGGGGTGGCACCGTCCCCGGGAGTTCAGCTCCATGCGGGGAGAGCCCAGCCAGAGTGATCGGTACGTGAGGGGGCTGCGGGACACTCCTGGGTCCCCTTGTTGTGGGATGCTCGATGGCCTCCCTGGGCATTGGATGGATTTTGGAGCAGCTCCAGTGGCCACTGATTTACAGAAGCTCCTCAGCTGCTGCCCAGGGCTGTCGCGGGACGCAGTGTTCTGACCGTGCTCCCTTTCCCCTTGCAAGCTGCCCTCCCCCATCACTTCTCCAGCATTTTGTTTGCTGGAGCCTGTGAAGAGGGTCCAGAGAGGCCACGGTATCTGCAGTCCCATAACTCTTTAACAGAGCTGGGAGCTGATGGGACAAAATCCCAGGGGATCTCTTTTCCTCTGTCCCACCATTGCCCCCACCTTGCTCACCAGCATCCCACAACCAGGTCTCCTCTTCTTCCTCCACATGCCAGTTCTCCACACCCAGTGAGGGCTCCGAGGATGGTCCCTGTCCTGTTGGCTGCTGAGAAAAGCAAAAGTATAAAGTGGAGTCGTTGCTGGGGCTGGGGGAAGGATGCTGCTGGGGAGAAGGGCCATGCTCGTGCTCTGCCGCTGCCTTGCCCTCAAGAAGCGTGAGAGGAGGGCTGAGCCGGAGGGATGCTGCCATGTGTGCCCCGACCACCGGGATTTAGCGCAGCAGGGCCCCAGCTGCCCCGTCTGGCTCCCCGCAGGCTGGCCTGGAGCGATGCCATGAGGATAACGCGCTGTCCTACCCGCTCCGCCTTCCCCTCTGCCTGGGAGCGCGTTAGTGCACAGCCCTTGCTGCTGGGCTGCGGGACGAAATATTTGGAGAACTAATAAGCAGAGGGGCACTGCGAGGGGAGGTGGAAAGCAAACCAGTTCCTCTCTCCCTCACCCACTTGTCTGTGAATCGAGAGGCAAAAGGGGAGCAGAGAAAAACCTCCAAACGGCACCTGGAGCCAACAGGAACATCTGCAGGCGGCGCGGCGAGGAGCCAGTGTGGGGTGGCATGGCCGAGCCCTCCCGTGCAAGCTGAGAGCTCCCTGCGTGGTCCAGAAAAGCCAGGACCTGTGACCATCACCCACTGGGCTGGAGGAGGGGGTCCCTGCAAACCTGCAGTCTTGTTTTTCTTCCTGGCTTCATCTTGAGAGGGGAAAGGTTGGGGGGGACGCGCAGACGTACGTGAAATCCCGTCTGTGCTGTGGCAGTGATGGGCTGGGGGAGAGCCTGTGGTCGCTGGAAGGTCTCCAGACACCGTCCGGCTGGAAGGCTGCTGACAACCGACTTGAAGCAGCCCAGGGCGAGGGAGGTTTGCATCGAGTCATCCCCCCAGTATGCCCTGGCTGCCTCCCTCCTGCCTGCCCAGCCCCAGCTCCAAAAACCCTCAGCAAAGGGTGCTGGGTGCCTGGCAGAGGGGCTGCCACCCTGGGGAGACCATGAGGTGGAGCAACCCTGGGTTGATCCACTTCAATGTAAAACAGAGATCTCCTCACCAGAGCAAGGACTGCCTCTCTCAATGGCTTGGAGCATTAAATCCTCAGGGGAGGATCTAAGCTTCGCCCACCCACCCCACCCCAGCTCCATCTCTTTAGCCCCCCAAGGCTGCAAGTTCTCAAGTACCTTGGAGACTGTTCCTCCTCTTCCCAGCTCACGCAGAGGAGGTCACAGACCTCAGGCCACTGGCCAAGTTTTCTGCTCATTGTCCATCTAGGATGAGGGCCAAAGCTGAACAAGACAATCCAGATCAGTGTGGAGATAATCTCTGCTGATGGGATTTTTTCAAGCTGTGATGAAAGCTGAGCCCTGTAAATGTCACCCGGAGATACCCCGGCTCCAGAGCACTCTGGCTCTTCTCACAACTGTAAATTTCAGCACCACAGGGGGAGTGGGAAATGCCTTTTTTTTTTTCTTTTTCCATATTTACATTATCTATTAAATAATGAGCTTGTGCTGAATGAGCCACGGGGTTTTCTTCTTGTAGCAATCGGGCTCCACTGGGCTGTGTAAAACCAGCATGTGCTGCAAACACCTAATCGTCGGTCTCCTCCTCAGAGCCCTCGGCTAGCAGGAGAGCTGCCCATGTGGTGCCTCTTAGTGCAAAGGGGACACTAAGGCTGTCCTCGTCCCTGCTCCTGTCTCTTCTCCAGAGATGCTGGTGTTTGGACCACAGGCTGCATCCCTGCTTTCCTACAGTGGAAGGAGAGCTTGCTCCCTAATCTTCTGCCTTAACCACTTGACACACCGCTGGCTTAAGAGGCCACTTATCTTAGATTTCACTAAGTCTGCGACTTCCTCCTGCTGAGAGGGCGCTGATACTCATCTGCTTAAAACGCTGCTCTCCTCCCCTGCCCGCAGCCGAGGGGCCACAGCCGCCACGCATGCTGCTGGACGCATCTTGCCAGTGGTCTCAGGAGCGTTTGGGCTGGGAGGGGGCAAGATCTGCCCACAGATGCAGAGTCAGGGACCTGCTGCCTCTTGCCTCCATCCCTGTGCTGCTGGGTACCGGATTTGGAGGGGATGCAGTGCCAGATGCTCGGTGCACTCCAAGCTGCTCCCAGCCAGTGCATTTCACTTGTCCCTTGTCCTTCCACAAGCCCAAGGCACCCAGCTGCATCTTTTTCACTCTGTTCCTTATGGTCCTGAGCTGCTGGCTTCAGCACGGGCTGCTGCTGGGTCTCCTTTCTTTAGTTGCAGCTCTCCATTTTTGTGCTCTCCAAGCTCACCTTCCCAGAGGATTCATGGTAAAACCAATGGCTTCTCACTTTGGCCTCCATGGGTGCACATTTGGCAGGGGTTGAGGGCTGGGTTTTTCAAGTTTAACCATTGTCGCAGAAATAGGACGGTAGGACGGGAAAAAATAAGCCCTGAACCTCCCAAAAACCCTTCCTTCAGACAGCTCCTCTCTTCCCCTGCTGGATCCCACCCCACAACCTCCCAGCTCCATCCCTTCCCCTCCCCACTTCCCCACACCACCTCCCAGCGTGGCAGTGAAACAAAACATGCTTCACCCTCATGCTGAAACAAGGTGCAGGGAGATGCCAGCCTCTCTGGGACTGTGGATGGAGCAAGATGTTCACATCATCATCATCATCATCCTCCAGTGCCCCCCACCTGCTCAGCCTGTCCCCTGCATCCCGCACACATCCGAGAACATCAGTTCGCTCCCCACCACTGCATCCCTCCACATGCTCGCCCCCATCCCAGCCCCACAGGCTCAGTGCTCGTTCCTCACCCTCGACCCCCCTGACACCCTCTCCCTGCTGAGCTCATGTCTCCTCCAGGCACTCACAGGCTGACGTCTCCACCCAGCCTCTCCCACTTGTAAACCTTCCTGGATGTCCCACTGCCAACTCGAGATCATCGTGGCAAAAACAGGACATCCCCTCCAAGTCCTCCCCACCCTGCTCCAGCGGACGGGCAACTCCATGATTTTTTCCCATTCCCCAAACTCCCAACTTCACCACCATCTTCTGCTCCTTCTTTTTTTCTTCACCTTTTCTCCTGGAAAACCCATCCCACGTGTCACATACCTTCAACTTCAGCTACTCCACGCTCTGGGCTTCACGTTTGCCAACTCTCCACCCTCCGGCCCGAGCACGGCACGGCCAGGCGCACGGGCAGAGCTGCCATTTCTCTCCAGCTGTTTTGGCCACATCACCCTCATGCCCTTTATTGGCCACGAACACTTCCATCACTCACAACTATCTCATGCTCCCTCCCCGGGCATGCTCAGCCTCACCCGCCGCTCTTCTCGCAAGGCAATTAAATCACCATGGGCGACACCAACAGTGCTCCTGCAGAGCACGAATTAGCACTGGCAGCCTTTCCCTCCCTTACACCATCAGCGAACATCACAGCAAATCCTTCTGCATACTCCTGCAGCGGCGACCACAGGAGTTTTCCTGTATCTCCTGCTCTCCCTTTATCCACATGAGTTTGCCAGCTGGTGGTAGGGCAGCCAGGTGATGGAGACAGCAGGAAACAAGAGCCTGGGACCACTGAGAGAAGATGCTTTAAGGATGGGATGGGTCTCTGCATGGGCAGGCAGCAGAAGAGGGTGAGTCCCCCTTATAGCTGCCACGTCACGGTGATTGGAAATGATGGGTCTCACCTCGGTCTGGCACAAGAGCACCCACGCTGGGGTGACTATTGCTCCTACCAACACTTGCTGAAGATGTCAGCGGTGTCCTGGCCACCCAGGCGCCAACCATCCCTGGAGCGGCGGCAGAAGGCCACGCTGAAGGACGCCTGGTGGAACGGAGCCTTTGACAGCAGCGTGATCCCGTGACAGCAGGAGGGCGTCCAGCCAGCGTTCCTCAGAGAGGCCTCTCGACCCTGACTGCCAAAATCCTGCTTTAAGTACAGGAAAATAAATTGTGCAACCTGCCTTAGGCTGGCTTGTAACACCCAGTGCAGGCGGAGGGGGAGGAGGGGGCAGGAGCCAGGCTGAGGATCAGGCCCCTCATCCCAGCAGTTCGGCTGGACCATGCTAACATCTGGCCCTTGAGCAGCACCTGCACCAGGCGCTCCCCCCACCTCCCGCAGGCATGCCCGGGATGCTCCCGTCGCCGCAGAGCCCCTCCTCAGCGGTCCCAGAGATGCGGCCACAGGCAAGCCCCATCCTCGTGCCTGTGCTCTGACCTCAGGAGCCACAAGCTGCTCCAGGCTGGTCTCCTGACCCGGCAAGACATTCCTCCCCCCATCCCAAATCTGGCCATTAGTATTGCCTTGAGCACATGAGCAGGGCGTGCCGGCTGGGGGAGTCTCCATATCCCTGTGGATCCCCAGCCTGCCCTGGGTAATGCCGCGACACCAGATACTTGGTCCAAAGCAGCTAAACCATCATACCTGAGGGGTCCTCTCTTTCCAGATCTCCCACCAGCCACAAGAGAAAGCACAAATTGCAAGCCTTAATTAGAATCAGTTGCTCAGCAGCACAAAAAAACCCACCCAAAACCCCTCCCTGGCTGTTGAGCCCACTTGTCCCTCCCGGCTCCGACCTGGGACCGTTGCTGCACTGTCGCAGCTTCGCTCCCGTAACTGCAGCCACACGAGACAGCACAGGAACATCCCTGTGAGCTCCTCCACACGCACACCAAAGTGAGAGCTGTTACAGCAAGGGGTTGGAAAGCACAACAGCCTGTCTCTTCAGATGTCCCAGCCTCCCTCAGCTGAGGGGTAGCCAAACCCCGTCCGTGAGAAGGTCTCACCACTGCCTCCAGCCCTTCCCAAAAGAACGCTATCGCGCAGGGCTGCAAAGCAGGCAACCCCCAGTTAGACACCCGCCCTTCGCCAGTGGCTACTGGTGTACAGACCAGGAACAGGAACCCTGAGGGCTGGCCACCTCTCACCTGCCTCATCACCCCCAGGTGCCCAGAAGGTGGTCGCACAGAGGCACGTGCGCCCTTTGCCAGAACAGGGCCACTGCTCACCAAGCAGGAGCTCAACAGAACTCTGACTTCTCCCCCACACCATAACCCGAGGAGCCATCAGCTTCTCCAGTTCCCATCCTTTAACCTGCAAGATGATTTCAGCTACACGCATCTACAACTTAAAAAAAAAGCTGTACAAGCATTGCTTTGCTGGTCCAGAAACAAGAGATGCACAATCTGCTCCCACCACATGTCAAGGAACTGTCAGAACAATTGCCGTGGCCAGGAAAGGATGTAGGACATGAAAAGTGCTACTGCATCTTCCCTCTTCATCTACAGTTTCCAACAAAGAAACCCAAGAGACTCAGCACCTGACAAAGCACGCAATTCACAGCCTCAGAACCTCAGCTCTCTGAAGGAGAGAAAGTTGGTGTATGGGAGTTTACCAGCGAATGGCTCTTGAACCCAAGAATTAGAAATTTAAAAGGGAGTCTTCAGGCTGCTTCTGAAAAAGACAGTTCCTGTTGCACTGCAGGAAGTTGCTTGCTGAGCTACTGTCCAGGATGGAAGTTGTGCAGAAAATTAAATGTGGCAGGATTATAGATGCCTTCAAAGTTGAAACTTGGCTATAAAACAAGATGTCCAAGAAAGACCACAGAAACAGAACATGTTCAGAGCAGTGCCAGGGGTCAAGGCACTGTGGTTTAGACGCAGCTCAGCTGGAAGAGCGAAAAAATCTGGAATTCTGCAAGAAAAGGAACATCGATATTCACGTTGCCTCACAGAATTACCACGGGTAACAGACCTTGCACAGACAAGCTAAGGCCAACCGCAGGGTGACTGTCAGCTTGCAGCCACTTCCAAGGACACCAGGAAGACGTTCTGGAGTCTACCTGCAGCAGGATATTGATCTTATTTTGCATGGTAACACCACTCTGCAGGCTCGGGGGGGCTAGAGGCAATGCATCTCAGAAGGCTTCATGGTGCAGCCTTCCATTCTAGAGCAAAGTCCTCTCTCTGGAGGTCAACTGGAGCACTTCATCTTTTGCTTCATTAGCAATGAACCACGCGTCCTTCCACCTGGCTTGCTTGATTCTGGAGCAAAAGGCAGGCTTGTTCCCAGTCCATCAGTAGACCTCACCGGATCTGCGGTAATACAGACCAGTGGGGAATGAGCACAGAAGAGGACATCTTGCAGCTCCAGGGCCACCCCTCACATACGCGTGAGCTGGTGTGGTGGTACCACGTCTTTGCTGCTTCATCAAAGCCGAGGGAAGAAAGGCAGCAGGTCTGGATGGAAAGCAGGATGAACGAGCAACCAACGGGGCAAAAGAAGGAAAAAACCTACACAACCCACAGCACAGCAGGAAGATGCACGCTCTCGAGAGGACTGGGTCCACAACAGGGAGAGTGGGACAGACAGGACCCCCAGGATGCTATTAAGAGAAATGAACTTTGAGATGAACACGGGGAAAGGCAGAACAGCCAAAGTGAAACAGCAGCAGTGGAAGCCCTGCTGATAGCTCATTTGGGACTTGGCCTGGTGCAAGTGCTCTGCTTTCTGTGGCCAGCTGGAAGATCTGCAGCCGTTTCATTTCCACCAAGAAACCCGGAACATCTGGGAGAGCTTCACAGCTGAATTAGATGCAAAAGAAATCAGTCCTTTGAGTCTTTTTTTTTCTCAATAAAGTCACTTTGCCATCTCAATTTTCAATGTGCCACGGCTAGGGAAAGTCAGGCTGATAAGCACGCTGGGATGATGGCACACCTCTGAGTCCTTGCTCCGGGTTGCCTGGAGATTCAGGAAGCCAGCGCATCGGTTACGCTCTGCTCTTGGGCTTTTTCCTGTTACCTTCTCTTGGTTAGAGAAGGCTGGTGTACATTGTTGTGCCTGCAAACCAGACAGAGGCTTGAACACTAACCTGGTCTCCGTGGTGAGTGTCAAAGGCAGAGAAGCCCTGATCAGAGGGCAGGCACGCAGTGGGAGGGCATCTTCCAACGCCACGGTCCTGACAGCGCCGCCAACCTAAAGGCTTCAGCAGGTGAAGATGATGGAGGCAACAATGTACCATCTAGAGGAGCAGAGGTCAGGACAAAGATGTGGCTGGGGAAGCAAACGGAGATTTTGGAGCTGGGGAGCCTGCCCAGGTACAAGGCTCAGGGCAGAGGCAGCGGTGGAGGTGCTGCGACTTCCCCAAGCCCTGAGTTTCTCAGCCAGCGTGAGCTGGAAACCTCCCAGATCTGGGCAAAGAGCCCGGGAGAAGCCGAGCTCAGGACTAGTGAGGATGGTGCCTGGAGAGCAGATGAAGCCGAGGTCGTACAAGCCAGTTAGAAGTGAGGGCAGTGGGACAAATCTACTTGAAATCTACCTGCATGGCTCTGCCACAGCTTTAAGAGCAGCCCTTTGGAGGTGTCCAAGCTGTCCCAGTACAGCAGCTTCCCAGCTGCATTCCCTGCATCTTCCCACGGCACCAGGACCCATCTGCCTTTACGCTTCTCCATGAAGAAGATCCCCCCAGTGCTACGGAGGCAAGAGCAGAAGTAGACGCTTGGCTGGGTGGGTGGAGAGCAGCAGTTTCGTTGCTGCTGGAGAAAGTGCTCAGCCCATCAGAGGTTTGGGGGAACCCAGTTCTGCCGTGGGGCTGAGCACCCGCAGCCCAGCGCGCCAGAGGAGGAAGGGAAGGATGCCAGGACTCGGTCAGGGATGGCACTGGGTGTTTCACGGGCCACCTGAGCACCACAGCCACTTCCAGGGATGTTCTCGGCCATGGTAACAGACTCTGCACATGTTTTTCCAGCCAAACCCAGCTCGGGAGGGTCTGTTCTGCACCCTGATATAGCAGAGCCCCTGAGCTTAATTCTGAAAGTACAATAAAAATCCCCTCTAATAAACAAATTCACAATGGTCCTAATAATGCCAACCCCTATTTTTTTTTCCTTTGTAGCAACCAATGGGGAAGCCACCTCAAGCTGTTTTTTCCCAGTCCTATTTCTGTCTCCATCTCCCATTTCCTTCTATCCAATATTACCTTCCAAATTCCAGCTCTGATCCTTGGATAATTCGAACATATTGCATTGCTTTACAAACTGTGTTATTTTATCCCTTTCACCTGCCACTTTTCTTTTAGATAAACACTCATAACTCCCAACATATCACTTTAACTCTTTGACTGTCACTGGAAATTGAACCAGCTGAGACTTTCACAGGGGAAATTCTTTCCTTTCCTTTTCTCCTCTGTTTTGTCCATTAAGCCAAGCAAAATCTCACCTGCCTTAGCACTGTCTTCAGATCATTTTACTTAAGCTCTGCCTAACAATTTCACCAACTTCTGAGGTTATTGTATCTGTCCAGGCTGGACCTGCGGTGTAAAGCTGTCTTAATCACAGATCCTTGTTGAGGGCTACTTACTTCCTGCCCCAGCCATCACCTCTTAGGATCTGAAGACCCTGACCCACGCACAGGATACCAGATACAGGTACAGGCACGCCCCCAGCAAAGCAGGGAGCTGACACATCTCACACCTGTTTCCGTCCCAGTGCAATGAGCACGGACAACACCATGAGCAAGAGCTGAACAAAACACTCCCACATGAGCAGCATTTTCCTGGTCCTCCTTCCGTATCACTCAAAGTCCAGCCCTGCCTCATCCTTGCTGTTGGATCTGAGCTCAGAGTTACTCCAGCAGCATCTCTGGCACATCGGCAGCATCCCGGCAAGCCAGAAACAAGCCATGACAGAGCTGGAGAACAACAGAAATATGGGGCAAAGGGAAAAAATTGCAAAGTAGAAATCCCTTTTTGCTCTACAAACAGAAGTCAGGAGCACTTCACTCATCATTCTCACACCCACCACCCAGGGATCCCTGTTCAGCTCCTTGGGCTTAGCTGTGCCTGCCCTCCTCAGGACCCAGATCCGGTAATCATGGGATCAACTAAATCACCATCCTTCAAAACCACCGATCCCTCTGTCTTCCCAACCTTAACCACCTTAAAATCTGTTGTCTTTCACCAGGCTTCCTCATTTGGGACACAGGACCAAGGCAGTATTTGGTCGGGTTTGCCAAGGCAGGGGTTTGGCAGGGCAGCCAGCCACCTGGCACAGAGTCCCCGCGCCGTCGGAGCCAACAGCAGCCGTTCAGGCATGCTAAGAGGGGACCAGCACGGAGCATCTCCCTCCTGACCCTACAACAGCTGGATCCATGCTGAGTCCTGCTGAGAATCCTACCTTGGCCAAGTGCTCCTCAGTGCCGGGCCGCCATGGCCAGCAGCCTGGTCCTCTGCCTCCCGTGTGCCACCTCCGTGTCCTCAGTCGGGATGTCATCCCACTCCGGATGGGCTAAGGGAGGAACACGTCACGCACGGGGGTGCGGGGAGAAGCTACCTGGAGCACAACTTTCTTGCTCCCATGAGAAGGCATCTCCTGGTACCTTCACCATCCTTTGGACACCATTTCAAGGGAAAATGGCCACATGGCGAGGATCTTGGGAGATCCCACACTGCTGCAGGCTGACCTGGCCTCAGTGCTCCACCACAGAGCCCAGACATTGCATCCCCTTCCCACCAGCACCGCTCCAGCCCAGAACTCAGGAGCCACCAGTGGGACTAAACCTCTGCCACAAGGGACAGCTGATTGGAAACACCTCACAGGTCAGGGGGGACCCCACAGCCCCCGGAAAACTGCTGCTGACTCTCTGGCCACGAGCATCAACAGGCTGCTGGGAGGCGCCTGGGTTAACAGGGCTGCTCCACAGAGATCCACCCGTTCAGCCCAGGGTCACAGCCGATCGGTGTCGCAATGTCTCTCTGAGTCATCCGTTTCCTCCCAGTCACCGAAAATGGCCTCAAAGTTTGCACAGATGGTGCTTAATCCCCGTTTGGACAATGGGCGTTTGGGCTTTTAAACGACAATTACTAAATGAAAGCAGGGGGAGGGAGGGGAGGCGGCGAGGGGTGGGAGAGGGCACGGGCAGGACTGCAGGATGGAGGCAGCGGTGCAGGCGGTGCTCAGCATCCAGCAGGGATGCAGGCACTGCCCAGGCAGCCAGACTTAGCCCACAGAGGCTCAACACAACAGTCATTGCTAAGTCTCAGAGGGATAAGACCCCGGGGACATGTCCACCCCAGGGACCTCAGCCTGCCTGGGGCTTTCTGTCCTCGACCTGGCCTAGAACCCTCTCCCTGCACATCACCCCAGGGGTGCCGTGGGTCAACGGCACGGTCATGGCTGCACGAAGGATGGTGGCAGGGTTTGCGGCCTCTTCCCAAGGCCAGAACAGCATCTAGCAGCACCTCCTCCTGCCCTAGATCCCACCCAGCTCTGGGAAAGGACATCCCTCCCACCACAGATGGACACAGCTGATGCTACAGGGGACGACGGCGAATTTGGCTTGCTCAAAGGGGAATGATGCTGAATGATGCTGTGTCCAGCCTGCCAAGGGAATCGCTCAGCACCCTATGGCATGCACCCAGAGCTTTGGTGCTGGCGTGTCTGGAGGTCCCAGAAACGCTCCATACAACACTCAGGATGGTGTTTTAAGGCCTCTCCTCTTGTCCTCAGCTCACTCATATCAAGGTGAGGGAACCGAAGCCCTTTGCATCACCACCCCAGCCCCAAAGCAGGACCAGGTACAGGGACGGGACAGCGATGGCGGGGGTCAGCCTATGCTCGTGTGAGGGGGAAGCCCTTCTGTGGGGCAAAATCTTCCTTTCCCACCACTCATCCTTCCCAGCCACCAGCCAGAGCACTGGGGGGCTTACAAACAAGCACGAGAGCAAACCTGAGCTGAGAGTGGGCAGGGAGAGCCAGCAGGGCTCAGCACAGGGATTTGGGGCAGGGAAAGCCTCTTCCCTGCCAGTTCCCTCTCTCAAGCCCAGGAGAGATGACGTGGGGCAGGGAAAGGGGGTGGCTCTTTCTCCACCAAAAGCAGAGCATCGCATCTCAGTCGCGGGGCTCCCGAGCAACCGGGTCACGGCTGAGAAACCTCCACTCCCTGCAGATTAAGCGGGGTTGATGCAGCCAGGAGAGGCGAGATGCTGAGGTCTCGAGAGCCCTGAGCAAAACAGCATGGGGCCAGCTTTCCTCCCCGGCTGTGCTCGCTGTCCCCGTCACGCGTCCGTTTGACAGAGCCCCGCACTTCAGAAGCAATTAGCAGCCGAGTTCAACTAATTCCCCGCGTGGCGGGTCCAACACAAACAGCGCGCTGGCCCGCGCCCCACACCTCCGCGTGCATTCACCTCTGTTTCAGAGGGCCAGGGCGTCCCTGCCAAGAGCAACACAAATAACCCGCCGCTTCTCCAGGTTAAGAGGCAGCCCTGGAGGGCTGAAGCTTGGTGGCCGGGGCCATGCACGCTGCTGCCGGCTCCTAAGCTGGCAGAAAAGCAGCCTCTGTTCCCAGCTCGGGTCAGGGCAGAGGCAAGCAACAAGGATCCGTGTATGCAGCGCTTGTCCCGGGAGGCTGCCGGGGGGAGCGTGAGGTCTGGGGGCAGGCAGCGAGGGAGCCCGGAGCTGGGGAGCAGGGGGGTTTGGGGTGGAGGGGAGAAGGTACTTGCAAACAGCACCTGCGGGGTGTTTGTCAGCCCCGCGGAGGCTCCAGCAGCTGAAATAACAACCTGGGGAAGGGTGGGGAAATGCTGCTGGGCCCCCTTGCCCCAGCGCCGGTCCCTGCTGCTCGGCTCCAGCACTGCTGGGATGCAGGCTGGTGGGTCAGCGCAGGGATCGCCCAATCCCTTCTGGAGCCAGGGATGTTCCTGGGCTTGGTGACAGCCCCTGGCAGGGTTCTGGGACTCATCCAAAGCCTCCTGCTTCTGTTTGAGCCTCACAACGCTGCAGCACAAGCAGGGTTGCCAGGCTTTCCTGAGGTGCATCGTGATTTTGGGTGCAATAGGTTTGCCGAGTTAAAATCAGGCCCCCTCTCTCCAAGAATGCAGGACAGGTCTTGTGACAACAAAGGGAGCCAGGCTGCTGTCCAGGAGACAAACCCACTGACGGCTGAAGACAGAGGGGAGACAGCAGCAAATCCTGCCCCTTGGCACGCCAGCCCGCGCCGGGCCAGCTCTGCTTGGAGCCCTCTGGCACAGGGCACCACGCTGCTGTTGCCAGCCCAGGATGCCACCCACACAGCCCCGAGCAGCTCAGGGCTGCCCACCTTGTGCAAGCACGCCAAGACAGCTCCAGGGCAGCAGCCGAGCACCCATCAGAGCCGGCGCACAAGCAGCCGTGGTGCAGGAGAGCAGCCGGCAGGGTTACGGCACACAGTGTCTCGCCTGAGATCAGCATGTACTGGGGATCCCAGGTGGCCCCAGAGAGGCTGTGACCCCGGTGTCCCAGCTCTTCCTCACTTTTCACTGCTCCTGTAGTTGGGGCCGGATTTATCTCGTGCATCATCCCTGTCAGGACACTGCTGGGCTCATGCTGGGTGCACCCGCTAGAGGAGAGGAGATGAGAGCCGTGTCACCAAGCACCAGCCCCAAATCCACGTCCTACGCGTGGCCAGGGACAATCCCCTGCCTCCACAGGGTCCCTGCAAGTACCCTCGGACAGGCAGGGGCTTGGCTGCCCATCCTGCCCGTACTCCCCCAGCCAGCCCTACGACCCAGCAGAGGGTAACCACGTCCCCCTGCAGACATCGGGCTCACACAGCCCGTCTAGGCAGGGGGACCAGCGTCTCCGAGAGTCGCGGTGCACACACAAGCCTCTGGCCCACAGATGCTCAGTCCCACTGCGAGGGCAGGTCTGTCCAGCCCCTGCTGCAAAGCATGGCCGGAGACCCACCCCAGCGGAGCAATGCCTGGCTCGGGACACGTTCCCACACGTGCTGCAAAATCCCAGCCGCTGCCCCAAGCAGGCGATGGAGAGGTCCCGGGGTCAAGCTATTAAGCCTCCTATCTGTTTAAACCCTTAAGCTGTCCTGTGATCTTGGCCAGGCGTCCCCGTGCTGGAGCCCATGGCGGGGAGGGAGAGGGGCGTTCAGCAAACGATGCCTCGTGCAAGCGCCCCAAGGGGTCAAGGACTGGGGGCTGCCGGGATTTCGGGGGCTGCCAGGATTTTGGCGGGGGGGGGGGGGGGGGGGCCGGCGTGGCGGGGGGGGGGGGGGGGGGGGGGGTGCCAGTAAACATTTTGGTTCTGCACGAG
>JAVJGI010000040.1:108301717-108334913 GCA_035590275.1 Ibycter americanus
AGGAGTGGCAGGAGGAGGAGGGTCTGGGGGGCTGCCAGCAGGCAGGGAAGGTCCCACGGCACAAAGCGGTCCCTTTTCCACCTCTGCCCAGCCCTTGGGCTCCTTTCCACCACGCCTGTGTGAGCCCAGCAGCTTCCAGCCCCTGAATGCATCTGCAAGGCCACAGGAGAGGAGAAGACAGGGGGGCCAGGGCAGAGGCGGGCACATGGATGGGGTGGATGGATGCACGTTTTGGCCTCTGTGGGAGAGCCAGCCAGCTGCACCTGGCAGGACCAGGCTGTTCTTGGGCACTTACCCCAGGCAGCAGCTTGGCCCGCTGCTCAGTGTCTCCTCAGTGTGTTCCACTGCTCTGGTGCATCCAGTGGCTGAGATTCAGCTGCTGCCACACGCCCAGGGTCCTATCCTCAGCAGGGTGGGCAGGAGGATGAAAGAAGCCGTAACGTGTGAAACATGCCCTCAGATGAGCTATACAGATGCCACAACAGTGCCAGCTCATTGCAGGAACGTCCTGCAGGCAGGAGAACTCCTAGGACACCTACCCATGAGATCTCCACCTTACTCATGCAAGGTCTTCAGGGACAAGGGAAGAGCCAGAGCCAAGGAGGAACAAACCTCCAAAAGCCAGGAAGGAACAGGCTGCCCCATAGAGCTCCAGGCCAGCTGAGTCTGACCCAGCGTTCTCTGCCACCGGCCATGCCACCAAGCAGACTTCTACCCCAGCACCACCACAGCTGCAGGTAGGATGTACAAAGTGTACTGTCACCCACTGATGTCCCTTGAAACCAGGGACCTGCTGCAAACACTGCCTGGGCTCAGGAAAGCTTGGAAAAACCAATGCTTCCATTTTATCTTGGTCCCCAAGTTGCCCAACACAGAGCAGACCTTCCCAGCCAGCCCCTGTGAGACGCTGGTGTACAGCTATCCAGCCGATATGCAGCCAGGTCCCAGCCTCTGCTGTTGGCTGTGGCGTGGGTCTCTGCTCCTTCCAGCTCCGACAGCACCCGGAGTGGCCAAAATGATCCTTCTTGTCACTGCAACGACATCAAACAGATGTAAGCGCTTGTTCTGCCCATGTCTGTGCCTTCTGACCAGCCTTCAGGAGGGAAGCAGGCAAGGAGCCAGAGCTGGCAAGCTAAGCCAGCAGGTTCAGGGGCTTTTTTGGATGGGACAGTGTCAAAAGACTGACAGACCCAGCTGCATACCAGAGCCCTGGTTCTCTGAGCTGCTCTCAGGAATGAAAATACAGTGACGCAGACCTTCTGAAACTAGCACCCCTGTCCCGAGACCTTCCCATGGGTCATCAGAGCCAGCAGAAGCTCTTCCAGTGTGGTTTGTTTTCATGTTCCCCCATTACTCGTCCTCATTCTCCAAGACACCAGGTCCCAGTGTTGTTCTTTGGATATAGGCATCACCCATGGAAAGCTGCAGGATTGCTTGGGTACCCAGGAAGGAGCCTTGTTCCACCCCCAGCTTTCTTGGGGTGCCTTGGGGGTAAGCCATGGAGAGAGAAGGGGGTCTGGCGATGAACACGCAGCACACGGAGCCTCCCCTACCACTGCGGCCGTGGCGGGACCCGCAGGGTGCACCATGCTCCCCCCAGCCTGACATTTGCTAACTCCACCCAGGACAGCAATAAAAAGGCATCCGGCACAGATGGGGAATAATACAGCTGTAGCTCTCAGGCTTCGTGATCTGCACGCGATTAGATCTCCCTCCTCAAAGGCAGGGGACAGGCAAGGAAGGGACTGGGAACCTGGCTTCGCTCGCAACGCAAGCCTGGAGCAAGTTTTGGGTGTGCTGGGGTTGGGCTGAGACTCCTGCCAGGCAAGGTGACCAGGGAGCCAGGCTCACCCGCACCTCCAACAAGCGACAGCTGCCCTGAGCACCGCCGCACCGGCAGCACACCTCCACAAGCACCCCTGCAAGTCCTTCCGCAGATGGAGAGCTGGGAAAGGGTGCTGGACATCACCGCCGGCCACAGCAATGGCACCGCTGGGTGACTCAATGCGATTTCAGAGACTGCTGCTGCCTGGGAGCTCCCCACGGCAGAGATGGGCAGTGCTCCATCCCCCTTCCCATCCCACCACCACCTCTGAGGCGGTGCCCCAAGGCTCAGCACTGCAGGGAGGGTGGGCAAAGCCTAAGCTATCCCCCCAGCACCCTAGCCACACGGCAGGGACGTCCAGCACCGGATCCCCTGCTCCCTTTTGCAGGCTGTCCCCACACGGGACACAAGCAGCAGGCTGAGTGACCGCCACACTCATTTGGCAGTGTGCTGTGCTAATTTTTAAACACCACGATAGTAAATTGACCCTTTTACAGAGCTGGAGCCCGCCACGTAAACTCAGTTATCTTTAGCAACCAAACCTGCAATCTCCCCAGAGAATGAAATCAGGTCTGTTAGACCAGGACTATTGTTTTCGAACCCAAATTGCTGTCGGTCGCAGGAGGGGAGAGGAGGCAGAGATCCAAGATCATTCATTGTCTGCGTGGGTTTGTTAAGAACAGTTTGACAGATTAACCCACGCTGGAGCCAGGCTAGAGCCAAGCCAGGAGGGACTAGAAGGGAGCAGAGCGAGGGGCAGACACCTACAATGAGGGAGGTCAAAGCAGGAATCAAACTCCAGGTGCTCTTCCCTCAGAGGCAAAGCCTGCACCACACTGCAGGGATCGGAGGAAAGACCAGGGCAAAAAGCAGATGCCCACAGCACCACACTGAGGCTTTCCTGCATTCACAGCCAAGTTCATCACTGAAGGGCAAGGCAAGCACTGTGTGCACTCCACGCATGCCCCATTAGCACTGCGGACACATCACGGCAGCCCAGACCCTTCCCCGCTCCTCCCGGGGTGAGGAGTGCATCTGAACACCCACCTCGGCCAGATCAGGCAGCCCCAGGGAGAATCATCCCCCATCACGTCTCCAGACAGGGCTGGGGAACAGGACAGGCTCGATCAGGGCACGGGGTCAAAGCTCACATTCCCAAGAGCCCCCTCGAGCAACACAGTCCCATCTTCAAAAGCAATACTGCTTTCTAGGCACGGCAGCTGAGCTGTGGCCAGACACCATGGACAGATTTTCAAAGATATTTCAGCCCCTCGTAACAAAAATTAAAGTCTGGAGGGATTTTCAGAGGCAGCATCACAGGCGGCAGAGGCTCCTACAAACCTCGGATCAGGGTACCTGAGAGGGGCCCAGCACCTTCTGCCCACATGTCCCACATGCAGGGACACAGCTTCGAGCTTGCTCCGCAGCCAGGGAGATGCAGGGAAACCCAGGCTGCTCAGCACAGCCCATCAGCGGAACACACTCCCCCACTAAACCCCCTTGCCTCTCTCCTCTTCCTCCTGATCCTCTCTGAACCAGGGCCGGGTTCAGCCGGAGGAAGCCAAAACCAACAGCGCCTGGGCCGCTCTCTGCAGCCCGGCAGCAGTCGCAGCCCAGCTGGACGCTGCTAATTCAGCCACGCTCTGCTGATGGCGAAGCCCCGGCACAGTTGTAAACAGCTCAGCAGTTTGTACACTCTCCAGTATTGATGTTATACAAAGGAGCTGGAAATGTAAATGATTGCACTAGACCTACAGCCGGTGGCTGCTGGTGCGCACGGCACTCCGGAAAAAAAAAAAAAAAAAAAATAACAAGTAAAAAAAAAAAATCTCCAGCCCACTCCTTGGCACTGCAAACAGGGCCTGACTCCGGCCAGGAGCGGAGGAGCAAAGCTTTTACGTGTTTGCCATCTAGTGGGCTCGGGAAAGCCTGCAGAGGTGCTGCCCCGCAGGCAACGCCGCACCAGGGTGCAGGACTGGAAGCAAATCCCTGCGATTTGGCCGAGCCGGAGCTGCTCCGTCACGGCTCTGCCCACGGATGCTTCGCAATGGAGTCAAGGCGGGGTGGCGGAGCAGGTCCTGGCAAAGCATCCTGCCCGGGAGACCCCAGCTCTGGGGATAACGCGTCTTGGGACAAGACAACACCCATCAGGGGCCAGGGGTCTGCACCCACAGGGTACCAGCATGAAAACCCACCCCAGGGCAGCCAAGGTGGCCGCATCTCATGAAAGCAAGGATGCCGGCCGCATGACATCTGCTTCGCCTGTTCATAGAAGAGGCTAACTGCTATTTTTAGGAATAATATTTTCATTTTTTAAATCAGCGGTTTCAAGGGAAAAGGGCTTAACATTTCCACCATGCTCCCAGCCAACTTGGCTGCTAGCTCAATTAAAAATCATTTGGGCTGTATGGACCCACATAGGCCTCCTGCCCCATAGCCCACTGGAGTGTCTTTAGGATCATAAAGAAAAAGGGACATAAAAAGAAAGAAAAACACATGATACTATGCCACAGCACTAACAAGTAAACTGTTTTAATTTTCACTTGAATAATAATTCCTAAGGAGGAAAAACAAAGTTTGTTCAGCTGTAGTTAAGGTTGAACAAACATAACACTAATCACTTTTGCTTTGCCTCTTGGAAAAGACTCTACAAGAGTGTCAGATTTGGGGGGGGAAGAAACACCAAAAAACCCAAACACCACAACTCTCAGCCCCTGGGAAAGCTCTGAAGAGCTGGTGCTGCTTCACCCCCATGGGTTCCAAAGCCTCGCTGTAACCTGGAGCAAGCGGCCAGCTCTCCCCCCACCTGCTCAGGAGGCTGCAAGCCCAGCCCAGCTTCAGCAGCACGTTTTCACCCTCCGAAAGGCTTCAACCATACGTCACCCCATGGGAATCGGATGCGCAACCGCTGGCAGATCCTACGGCATGCCGAGACGTCTGCAAGACGGCTTGAGCACATGGGATCTGCTGCCTGGCCCCATCTCATGGTGTTATTTGCCGGCATCTCATCATGCTGCTCCATAAACGGGTCCCTGCTCTGGGGAAGGGGGGACCTAAGAGGAGGCAGCTCAAAAGGGCAGAAGGCAAAATGGGGGTTGGAGGAAGAAGAGAGAACGAAGCTGCAGCGGGAGGAATAGATGGAAAGGGAACAATTGCAGAGAATACGAGACAAGTGGAAGGGGTTAGAGGTACAACAGAGAAGCGGAACAGAGCCAGAGGATACTCGGAAGGCACGTGGGGAACCAAGACATGGGAGAAGACTGCCAGTGGGAGAAGGAAAGGCAAGGGAAACCAGCAGGAGCTTTCCCTCCTCCCCTCCAGCCTCCCAGAGACAGTTCAGTGCAGCACAGGGCTCGCTCAGGGTGTCACTGGTCCAGTTAATCCCCTCTGGAAACACCAGGCTGGTCCTAAACCACTCCTTTCAGGTGACCAAGGATTTTCCAAGTAGCCCACAAGGAGCAGGCAATAAGCATCCACAGAAAAGGGGGTACCTTGCCCACCCTGCAACCCCATACCTAACCCAGATGTAACACCCCTCTGGTTCATCCCCACGGGGTCCACCCGCAGCAGAGGCCAAGCCTGCACTGGGGCAGACCCTAGTGCCCAGCTCCCCTCCAGCTTCACCCACAGCTCTGGCAGTGGTGCCGCAGCCACCCTGCATGCAACAGGAGCCTGAACGGGCAGGAAAACTGAAAACCTGTGTCCCAGATGCTGGATTTCATCCCAGGGAAAGCTGCCATGAACAGAGGAAGGGGACAGCACCATGGGTGACAGGACACCGCAGTGAGGTTAGCTGCACAGGCGGTAACAACCCATGCGCTGAGCAGCAGTGAGAAATTCCAGATTATTTCTCACAGCCGACTCCGTCCCTGCGTGTTCCCCCACTGCATGTAGGTGACAAATTACCATCTTTGTTATTCGAGCACATACCAAATCAGGGTGATCAGTATTTGTCAAAGAAGGCAAGAAAAATACATTGCGCAAAACATTTCAAGGTTTATTTTAACAGGGCTTTAAGTATCAGTCACTGCCAGGTTCATAAGCACCTCTTGGGATGGTTGGTCCTGGTTTGCCATAAGAGACTTACTTTTCCTTTCCCCCCCCCGCCCCTTCCCTTTTTCTTTTCATTAATTCAAAGGAAATAAAAAAAAGCCTGTGCCTATCCCATCAGAGGACAAACCCCGAGCTAAGTAATGCCAGCTCTGCTGTACAGCAATGACTTATGCAGAGCTGGTGCTTGCTGTTGCCTCCATGCGAGCCCAAGACAGGCAGCAGAGGCTAAACCCCTGCCTGTACATGGAAGAAAACACTTCTCAATCCCCACGCAGTAACGGGGCTGGACTCATTTCACCCTGCACCAGTGGGCAGAGCTCCCACGAGATGCCAGTCTGCACCACAGGTGCTGTC
Organism: Ibycter americanus; assembly: GCA_035590275.1. NCBI lineage: Eukaryota > Metazoa > Chordata > Aves > Falconiformes > Falconidae > Ibycter > Ibycter americanus. Next base: position 108,307,950 of record JAVJGI010000040.1, read on the forward strand.
CACACCAGGCAGAGCGGAGACCCGCACCAGCCTCCACGGCTGCTGGTCTCCCACAGCATCAGCTGTCCTGACACAAACAGGCAGCTGGCCATCCTCAGAAAGGCTGGAGGGCTCATTTCTTTGCCCCCCAAATCCAAAAATCACTGCAAGTGCTCCCCAGTCCTGTAAAAACCGTGCCTACAGCAAGCAGTGCCTGCCTGGCTTACCCCCAGAGCCCACTGCTGATGAAAACATGAGCAGAGAAACACAGCGACATGGAAAATGGTTTTTTTTGCACTTCACAGCCAGATCTGTGGGTGCCGGAAAGCTGTGATTGCTGCTACATGCTCTGGTTAGACCGAAGGAAGGCAATGCGTTACAGGACAAGCTTCGGAGCGACCCACAGCTATCCTGACAGCGAGCAAAGGGCGCAATGCCACATCAGTTATGCCCACAGTATCTCCGGTTTGCTCTACAGGAGCCACCGAGTGTCCAGCTCCTGCCACACAGACCTGGAGAGCCGAGCAGACCCCATCCCCCACCAGGATCTGATCCAGAGCTAGGACAAATTCACAGCTAGATCAACGCTCCTTAGCTCACCCTTCGCTGGCACAGGAGGCTCCAACTCCTAAGCAGGGCCAAATACTCCAGGGATCTGCCGTAACCACCACCTGGGTTGCCAAGTATCCCCTTGTGGCGTCAGCAGCCACCGGTGCACCCCAGCGCTGCCACCACTTGGGATGAAGCCAGAGATGTTGCGCTCCAGGGCGGGCCAGCCAACACCACTAAAAACCAAACTTTGGATAAAAACAGAGAGCAGCAACCACGCAACCATATCGCAGCCCCCTGCCTCCTGTCCACCTCGTCTGCCTCTTCCCACTTCTGCGTTTCAGAAAGCGGAGCGGCTTTTCCGCCGCAGCTGCACTGCTCGGACATGGCCAGATCTCCCCGGCAGCACAGGAGTGCACCGCAGACCAGTCCCTTCTGCCTTCTCGTAGGAAACCAGCAACAGCCGCTTGGCTGCCAGGGTGATGCCTCAGCAGTTTCTAAAAGCGGTGCCCGAGTCAGACACTGCCCAGGAGGAAGGAAGAAGCCGGAGCACGTTTATAGGGCAAGCCTTTCACATGCCATTATGAGCTCCTACATATATTCAAGCATCCCCTCTGCACCCCGCAGAGCCCTGCACCCCCACTGCACATACACAGCTCACACAGGGCACGAAGGAAGAATCTGACTGTGCTGTCGGGCCACGGATGACAAGGCTGACACGCTCCTCGAGGGCCCAAGTAGCCACTTACCTCGCTTGGAAGATATCAGTTCCCAACCCACACATGAAGGTGCGTGCTGCAAACTTCCAATCGCCATCTGATGCTTCTGGTTTTGCCCGCGTTCGTGCCGCTCTGTGCCCACAGCTGCATTTCAGAGGAATTGCTTCTCACCCTGCACTGAGCCCTGGACATAAGGAAGGTACCCAGCCCAGAACTGGGACAGGCAGGTGAAAGGCAGCAAACAACCCATCGAGAAGCAGGGGCCCACCCTGCTGAGAGCTCTAGGAAGCATGCTGTACTGTGCTGGCATCTCAAGTTCCCCTTGGGTACTGATTTGTGAAAGGTGGGAGGGAGATGATTTGGGCAACAGACGACCCAAACCAGAGCTTGCCACTGAGCAGGCGCACAGGACTTTTTGAAGGCTCCCTCCTGACGGGAAGAGAAAAGCCTTCAAACCACCAGAGCATCATGAAGAAGGGGGCAAGATACCTACCTGCTTCACTGCCACCACAGCTCTTGGCAAGGGAACCTCCCCACCCATCTGATGCTCCCAAAACATCCAGGAAGGGTCAAGAGCTGTGAGTGTCTCCTGGGTAAGCCCCCTCTAGCTGTAACCATGCCATCAGGAGCACACGGAGGTCACATCTACATGAGGGATAGCACCCTTAGACTCTAGAGCCCACGCTAAATTTGAGGAAGAAGTATGCAGCACTCTGCTTATCACCTATCCCTCTTTCCAGGGCTGCACGTCGGATAAAAGTAACCGTTCCCCTCTGTGTGGATGTGAGACATCGTCTCCCCTCCCCATACAGTCACAGGTACGCTTTGGTGAGCATCATTACCACAGAAAAAGAGATGCTGATGTCCTCCCACACACTGAGCGTTGGCAGGTTGTCAGTGTCCCAGACTTGTGCAGAAAACACTTTTATTCAGGAAAGAGAGGAGCTGGACTTTTCAGCAGCAACATTTGCTGAGGCATGGGATATCTGCAGGTACCGTGCTGACATTTTTATACAGCTCAGCCACTGTTAACTGATGCCAGGGAAATATCAGCCCATCAGACAACAGGCAGGCGTATCTGGGGTCAGTCCGGCAGGAATAAGCCACACAAACCTGCAGTGTTCATCCAACTCCGACCAGTGCCTCCAGTGACTGTACAGATGGGACCAGTACACTCATTGTACTGTGGGGTCTAGGCTTTTTGCTTGCACACTTACAACGACATCTTTCACACGGCCACTGCTCTAGCTTGAGAGGTGCAGCAAGTAGAGGTGAAGGAGGAGTGAGCAGATGAACACACATTCCCCATATGTGTAGGCACTAACCCCAGGCTGCACCACATAACCCTCAGCAGGGTTCCAATTTCTTCAAAACTAAGGAAAAGCCGGAAATTAAAAACTAACAGAAGTATTTTCACACAGGCATAAAGTCTAAAAGTCAGGAACTTAGTAAATATCTAGTTCAATTTTTTGTTTATGTAGTTTATCCCAGCACTAATACTGACGGCAAGGATTAAAGGTGATAGTAAACCTGTGCTTCAGAGCTCCAGCCCACTCCTTACCAGAGAGCCCACGAAGCAGCTGCTGTACGGCCTTTGGCTCGCGTTTTCCTGCTCCAGTACTCCACCACCGCACCCTGAAACATCCAGTCACCTCCCATGCAGATACCAACCTGTGTGACCCTTACAGCTGATTCATTTAGTCCCTCATCAGGCTTTATTAGCAGCACACATGACCCAGGCACTGCTGCAGGCCATCCAGAGGCCCAGAGGGCTGCTGGAGTGGAGCCCACCATGTCCCACCCTGCCGGCTCCTGCTCCCAGCGTTGCTCTGCTCCGGAAGCTCCCTGGGTGTGGTGCGGAGAGCGCTCAGTCCAATTTGCTGCAGAGGCTCTTACAAGCAGCTGACGTAATGAGGCTGATTTTTCATCTCAGTCCTTCTGTCCAAAACCACCAGAGGGCAGCTTGAAACATAACCATTTACAGGCTCGGCCGCATTAAATATTCCATTTCTGAGCACCAAAACCTGCCCCAACAGTAAATTAAAAGCAGCACGCCACTACACACTCTCCGCCCTTCAGATGAGCTTCAGGTGTGATGAGATGGCTGCTAAGGTCTCAGGGAAGCCCTCTTCCCTGCTGTAAAGTATTCCCAGTGGCCTGCCAGCACACATCACAGAGGGTCTGCGTCAGTTTGGTCCTTAGCAGCATGCTCTCGAGGCTCACCTTGACAACTCAGGCCCAAAATCTCCTTGGGGCAAGGAAAAGACTTTACTAATTTCAAGGGACCACTAGACTGAGTGGTGATCAGACAAATACATCGCCTTTGTTAGTCTCAACCTCCGACAAAGCTGGGAAGGAGGCAGAGGGCAGCAACATCAGGCAAGGGCTAAAAAAACTACAGAATCCGTACCCAAGAGAGTCCTCAACATCAGACAAGAGCCCTGCTGTAGCATCACGAGTTTCATTCTCCTCCTGCTCAATCCAGGCTCCTCTGTCGGAGCTGAAATAAATGTCTTTTTTATCCAGGCTTTTTATCCTGGTCTAAGCCCATGATAAATTATATTTTTATCTCACCTCACTATAGTGGGGAGTTGATTGCCTGGGCAGCAGCTTACAAGGGAAGAAGAGGGAGGAGGTCCTGGACTTGCCAGTGTGTTTATGACTGGGCAGCAGGATCTCTAGTTAAGATAACCTTGTTGTTGAGCTCAAGCCTGTGCCCTGCTACCAGTTTCTTACGCAACCCTGAACAAGTCATTTAGGGCAGGAGTTCACAGGAGAGCTCCAGCCAATGACTCCCTGCTCATAGTTTCTTTTTTCCCAGGCTGGGTTTCAGGAACTGATTGAGCACATGAAAAGGACAGATCACCACCAGGACTAAGGTAAAAAAACCATCAGAAATGCACGGCCAGGAGCAGGGGCCTGCTTCTTTCGCCAGCGAGAACTAATTTAATTCTTAGTTCAGTCCCTTTAGGATTATTCTTTACAGTTTTTGAAGCAGTACTTCCCTCTTTCATGCTTGATCTTCCCTACTCGTTCTACTACTCACTAGCAGGAAGGTCTTCAGGCACACAAATGGTGACTTGCAGCCCTCAGACAGGAGATCAGGGATGAAGAGAAACAACAGCAAGGACGAGCACTTCTCAGAGGAAGCAGAGAATGGGCAGCCACAGAAAGCAAAGCAATGCACCTCCACAGCACAGGACCCCAAAAGCACCCCACATAAAATAGTTACACAGTGACAGAGAGGCTGGTCTGCAGAAGTTAAGGCAACAGGAAGGCTGGGTCAGGGGCAGTGCTGACAAAAGCTCTTGCAAATCCCACTCAAAGTCTGTTTTTAAAAGGAGGCAGCTGCTGCCAGCTGCAAAATGAGACCTAGATGGTGGCCAAGTAACAGAGGACACTGCTGCCTCTTGGGAAGATGCCAAAATCATCAGTCTGTTTTTAGCAGCAAACAGCAGAGATGGTAGGAGCAGATCTGCCAAGTGAAACCGTACCCAACAGCAACACTGCGCGCTTTTCAGGGGGCCCTTCAAACTAACTCGAGCCAGGTCCCGAAGACCCAAACTCCATTCGCTGCTGGAGGACAACATCCACTTAAATTTTACCTAGTACAAATCCAACTAGCACACTCCAAAAACACTCTGGGGTGTGAAATAGAGCACGTAAAGTATGGACAACTTGGAGATTTGCACATCGATCTGACCTAACCATAAAGGAGCTGCATCTTGTCAAATCTCCCTTCTGGGAGTCCTTTAAGAAAGGAAGAGCACACAGACATAACCCAAGCAGAGACAGTGAACAATGTAGAGGACCATCCCCAGGTCAGATGAGACAGCACACTGCTTGGAAAGCCTTTCAGGTGACGGGCAGCATTTGCCCGGTGGTGTACCACAGTTTGGGCAATGCCATGAAACAAACAGCTAAGGAGCCCGGGTGACTCAGTGGTGCTGGTAAAGATGCAGGTGCTCCAAAAAGCTCTTCTCTCAGAGGTCTTATCAAATGTGCTCATCTTTCCTCACACGATACCCTACCCATGTTTTAATAAGGGCCACACCTAGGTAAGTATAATGCACAGTGCTGATGGCAAGAACTAGCACATTACTGGGAAGGAGAGGGAGGAGAGGAGGAAAGAATATGGCTGAGCAAATGAACTCCCTCCTGGAAAAGCTGCAGAGCTCAGCCTATCTCGCTGATCTCACAAATGCTTAAAAAAAAGATGACCCTAGCTGCATCTGTTCACAGCAGCACCATTTCTTTCAAGACATAACATAGTTTCCCGTTGCCCCACAGGGAAACAGGCAAGGGAGAGCAAGTAAAAGCTCACGTCTCCAGCATGTTCCTGATGGCACAGCACAGGGAAGCTCAGGGACAGCTTCTGGTTTAACAAAATCTTATCACCAGTCTGAGTTACAGCAGCCATGCAGAGACCATGCCTGCACCAGAAGCTACAGAAACAGCAGGGTAAGTTACATCAGCTCATACACAGTGGGAAATTTCCACATATTAACCAAATCAGCAAGGGAGGAACTGAGCATAAGGGCGTGCTTAAAGTTATCTCCTGCTCAGGAAAGCAGCTACTGCCCTGGAGCACTCTTCCCACCAGTAATCAACCCTGGAGTCCAAGCTCATGTTTCGGATTTCTGATGCAAGTACGTCCCTTATAAAAGAGGCAGGACTTTTCTCCACATTAAGTACATGCCCATTTAACTGACAGTCCTCAATTTCCACGTTTCAACTCTGTTGACAACAGCACAGTGGGAAAACAAACTGATTCATGCTATTTGTCCCCACAGCATACATGTGTTTACCTGATACAGCCGAACTGGTCAGCCTGTGTGTATGCTTCCACCTCCTCCCTAATCCTCTGGGCCAGATCTGCTCCCCTACCTCCTCTCTTCCAACCATTTTGGCATCAGCCCAACCATGAAAAACAGGCAGTAGAGTCCACTAGTTCAGCAGGAAAGTCTCCTGCAACATTTTACTTTTCCATGCAATCACTGAATGTAATTATCTTCCTATACAGCTTAACAGAGTTAATATGAAGGACAGTGTGGGAACACACGCAGCTGAGGCAGGGAAAGGGGATGATCACTGCTTCAGGGACAACAAGCAGCTGATAAAGATACAGAGCCACCTGTTCAGAGCAGCCAACAGAAGAGCTCCACTCACTACCTGCTTTTCAGTAAAACTGATTTAGTACTAGGAATTGGAGGTTCACATGAGAACCAGCTGAAAGAAATCAGTAACCTATTCCTTGTGCAGGAAGAAGTGGCTGTTTAGTAAAGAGGTACATGAATAACCAAAACATGTCATTAAGGAATGGCTGTGTGTCCCAACCATTAAAACAGGAAGCTGCTCTTCAGCTTCCATGCTGCCTTCTGTCCTTGAAGCAAATTTTAATATCATGCCTTCCCATCAGAGATTTTTGGCCCTTTACAAGGGACACCATTAACATGTGTAGCAGTTGGTTAAGCAGCCAGCCCAGACCTCATGTACTATTTGTGCTAGTGAGCTGCCACAGGTACCTCAGGAATCCTCACAGGTGAGAAAGACGACAGCCTTGAGCTGTGGGTGCATCCTCAGATAGGCAAGTCCTTTATGGTAAAAGCAGTCACATCAGAGAAGCCCAGCTCACACCACAAGCTAGCTTGCCAAACCAGCATCAAGGAAAGTGCCAAGTATTCCCACCTGCCTCCAAGACCTTTGAAAGAAAGTGGCAGTCCTAGATGGGGAAGAAAGTGGTGGTTTTGCCTGCCGTTGTGCCAGTTTTGCATGCCTTCACACAGGGAGACAGTCACCAAGGAGCTCCTATGAGAAGCTCATAACACCTGGCAACACAGAGCACATCGCACACACCCAGCTTAAGACAGACCTCACTACTGAGCTCTAGAGGGGGGCTGGGGGGGGAAGCATGGAGTGAAAAAGCTGGTGAGCTAAGCTGTTTGACCTCTTTAACCAATTCCACCACCTTGTCCTCTCTCGGGACTGGGACAGCTATGTCCTAGCAGATTTATGGAGCTATCAGACAGATTTTTGCAAAGCTAATTCAACACTGAGAGGAAGGAAGCAGCACCACTCCTTGAAATGGATGTTTTTCCATCATTCAGTGCCTCCAGGATTCCCTCCAGAGCCAAGTTTAACCTCGTGGCACCAATTTAACAGAACAGACTTTACTGCTTTGCCAAATGGACCATCATGAAAGGACTGGCACAGATCACTGCCATAAAAACCTATGCAGAGGGACCAGACAGCTATAGGCAACCCCCACGTAAGTATGCATCCAAGACAGAAAAAGCTTGACAGGGTAACCCTGCTACTGAGAGCAGAAGTCCTAAAGCGTCCTCTACTTCAGAGGCAATTTCCTGCTTGATTTCATGCAGGCAATCCCTTGGTCACCAGCCCTGCTGCTGGCTTTAGACATACAAATCAGGTTTAGCTATCAGAAGGTGCAGAAGCCCATGTCAGTCTGCTGTAAGCACACAGAGCAGCCACCAATGCTCAACTGTCACCAAGCATTACAAGTACCAGCAGTACTTTGAATTGGGAGCCACAGACCTACAGCCAAGCCTCCCACCAGAGACAGCAATTAAAAACTGAATTGCAAAGTTGAACAGCACCACTAATTGCTAAGGAAAGTGAAAAACCACATATTTTACACTAAGCTTTTGGATTACAGCACTCACAAGTCAGTTTCTTAAAATAAAAATGACCTTTAATAAGGCTCTTTAGAATGTGCTTTAATAATTAATACAAGTTATGCATCAACAGTGTGAGACTTCACCTTTTCTTTGGAGAATTAACAAAAAGATGTAATAAACCCTACGTGCATTTTTGGGAGGGAGATAGGTATGGTGTCATTTGTGCCTTTAGGGTTTTTGCTATCTGCCCATGAACAGGGAACAACAGGAAACTTCCACAAAGACTACCTTCTTGACAGAAGAGGTGCAAGAGCCCAATAACCCCCAAAAGCCAACTTTTAGTATTTGGGAACATGCACAGCAATGAGCACTCCTTTCACAGAGAACCACCGTATCCTCTCTTCAGAGCTGGGTATGACAGCAAGGACATTGCATCAAAGATTAGAGCAATCTCGACAGAACTGAAGCCAGCAGCAGAGATGAGGGAAGACAAACTGACAGGATTAAGCATTAAGACCCAAACTAACTTGCAAGGAGGAGAGTGAGGCTCGCAAGGGATAAAAGCCACATTTACAAGTCCTTCACACTCCAGAGAAAGGCAAGGGAAATAACTACCCTCAGGCAGGCTTGTGAAGATACTTTATGTTTAATACATCTGAAAAGAATGCATATACAAAGAACTTAGACATGAAAAAGCATTGGTTCAACACTAATGAGTCTACAAGAAATCGGAATTTTGGAAGATGGAGAAGATTCCTTAAGTCTTAAAAAACTTTGAATTTGCAAGCCAAAATATATTTTTGGTAAAATCCCTCCAACACTGCAGTCAGTCTACATAAAGACCCCGCACAGAATCTTCAGCGGGCTGGAGCCAATCATATGGGTTCAAGGTTACTTACAAGCAAAATGCAGAAAAAGGGAATTTCCTCAACTGGTCCCTATATGGTGCCACACTAAACACTAGAAACCCTTCCCTGCAGTTCCTTCCTACTGACACAGGTCTAGCTTTCCACCCCTCCCTGAAGGATGACAAACCATCCAGTAAGAGATGCACCACCAGGGCCAGCTCCAGAACTCGTCTTTAACATACACCTCATGCCTTCAGAGTGTCCAAAGAGCAGTGTATACACTGGTCACAGTAAGATTTCTCTAATAATTAAGGACTGGCAAGAGATGCATTTGTTAAAAGCCAACTGGATCAGTTGGGCATGCTTGAAAAGGTGAAGTTATTTCTTCATCACATGACAAAAGTTTTTAACGTCAAAGATTAAGGAAGAGACTGGCAAGATAGTTTCAAGTCTGATGGTGCATCCAGAGAAAAAGATTCTCCTATTCCTAAGGCTTCATAACTTAGAGGATGGGGTAGAAATTCATGACCTGCACAGTGGAAAGCCAGGGGAAGAGATACAAGGCAACTTCAGAGGAGATGCAGATACATTTTCTACACTCCTCCTTAGAGGAGCACCAGCTCGGGACATTTTACTTTCCTGTATTTCTCTTTAGTACTAAAGTCTGCTCACACCCAGGCTGCTGGCTGGCTGCAGGTAAACCCTAGAAGTTCTTGAAACCAGAACCAAGTCTTGCCAGACTGGCATAGGGGACAAGGCTTCAGTAAAACAGCCTAGAATTAGTCTGTTACAGAAAAAAGTCATCACAAGCATGCCTGGATTTTAAACAAAAATTAGAAACAGTAAACAAAATAAAAAACTAGTACTGATCAGTGTTTTCTGATAATACATAATTACTCAAAATTAACTAGTTTAACTGAATTGAGGGGGCACTGGGGAATAAACACTAACATTCTCATCTCACACAGGGATCGTGTGGGGGAGATGGGAGTGCAGGGCATTTGTCATTATTGCGAAAACAAATTTTAAAATTTGTATCTTTAGTTTGATTTAAACATTGCTTTTAGTATGACATCAAACACCAGCTTTGCAGAAGGGGCCATGGAGGGATGTTCATAGCAGCACACACCTGCGAGTCTTCTTCGGCTCCGGAGGCTCCAGGGCAGCCAATATCGCTTCGTCAAATACATTCTTTAGGCCTTTCTGAAAAGGGGCAAAGAGAGAAAGGGGCAGTCTCATTTTTGAGTTTTCACACAAACAAAACCACAGAAAGCCAAGTGGCAGACAAACCCCTCCAAATGACGAATCGAGGTTTGCCATCTACAACTCCCAGAGTCTCCTTTGCTCAGCTAGGCTCTGTCCAAGCTGCGTTGCTGTGGTTCGCAGTTCCTTAGCACAGCAGCTGAATTTCTGAACAGGAACACGAATCCTTTGAGACCAGACCAGTATATTTCACAAGCAGCAAAACACACGCACCAAAGTAATTTCCCTAAGGCAATTTTTTTTTTTTTTTTTTTTTTATGATTAGTTGGCTACTAACATGTTTCACGTGCTAACGACAAAGCAGAAAGTGCTGCATTCAAATGGAAGAGCTCAATTTGGAGCACGCCAGGTACAGCAGTGCAGGCACCCATGTGTCAGGGGAGAGAAGAGACAATGCAAGCATGCAACGAGATAAATTGGTCCAGTACACACTCTGGTTACGCTTCCAGCCCCAAACACCCGATGGTTAGAAGCAGCCAGGTAGTGCCCAGAAGCTGTGCATGGCATCGGAGAAGTCAAGATGGGAGGAGTATGAAGCGGGTACGGTACGCTGCGTTAAGTGTTAAACTGAAGCCAGGAAGTGCAAATCGGAATAAAGCTTCATCAGTCATTTATACAAACAACTGCAATTTTTAATTTCAAAATTTAAAGACAAGCTACAATTGATGTTTTCTCCTTCAAACAATAAAAATCAGAAGCATGATAGTAAGAAGCAGCTTTACATCTTACAGTAACAGGCTTAAGGATCCATTATTGAAACGAAGAGGTCTACCATGTTAGTGAAAGCAAGAATTTTAACAGTTCATAAAGCAGTAGCAAGTACATTGATATTTCCTTCCCCCCAAGGACTGACAAATACTCCACTATAGCACAGACAGCCAAAGCAATAGCAACAGAAAAACATCTCACTGCACAAAGGAGAACCAGAAAACCCTTCACATTACAGCGTAACTTGCAGATCACCGTTTCATGTACTTTTGTCATGCAAATACAGTTAACAAGAGTCACAAGTAGAAATTGAAAAAACACACATCGTTTCTTCCAGCTGGATTCAGGAAGATCAAACATGTCTTATTCTTTTGATCTTTCTTTAAATAATCATGTAACCAGATCCTTTCCCCCAACAGCCTGAATTATAAAGCTACCCACATCTGGCAACCCAAGCAGCAGAGAGTTAAGCGAGTCCAGTTCATGTTCCACGGTCACGTTTTACTAAAGAGCTTAAGTATTGTTTTCAGTCCAAGAGCTAATACAGAGGTTGCTCTAAGATGGTAAGCAGACACAACAGCTTTCAATCAAGGTGGTTTTATTCTTTTTTTAACCAGGTTTCTACAGTAGTGGGACAGAGGAAGCAGCAGCAAGAGGGGAAGGAGAAAGTTTAGAATATACAGCACTTCCTTTTGGGCTGAGTTTCCGGAGGCTCGAGGGCAGCTAGGATAGCCTCATCAAACACATTCTTCAGACCTCTCTACAAGACAGAGGGGAGGAGAAAAAACAGCAGCCAGGTTAGAGGATTAGAGAAAAACAAGCAGATACAAAGAGCATTCAGGATAGACCAGGCTGAATTCACAGAGGCAGAAAACAGATTTACTTTGCAAAAAACAAAGTAGATCCCAGGAGGAAATCTCATGTAGATGACCCAGAAGTCAATGTCAGAGACAGACAGGACACGTGACGGACCAAGTTGGACAAAATGAACACCCAGAAGGGCAGAGGCACAAACACAGCAGCAACTGGCAAGAACACAGGGGTGGGAGGGGCCACACGAGATTGTGCTTCCCACTTCATTGCCGAATATACACTTAGGCAGTTTACAAGGGAATAAACACAGGGGAGAGCAGCTTGCCCCACTACAGGGATCCAAAAGGTCAGGTAAACCTTTTGTAGTCACCCACTGTGGATAAGCAAGCACCTCAGATGCATGGACTTACTGCTCCCAACTACCCCAGCAGCAGCTAGTCCAGAGCAATGACTCCAAAAACTCCTCTACTTTGTGAATTCAGCCCCTGAATAACTGAAGATCTCCAGATGGCTGGAAGAACATGATCTGGGATTGAAGCAGTACCTCTCTGGTAAGCCATCACCATCTTCAGACATTGGCTATCAGTCTTTTAAGAAGCGATGCGATACCTTACCAGTGCTGCTATTTTGACATTGCGAGCCAGCATGGAAACAATGCATTTCAGTTATTCAGTTTAGTTACCAAAGCAAGTATAACCACTCAAGTCACGGGAAAAACAGAAACGGTGTTAGGATTGGAATAACTGAGATCCAACACCAGACAAGCAGTCACAGAGCTGCAAGGAGTCTGCAGGGATTACACCGGAGCACGAAGCATGCGTTGCATTTGCTATAAGCACAACAGGAACACTGCAGTGTGTTACCACTCCCACATAACTCTGCCAAGTTACACGTAACACCAGAAGTGAAACCTGGCTCAGTTTATGCTAACTGGACTCGCCTAAATCTACTGTCATGAGTGCAACCTTCATAAATTCAGAAGAAATGCTTTATCCCAGCTAAAAACAAACAGAAAAACTTAGATTGCTTCCAGTAAATAATTGCAGTCTTTGCAAAATTAAGATTTTAATTTATTTATTTTTTTTAAGTCATTCAAATGTAACTGGTTTCTCCCTCACAGGTTAGACTGGGTATAACCCTTTAAAAAGGTCTTTAATCTTGTTTTACTGAAGCACATACATGGGCGATCTCTAAGGCAATTCCATCTGGAAGCATTTAAGTCCATCATGTTACATGCAAGATTATACTTGAAAGAACAGAAGTTCAGAAAATTACCATGTACAATCATTCTGTACATCTTCCCCAGCAACTTTTTTTTTTTTTTCAAGTGAGCTGCAACCCAGCTGACAAAAGAGCTGGAGACCTCAGATAAGTAATACCTACGTGAAGTCTGAGTACTAATTAAAAATTTTCTTTCTCTGCAAGAATAAAGTTGTAGTATAAACTCAATTATGTACTGTTAGATAGATTAAGAACCCAGGCAGGGCAAGAGTCAAGAAAACCTGCTTCCTTAATTCTCCTACTCAGGGACTCCTCTTTTGTTTTCCTATTGCACAGGAGAAATCAACTTGTTCAAGAGAACAGAATTTGGGATTTGTTTTGAAGGACCTAATAAAAACTTGGGATAAGGGAAGAGGAGAAAAAAACCGCACAGGGTCAACATCGTTGTGAAAATGGACTGGGGTTAAGAGCCTGGATGGTACAAGAGTAACCACACGAAGGGAACTGTGTTGTACCGGTACCACTGGCACACCAGCCTCAATACTCTGGCTAAAGTAACGGCTCTGTGCTGCACTGGGGAACAGGTTGAGCTCAGGCTCCCCTTTACCCCCACCATTCATGGACAGCTTAAGACACTTTATAAAATCTGACTGTCAACCCAGCATCAGGGGGAAAAAAGAGGAACTGAATTCAAAGTTCTCCCTTGTGTTAGGTACTAGCATTAAGCTTCAGAAAGTCCGCTCAGACATTTAACTCCTAGGTGTAACAGAAGCAACCATCATTTTAGTTGTAATCTGTTTGTCAGTCACCCTCTCCCAGTAGCAGTTACCCACTTTTTACAGTGGTATTGGGTACTATTTTATAGAGAAAAGTTGAAGACAGATATTGAAAGTGCCTTCATCACAAAAAGGGATTCCAACGCCTGAGGAATGGAGAGATAGAACTGACCCCTCAGTACTGCAGCCATCCAAACTCAGGGAGAAGATACTCTGTCTTTACAGAAAAGACTCAGAAACTCAGCCTCTTAAGAACTCACCTCGTACTTGCAGAACATAGATTCTTCCACACAGACAAGCAAATTCTTCCTCTCAGGAAAAAAAAATAAAATGCTCTGGCTCCATGATTTTATGATCACTTGCTACTGTGGTGTCAAAGTCATTTGTAAATTAGTTGGGAAGGAAAAAAACACCCTAGACTGCTGAGGTGAACTGTGCAGACAGAAGCCAAGGTAAAGAGATTGAACTACCCAGGTAGTCTAGCTTCAGTTGAAACCAGCTACTACAACACTGCCTTGCAGGTAAGAAAACCGCCCTCCTGGCTAGGAAAGCCAGCCGACCTGTGTTTAGCAAGCTGCCAGCTAGATCACTGCCAGGAACTTCAAACAACCCTTTTTAGATAATCTACACTTCTGTTTGGCAGCTATTACTGACAGACTGAGGAAAAAGGTGTTTTGTGAGGGGAGTCAACAACAAATGAAGGAAGATGAATAGAGCAGATGCAAACCAACTAGTCTTCCAGGTGAGAAGGCTTCTGAACCCTCCTCCCAGGTTACTCCTGAGTCCTAAAACCAGCAACGGGTATACAAGCATTAGTGCTCTGAAAGAAATTCAGGCTGAGCTTCCAAGTGCATAAAGCTGTTCTCTGCAACAGATATAGTTTAGTCTATCTGGAAGTGGGGGAAAAAAAAAAAAAATGGATAAACACTGAAACTTTTAATCATGTCAGCTCTTACTCTGGTAATTCTAGGTGCTCCCATGCAATTTGAGCAGACTAAACAAGGCAGGTTTAAAGACAGAGGAAAGGGTGTCAGTGAGCAATACAGGACAAAAGTTCTGGTATGTATTTATCTAATTAGCAGGTTCTACAGCCTAGTTAGCAGCAGCATTCAGGATGTGCCAGACACCATCTAAGAATGGTATTTTGGGACTGAATGGATCTAAGAGAATTAAAGCACAAGCACAATTAACCCTCAGTTTGCATGTGGGCAGTAAGGAAGCACAGCCAAGGCCACCTTTTGATCAGGGATTCCCAGGATGAACTGCAGCGTGCCTCACCACAATACCTCCAGTGCCAGTGTCCTGCACCATTCCATCAAAAGCCTCTTCCTTCTCAGCAAACACTCAAAGCTTTGTTACAAAAAAAGTCTCAGGATCCCAGATGGAAGAGTCAACATGCAGTCTGGGCAAAAGGTGCAAGACAAGCAGAACTTCAGGCTTTGTGATGTTTGGCAATAAAGATTTGTGCTCAAGAAGCTCTAGAGATGAACACACAACAAAACTGAGAAGAAGAGTGAGGGACTTGATACTGTGCACCCCTAGTTCCTGCACAACAGGTAGGGACAAATTCTTTACACAGTAACATTAAGGAAATTGTTCAAGAGTTGTAGTCAATTCTGCAAGAGCAGGCACACAAGATTCCCAGGGCATCCAAAGTCAAGGCAACACACCAGCTAGCCAGCCAATGGCTCCCATCCACTCCAACCTAGTATTCCTAACTTAAAGGATAATCAGGTTTCCTGGCCTCAAATCAGCTATTTTAGCCTGCTTTAGACTCACATTCACGAGTTAGTTCACGTAACATCACCACGTTTATGTCTTAAGAACTATTTCATTGTTATTTTCTCTTTCAACAGTACTTGCATCTTAAGGTGGACACAGGAAACATAGCTCACCACCAGCTGCACAGGACAAGAAAGAAGCTCTCAACTATGAAGGCTTCTAGTCTTACCAAGTACCAGAACTGGCTTCTCCAGGAGGGTTGTCCCCTTTGCCTGCTCTCTTCCATAGTGAGCTGCATTGTGTCCTAACCCACTTACTGTCCATAACACACCTTCTAAGTTTTCAATAGTTATCTTCCTCCAACACAAAAGCAAACACAGCAAGCACATCCTCCTCCATCACCCCTCTACACTATGCCTAATCTTCACAGGCTGATTTTCTTTGTACCACTGCCAGCTCCTTGTTCCTTAGATCAACAGGACAAAAGAGAAAGCAGAAAGCTACACCGTCAACAGCAGAAACAGAGCTTATACACCCTCTCACATCCATATTGAGCTGGTTTCCCCCAAAACTGAAAAGAAAAAAAAATTGGAATAAGCG
This sequence comes from Ibycter americanus, assembly GCA_035590275.1. Classification (NCBI taxonomy): domain Eukaryota; kingdom Metazoa; phylum Chordata; class Aves; order Falconiformes; family Falconidae; genus Ibycter; species Ibycter americanus. The sequence continues at coordinate 108,323,786 of JAVJGI010000040.1, forward strand.
CAAGCAAAAATGGTCAAAGACCAATTCTCACCTGCGTAAGTGCAGAGCATTCCACATATTTGACAGCCTTCAGGTCCCGGGCCAGTTTTTCAGCCGTCTCTGGAGTTATGGGCTTCTGCTTGTTCTTGGCAAGTTTCTCAATTGTTGAGGGATCATCTCTTAGATCAATTTGGGTCCCAACAAGCAGAAAAGGAGTCTTTGGACAGTGGTGAGTAATTTCAGGTACCCACTAAAGACAGAGAAGACACAGTATTTGTTACTAACCACTTAAGATAATGCCTGACATATTTCCAGAATCACTGCAGCAGACCCATTTTTAGGCAGAGTTCAACCAACCTTTTCTTTCACATTTTCAAATGAAGAAGGAGACACCACTGAAAAACAGACCAGAAATACATCTGTCTGTGGATAGCTGAGGGGTCGTAATCTATCATAGTCTTCCTGACCTAGAGAGGAGAAAATTAGCACAGTATTAGACCCAGACAATGAAGTACTGCCCTTTACAGGTGATAGGGTGCATGTTCCAGCACAACAGTATTATTGTGATTAATCCTAACTCTTAAGCAAATACACATGCCCTGAACCCAAACATTCAAAGATCCTAGTTTTCAAATCCAGAATTTATTCAGTTGCTATGTCACAATAAGCTGCCTAAAGTCACAGGAGAGCTGAGAAGTCCGATAGGAATATGCTCTAATAAATTTTTAGATCAAACATGCTCAGACTGCATAACGCTTTCCTCAATTGTAATGAAAAGTTTCAGAACATGGATCTAGTTATAGATGAGGTCTTCTGCACCTAGTCCATTCATTAGAAGTATTATGCCATCAAATTTCATTATCCTGCAAAAACCGTGCAGTGTGGAGAAAAAAAAGCCATTCTGTTTACTAGAATGTTCTGACTTATGCTTGCAAACACTTAGTGAAGTGTCCTCCAAGCAGCAAGAGGAGAATGCTGCTGTTACAGGTGAGTGTTCAGCCTGTCCAGCAGCACTTCCCCAAAAACGCACCAAATTCCTGGTGCGGGCTGTGCTTCAGGGGAAGCCAGGCTCTCCCCTCTGGGTCTTACGGACCTTGCAGTCCTTGCAGGGCACCATCAGCACTGACCCACCAGCCTGACTCTGCTTGAGCTCATTCTTAAACTTCTCCCTGCTCAATTCAGCAGTATGCTGTTTTTAGAAACCAAACCTGGCACTAGAGAAACTACTGTACTTGCTGGCAACCAAATTGGGAACACTTGCTCAAAATGCCTCAGATTTCAACTGACACTCTCTTGCCTATCACACAGGACAAAAACCTCTGAGATCTTGAAGGAGCCAACTGAACTCTGGGGACATGTCAATGGAGGAAGAGCTACAGTTTGAAGATTGAGGTCTAACAGCTTGTTACAACTATCATGCTTAGCTGGACACAGAGGAGCTAAGCAATGACCAAAATAATTTATTGCAATTAACAGACTACAAAAAGCTTTGTCTTCATAGCCCAAGTTCAAAACAAGGACTTTTATTTTCTTTCTAAATTTGACAGTTAGTAATACAGGGTTTATCCATTGTTAAGTTCCGTAATTTGTGCTGGCTACTATTTAGCAAAAAGCAGGTGACCCTTAAAGAACAAAAGACACTTCAGAAGCCCAGCTCCAAAAGGAAAGCCTTTATATTCACAAGTACGTAGCGTCGTTCACATGCACTAAAGCCACTTTGTTAAGTTTTCAGAATTACTAGATGGTTACCGCACTCACGTTGCTAGACAGTACACGGATCTGTGTATCTTTGCATGCAACAGGTTCCAGAGGCCTGAACCCAGAGGACCTCTGCAGGAAAACACGCAGAGAAGGACCCAGCTTTTACCCCCACAGGTAGCAGAATGCTGTAACAGAGACCCATCTCAGTACTGATCCCTACAGCAGCCTACACAATGTCTGCCAGGAAGGAGCTTCTCTTCTCTACTTATCTCCCTATCCATGAACTAGGGAGTCTACAACACCTAAGCACACAAATCACATTTGGGAGAAGAATGTGAAGAGCTAATTGAAGCTACAGTGTTTAATTGGAAGCCTAAGATCATTTCATTAATCAAATAAAGACACTAATCTGTGAGAATACAGCTGGCAACAGTCAGATTAAGTTCTATCAAGACAATTTTAGGTAACAGCTTATCAACTAAGCTCCCTGGAAGGACTCTCCTGAAGAAGAATTTACAATACCAGATGCTGCCATACCACTTTGATATTATTACAGGTTGAGGACTGGTAACTAGCAGTTGAACTAGTTTCTACCCTTTCTTGCTAAATCTTCACACATGCAAAGCAATGTGTGTAGCTGTTTAATCACAGTAACAGTTCTCCAGCCAGAAACTGAGATACAGTCTAACAACCATAAACAAAGAAGCCTGCAGATGTATTTTTAATTTTAAAAAGACACACAATGAGAGGGCTTACAAAACCCCAAATATCCTGATTTCATCCGTGTTAAGAACACGGACACACATGTACATCTAAGATGTCCCAATGTCAGTCACTCTGTCTTGACATTTGGTCAAAAAAACAGGCTATTTACTAAACAAAAACCACACAGAATCCACGTATTTTATTCAACACAATTTTCTCCTTTAAATTTAGTTTAAAAACATATAAACCTTTTATCTTTCAGGTATGCAGTTTAAAGGTGAAAGTTTGAAAGTTGTCATCTGGTGTCACAAAATCGCTCTAAAAGTAGTAGAAGGTTTTCTTGGTTTGGTTTGGGTTTCTGTTGTTTGGGGGGGTGGGGGTTTTTTTGTTTTGTGGTGTTTTTTTTTAATAAATAAACTGAATTTAGCAACTCCCCAAAGGTCAGGAATGAAAAACGATGAAAGGGGGAAATCTTTCTGAAAAACAAAACAAACCATATGTCTTCATGTTCAACAACACCTCAGCTAAATCTTGAGCAGTTACAATGACACAAGCACTTGATTTCTCACCTGCAGTATCAAAGAGGCCTAGGGTGTAAGGCTCTCCACCAATCATCACTGTTACAGCATAGTTATCAAAAACCTGGTAAGAAAAGAGAAACATTTAAGAGGATGTGAATAAGTTATTTTTTAAACCACCACCCTACTCACCTTGCCAGGCCATCTCCAACTTGTACAAGAGCCACCTGCACAGGACAACAGAAGCCATGAGGCTTACAACGCTATTACCAGTAAGGCTATTAACAGGCCAATTCAACTCGAAATAGGGATGCAAGAGCTGTTTCCATGAGGTATCTAAAGCAAAGGCACCCTAGGCACACCACTGCACACAACAGGGTAAAAGCCACTGTGCAAAACACCAGCAGCAGCTCTTGCCTGTAATTGCAAAGAGGTTTCCCACATTGCCACAGAAATCTCAACCATCATGCCTGGGTCTGTACACAGTGAACACATCCCCACAAGGACAGAACTGATAAATTTCAGCCCTGCCCTTCACGGCACAGAGGTACAGGGCTTCTTCTAACAGGACCCAAGTCCTCTGATGTACATGTTTCTGAACATCTATGGAATTCAATACAGAATTCACCTTTTCAACAGGAATTTATCATCCGTCTCTGGAGGAAACAATATTGTTTGGTTGGTCAGAATCAGTCTGTGTCAAATTCACTCTCAATCTAAACAGAGACTTTAGCTCCAGAAGACCAAGATATATTGTCTCTGTACAGCACATGGCACAACAGTCCTGTCCTCAAGGGCAGACCCACTACACAGATCAAAAGCTAACACTACCAAAAATGTTTCACCCAGTAATTTGTTTACAACACAAATGAGCACAAGGTCCTACCCAAAGCCTTCTCCTTCAACATCCACATACTCAGCATTAAGGAGTACACTGTCTGAGGTCAGTATCCTTAATTTCAATAACAATTCTATCTTCAGAACCACAATAGACAGCATTTCAGAAAGTAACCTCAGCAAAAAAATCCTTCTCACTGTAAAAAAAAAAACCAAACCTGTCCCTGCATACTGTGCTGCAAGGTTACCCAGAGACAGTTGAGATCTCTGAATAAGGATAAGGAAAGCTCTGTTTCAACACAGAACTGAAGCCTGAGCAGCCCCACACCTGAAGGAAACTGCAACATTGAAAAGGCTAGCAGTCATCTCAAAAGCTTTTCATGGAAGCGAGGAGGGAGGAGCATGGAAAAATGAGGAGTCACATGCATCTGTTCAGAGGGCTTTAGTAAGAGCTTAGATCCTTGAAAAAAAAAAAAAAACACTAAAAACTGAGGTAGGACCAGCAAGACAGCACTTCAAAGCTGAACTTCCAAGAGTTCAGATCTGTCTCCTTTCCATTCCACCTGACTGTCCTGGTTAAAGCAATACCTGACACCACACTGATTTTTTCAGCTTCTCACAGCAATGAAGAAAGCAGCTATGGCCACAGCATGCTGCATATCCCCAGGAACATCAGCTAGAAGCAGAAGTCTACCTCTCATACTATTTTCAATTAGCATTCAAGATTTTTAAAGCACTGCAAGAGATTTCACCGCTTACCTCCATCATCTGCAGCCCAATCCTTTACACACTGCACTGACTTTGCCTTACTGAACACCTCAGAAAGTGTCCAGCTACAAATAAGACCTTCTGGCTGGAGGAGTGTGGAAGGCATTTCACAGAGCACATTCCATACGCCATGACTACTACTTCAAGACTCCAAAGGACAGGTTCAGGATGAGAACTCATCTATTGCTAGGTACAGAACAAGAAACTTGTATGCTCTGCACTGAAGGTCAGAACACATTTGCTCTTTCAGGTATCAGAAGACGGCTGGCAGCTTCATCCCCCAAAGACAGCCCCTCATTTTCACCCAGTGGACAGGGAGTCAATAATACTACTTGTAGCTGCCCTTCAGGGAGATTAGCATGCATTCCCCCTTGTCTTTTTTTTCTTTTTTTTTATTTAAGCTCCCTATTTGCAAAGTAGAAATATTTTTCTTCTTTAAAGGTACAGCCACTATTGAAAAGGCCTGGGGTTCAGCCCTAAGGAGGCCAGGATTACAAGGCTAGCCTTCAGAACAATCTGGCAACTAGTCTCATAGCATAATCCACAGACAATTTCACCCTCAGTGATGCCAAACAGGCTAAAAACCAGAGCAAAAATTAGCCCAATAAGGAGTTTCAATTCCTGCCAGTGCCAGACATCCCATCACAGCAGGTGGATGAGTTTGTGTTACAGGACTCGCACCTGATCTGCCACTACCCAAATGTTGCCAGTGCCCTTCCACAGCCATGCCCCTCACCGCCGTTCTTGAGAACAGCAATGACAGCAAAAACATGCAGATGACAGAACATGTGCAGTACCAGTATGAAACCCATCTCCCACTGGGAAACAGCCTCAAAAAAGTGAAAGGGCTGCAAAACACAGAGCCAAATGAAAGAAACTAATCTATCAGTCTGAACTGGTACACCCTCCATCAACATTTTGGCCACAGAGCTGCACAAGCACAGCCACGCAGGGCAACAGCACAGGCAGTTTACACCAGCCACTCCAGTGCCCACACATGCAGAGCCGCTCGGTTTGAGGCCAGACCATCAGTGATTTGCCTCACCACCTCTACATTTACTAACTTCTTTGTGCCCTGTACTGCTGAACACACTGAAGGAAGAAGGGTGTCACCTTCCTCTTAAGAGAGGCCTCGCAGCAGTTGCTGTGGCTGGATTCCCAGTGTCTGTTGGCACACTGGCCTTGAGCTACCACCAGTGCTTACGAGGTTCTCAAAAACAGAACTTTATCTCCAGGTTCTCAAAAACAGAACTTTATCTCCAGGTTCTCTTCTTGCTTAAACATTTTTGGTAAGCAGTTTTGAGTCCTACCTACTTTTCTCCAGGGTCCTTATTCAGCCACAAACATTCTGAGGACATTAAGGTTTGTTGACTCCCAAACAGCTTGCTTTCATTTTGGGGACAATGCTACCTATTACGTATCTTTGCCCGTTTATTACTACAAGTATTAGCTGGAATATCAGAGGTTACTTACCAGTTTCCAGAGTCTGAAATATGCCTTTAGGCCATACACAGAATTGGGAATAGGCTGTGATATCCCCAGAACAGTGAGTTCCTCAAGCCATGAAGTTCAGAGGTCAATACTATTCCAGAAACATGGGACAGTTTTAAAAGGCATTATAAATAAGCCTTAGCACACCTTGGACACACTTTACTGGCAAGTAACTTGCTTTGCTTTTCCACACTGCTTGTTAGCAGAGATTTACAGACAGTACTACCATCTGCAGGACAGCAGACAAATTCACAAGCTTTCAAAATACACATTTTAAGATTATAACATTTTTCAACATAATTAAGGGTCATTTCCCTAGGGGTAAGTATAGAAACACTCACTGCCTGAACTCACTGACCACTTTCATTTTGTCTTGACCATAAAGAATAACTTAAATAGGGCAAGCAGTCTCCCACAGGTTCAGCACAGGATGTGGCTGTCCTAGAAGCATCACAGCAGGATACGTAATACCACTCAACTTGAGAATGGCAAAAGGCAGTTTAAAACGTAACTTCTTCTCTACCAGTCCATAAGAGAGGACCTCCATGAGGGAGGCTGAACTTGGGTCTCCATGCCTGCAGCACAACCTCCAGGTTCCTAGCAGTGGCCACTGCATCCACCCTGAATACTCTCAGGTTTGGGAGTCCTTTCATCTTTAGTTCCCGAACTACAACTAAACACAAACATTTTCATTCTGTGGAAGCCTGTCCTATTCTTAAAAACCTCAAATTAGGCAAGTTGAAAAAATCTTTGGATAGCATACAAAGCAAATACCTCCAAAAGAAGCAATGACATTCACTGCAACTTCTCTTCCACAGAGAGAAAACGTTTTTATGAAGTAACTATTCCAAAAGAGCTGTAAGTCAGAGCTACCTCGCATCTCAGAGGAGCTATCTGTTCTTTTAAGTTGTTTTATAATAGCAGAAAATATTATTGACCCTTTCACCAGCGGGTGTTCAACCTCTTTGCAATGCATTTCCAGATCCAAAGTAGTTTGAGGTAGCTATTTGTCTATTAGTAGTAGATGGCTTTTTTGGGTCCGTTAACAGAAAACTAGTAAAAAGAGCATCCAGATGTCAAAGTCTCTTGCAGCAACCTCATCAAAAAACTGAACCACCTCAGTGTCAGTATGCTGATCTTGCATATGCAATATTAAGAAAAGCACTCTTCTATTAGAAAGATAATGCACATGCGTCACAGACAGTCAGCAAACTGCTCCCAATTTGATCTTTAGATAAGCCAAGGGATTCAGTATCTCAGAAAACCGAGCCTGTAAAACTCAGAAAGGTTATTCAGAAATAGTGAGGGACTACACACAAAGTTGGCAAATGTCTGGACGTTCAAATGAATGGGACTGCGTGGTCTAAATCCAAACATACTTCTCACGCTTAGCTGGAGCGAACTAGCTGTGCTCCGCAGTTCACTGTGTGACCTCAGGATCTTTCAGAGTTGCAAAGCACAAATCTGCATCCGAAAGCATGAACTGTAGTCACTGACTATTTTAGCAACATAAAATACTACTTTCCCTAAAAATGAAGATGTAGCAAGAACTGAGAGCGCAAGCTGAAGAGCAGGTGTTCCTGCTGCTTGCTCTCCACTTAGCAGTCCTAACTGCAAATAATTTTGTTCACTGAATCCAGCTGGTGGCCATCAACAAACAGAAGCTCAGAGTCCACAGAGCAGTTAAGCAGCAAGAACTGACCAGACACAGGAAAGGCATCCCAGCCCTACCCAGTAATATGAAAGATAGGTAGCAGCAGTGTATCAGACTGATCATTACTTTTCCATCGTGTATTAGTCTCCAACAGGAAGGCAGGCTGCAAGAACAAGTATTAGGGCATGCACGCCATAAAGGTTAGTTATAAAGTAAACTCATGCTGCCCGACCCCATCATGCCCAAAGAACTGAAGCCGTTTTCACACTTACCGTTGGTACATATTCCGATGGGAATTTATTTGTTGTGTAAGAAATTAAGAGACAGGTTTTACCAACAGCACCATCACCCACGACTACACACTTGATCGTCTGCATAGCTGAAGTCTACTAGAGTATCAACTCCAATGAGAACCTAGGAAAAAAAACACACATATTTAGATGTTTCTCATACTCACTAGGTAACAGTACATTTCACTCATGAGCTCTGACTGGAGCCCAAACCACTAACAGCACATTTGGGATCTGAAAACAAGACATTTCTAAGTGAGTTGGTAATCCATCCCTCCATCTCACTCACACACAATAGGAAACTGCACATTTGCATAAATGCAAATACCTCTTCCCTACAGCTAGACCCCTCTCACTGCATACTATTGCCAAACACCACCTAAGACTACAGCACCGTCACTTTTCTACACTGGGAAGAAGGACTAGGTAAATTCAATCTCTCTAACACACAGTGCCATTTTTGCCTAGTTATCTAAAGGTGGGCAAAAAAGGTCTTTTTCTCTTCCAGACTCTGTTTTTAATGCATGGAAGCACCCAGCTTTAGGTGCAGTAAAAGCCTAAGCCTGGGTCTCGATACCTGCTAAGTAACACACTTGCCTCCCAAGAGATCTTCCCTCTGGAGAGCCCTTCAGTCAAGAAAGCTCAGCAGGAAACAGCAGTATGAGCTTTGAAACTAGTTTATGGGATAAAAATAAGCAGGTACAGACAGAAGTAAACATGATTACTCCTCCCCTCACCTTTTTTAAGGCCTAAATACAGTTCCACAATCTTTTGGTTGAAGTTGCTACTTAACACATACCTCTATCACCACTTTGACGCAGCTGACAGCACTGAGCAGCTCAGCAGGGCACCCGGCTCCCAAGGAACCATATTGCTCTCCAGACATTACAAAATCACGATCCACCCAGCTACTTCAACACCACCCAACACAGACTTTAGCACGTGAACTAAATTGGTATTTGCCATCAATACCCCCTCTAAACATTAGCTAGTACCTCCAGTTCCAGACACAGCTGCCTTTCATTAATCTATTACTTTAATTAGAAAAGTAGCAGGCCTCTGGCCATTCATTCACATACAGGTGTGAAATCCTGACCCCAACAGCCTAGTGGCAAAGCTCCCACTGACTTTCAACATTTCCATATTATTGGAAGTACTTTTATTTACAGCAACCAAGACTTGCAAACCGAGTTACCCCCTGCCAGGGTGTGGGGGGAGGAGACAAGAAGAGACATCCCCTGCAGCAAATTTTCCCTCAGAATGGTGGCAAACCTTTAGCCTAGCAAGGATGGTGCCATGGCTCTCAGTTCTGGGTAACTGCATTAAGAAATTGAGTCAATCCCTACTGAACTATGTATTTGGGCACTTCCTGGGGATTTCACTTCTCAGAGTGATCTGGAAGAAGTCCAGTGCAATTCCAAGTTTTTGAGCATTCTGGTCACAGCTAGCAACATGATTTGATACTGCACATCACATTTGCAAGGAAAGGTAATTACTAGCAACTCAAAACAAACCTTATACCACTAGCTTTTTCTTCAGATGCTGCAGGAATGCTCACAGATTTAGACAAAGCCAGCTACCTTCACAATAAACATCCTCAAAAGTTCCTAAAAACAGTACTTGAAGGGGAATACTAATCACCACCGTTCCCACAAGCCACAGAGAGATCCACAAGCAGTCAATTTTAGGAAATAGCAGCAAAGACTCTCTCTCAGAGCAGGACATCAGCCAGCACCTGATACGTCACACACTCACAACACTGCTATCTATACATCTTCCTTCAACACATACAGAGACGATGAAGGATTTGCGTAGGCATCAGGCATTATCACCACTCCTCTACTTGATACTGTACTTCAATATCAAAATAATAGAATCTGTTGATTTATGCGTCAGACCTCAGTTTCAGACAAGACAATCCAGCAATATGCACAGCAAAGCTGTATCAACAGGCCCTTCATTAATACTACAAAAAAGTCTGAAATTTGGCCCTGAAGCAAACACACATTTACTCAGAATGACAAAGCAATTGTTTCCATTTCAAAAGCCATTTTCTACAGCTCAAACGTTTGTATCTAATATTAGTCAGTATTGCCTCAGCTGCGAGGGTGCTCACATAGTTCTGCCCCACCACATTGGTGGCACTGATCACAGAGAAAAAGGTCACATTTTAGAATTTAAGTCACCAGAAACAAAGCAGGCAATGGAACAGAGCAGCTCAGTCCCAAATTAAGAAAGGCTTCACGCTCTAAACAAAGGTGGAAAAGGATGAGTCACTTGCTGAGTACATTTTAAAAGGAACACACATCAAAACAGGTGTCAGGCCTAGCTAACCAACTCAAGCATGCTGCAACTAAAACCAGCCTGAATTACCAGCATGCTTCGCAAGCTTGCCAGCCTTACCCATGCAATAAGGCACCATCATCGGCCTTTCGGTTTGGGATTTGCCCAAACACAGCCAGCCATTCAGCTGTGTCGCTGCACAGCACAGGTAGCAGCCTTTGTGAATTTCTTTCCAAGTTAATAAATGAAGTACAGAGCAATTCTTCACACCGGGTTTCCCAGCCACTGCTTGTATGCTTTTTCAATTTCAACTGGAACTCATCACACTGCCCACCCAGCCTCAGGGAGCCCCTGCTCCAGCTGTCCTTGCTCACCCCAAGTGCTATCACAAAAGCATCAGCACATCCACCTCCAGGCTAACAGCACTGTGCAACCACCCCTTGGGAGAAACCCAGTCCCACTTTCCACCCTGCCCTCCCCCTGGCAGACGCCTCCTCCTTCATTGTGTATTCCTCCCCTCCCTTCCTGCTCTACCTTCTCTTCTACCCTCTTGCCCAATTATTTGTATTTCCTTGTTTACCCATAACTTGCAGGTTACACATCTGCTTCAGCCAGCCTTCCCAGAACCCAGAAAGCACACCAGAGGAAAGCACTTCCTATGCACATTGCAGCATACCAATCCATGAGCAACTATAAATTTTAAAATTCTGTATATGCACTTGTACAACAAAAGCTCACATATGCCTTTGTAAAAAAAAAAAGGGGGGGGGGGGGGGGAGGGGGGACATGAGAATGCAGTAATATTATCCATAAATCCTGTTTGTTTGCATTTCACATACATTGCCATTGTTTATTCACTCCTTCCCTGTTTGCACAGGTGAAAGGGATCAGCCCTTCATCTG
>JAVJGI010000040.1:108364741-108386462 GCA_035590275.1 Ibycter americanus
GCCAACCCACCGCCCCAGAAGCAAGCCCACAGCTGTGTATTATCAATGTTAATTAACCCTCTACAGTTCCTCTACAGCTGACTGCAGGGGCTGGGGCTGGGTGAGCTTTAAAGGTCCCTTCCGACCCAAACCAGCCTGTGACTCTGGTTCTGTGCCCAGGTCTGTGCACCTTGACTGCTGTGTCCTTGTACGCCACACAGGTGACCCATGAGTTCTTCAAAGAGGGTCCCGTCCCCATCAACGCCAGGTAAGGGCCTGGCTCGGGGGATGCTCGTTACCTGCATCCCACCGCACTTCCCGTAGGACCTTCCCTTGGTGACGTGTGGGGTCGTAGGTGGCTGTGCCACGTGGGCTGGGACCTCTGCCAGCCCCCGGGCCGGTTTTCGGTTTTGCGCTGGGATGGAGTAGGAGCTCTCCCGTGGAATTTCAGCCCAAGGGAGGATTAAAGCCGACGTGAGAGATGGGGGTGGCCGGGGAGAACCAACGTCTGGTCTGCCTCGCCAGGGCTTCGAGCATCCTCGTGCCCCTCGGTGTGCACCGCTGCCTTTTGTGCGTCCCCCCCTCCCGACGCTCCCCTCTCTCTCTCGCCACAGGTACGAGTTCGGCTCCGCGCTCTTCATCGGCTGGGGGGCCGCCAGCCTCACTCTGCTGGGGGGCTCCCTCCTGTGCTGCTCCTGCCCCGCCAAGGAGCAGCGAGGCCAGCAGTACTATCGGCAGTCGCAGCCTTCGACGGCTCGGGAGTACGTCTGACCCCTGCCCCTGCCCTCCTGCTGCCCAGCGCCCCCCTCCCTGCCCAAAACCAGGCAGGACCCCGGCGCTCCCACCCCACGCGGTCCCTGGATGCTCCATGAGACCTTCCTCCTCCTCAGCTTCCAGGTCTCAGCATCATTTGCTGCACCATCCCCTAAAACAGGGGGGGGTTTGGGGGTCATCGCTCCCGTATCCATCATTGCCAGGCTCCCCAGTGCCGGGTGGATTGGCCCCCCCAGCCCCCCGGGTGGGCAGGACTGTGGGTGGCTGAACCGCGTCGAGCGATGCCGGTCCCGCGGGGGTGTGCTGCACAGAAGGGCTTTGTGCTGTCATCCACCCCCTCTCCGTCCCGTTTTCGGGAGCAAGCGGGGAGCGAAGCCAGCACTTGCTTTTCCCGGGATGAAGCTGCCGCCCACCTCCATCAGCCCCAGCCCCACGCGGGGCTGGAGCATCCCCGCACCCCGCTTTTGGCAGAGGGATGCTTCCAGGGTGCAAGTGTTCCCCTACCTCACTGCTACCCAAAAAGCAACATTTTTTTTTAATTATTATTAATTCCTCATCCGAGCCTGGTTGCTGGTGCTCCAGCTGAGCTCTGCCAGCTAAAATCTGCCCTGGGCTTATTTCTCACCAGGCACCAGTATGTGGCCTTGTTAAGCAGAATAACTGGCGTTGGGCAAATTAAAGCGGGGAAAAAGGGGACTTTGAACACAAAGCAGCAGTTTGTTTTTATTTTTGGTGCCCAGCGCAGCTATTTCAGGTAGCAGATGGACAGACCCATGAATTTTGATGCCTCCCCGCTGCGTCCAAATCCCTCTTTCCCCGACAGGATCCCCTGGAGCGGGCAGTGAAGTCTTCAAACGCCGACGTGCTAATTGCCTCCACCTCCTTGTACCTCACCTCGACCGCTACTAACTGCTCTGCAAACACCACCGCTCCAATGCCATCAGTAAATCCCCCAAACCACCCCATGCCTCCATCCGTCCGTATCGCATGCACTATGCCAGCTAACCTGCAGGAAAAAACAGTGGAAATTACCCAAAGAGCTTGATTATGTATTTTTTATTATTATTAATAATAATTTTTTTAATCCATATAGCTGAAGTAGCTGATTTTAAAAAAAATTATTTTATTTTGCTCTGTTTTATTTGATCTTATTTCCTTTTATTCTATTTTCTTTTCCTCTATGTTATTTTATACCCAATTGCTTTGGGTCCTGGTCCGTGCTGGAGGGGAAGCAATGCTATTTTTTGCCCTGGGGGGGTTGATTTCTTTCTCTCACGCGGGACTAACAGCCCTCTTTCTCTTTTAAATTGCAGACCCCCTGTAAAAATGTCTTCTTCACCCATCAGGGGAGAGCAGTGCTTATAGTCTGTCTTCACCCATCAGGTGCTTGGCTGGCTGAACCCCTTATGGGGCTCCCCTCCAAAAACACACACCGAAAGCTACTGCAGTGAGGATTGAAAAGGAAACTTACGCTTTTTTTAAAAAAAAATACACACACCAAATAATCAAAAAGGTGTCTTACAGCAAGAGCACGGCATGGCATAGAACAATGTTTTTTATTCTTTTCATATAAACTTGCATTAACTTTTCTAGGGGATGCATGGCCGTGGGAATGGGGCCGGTCGGGATTTTTAAATGCATTCTTCTGCTGATTGTTTGTACTAAAAATTGTGACTCAGTGGTATTAAAATATTTCCAATCATGGGCATCTTTCTCAAATCGTCCCTTTGTTCTCCCCGCTCCCAGATCCGGGGCAGTGCCCCGCGAGTGCCAGCTCTGCCGGGTGGCAGCAGCTTGGGCAGCGCGCTCGGCCAGGAGGCTCTCCCCGTGCTGGAGGCTCTTTGCCCTCCTGGGCAGGTGCCAGCTCAACAGCTCAAGTCTTTTCCCACGCGTGGCTCTCGAAGGAGGGGATGTGGCCTTAAAAATTGCTTGGTTTAAGGCAAAACCCCTGGGAAACCCAGCATCTTGTGCCTGGTCCCTCTGCAGAGCTGAAATGCCACCGGCACCCTCCTCTTCCTGCCCCTCGCAGCTGGGCTCTGCCTTCTTTTCTCCCATTTTTCCGAGAATCCAGAGCTGGCTGGTGCCTAATTGGGCACTTTACTAATTTAAGCTGATTTTTGCTTTCCTCACGGAGGGCCAGAACCCCCGGCCCCATAATGCTGCACCTGGTGTTCCTTGGGGGATGATGCTTTCCATCCAGGTTTTTGCACAGCTGCCGTCTTGTCTCAGCATCCTCATCCTGCCTGCAGCACCTGGTCCATAAACACATCCCATCCCACCTCAAAAAGCAGGGATTTGGGGTCCTGGGGGGCTCCCGTGACATCTCCACGGGTCACCCGAGGGCTCCCCGGGAGGGACGCTGGGCTGGAAGCACATCAGAGCGGGTGGGGTGGGAAAATAGCTGAGCGGTGATAACGCGGTTGTGGGTATAAAGGCCCCCAGTGTCCTCCGGACAATCCCTCGTGTGTTTTGCACAGGGCAAAGCGGGATACAACGTGGGAGCGGGACGCAGGGCTCGCTGCAGTCCACGGGAGCTGCCCCCATCCTCATCACACCCTGGCTAAAACATAGTTCTTCCCCCCCCAACACATTTCCTTTATTTAATAAAACCAGTAAGATGAACGATATGTAGGTTTCTGGGCACAGCACTTGCTGGCGTCCAAACCCTCATGAAATAATATTCATTTTAAAATGGGCAGACAGGAGGGAAAAGGGAAAATGACCCCCCGGAGGCCAAGATCGCAGCAAAACTCACCAAATTGCCACAGCACTGAAATTCCATGTAAATAATAGAGTAGCGGGGGCGGGGGGGGATCACGTTTTTTTTAAAAAAATAATTATTAAAATAATTCTAAATCCATCTCAGCGTGCCTCGTTACATTTAGCACGAAGATGCTGCTGCGGCAGCGCTGCCCCTGGCCGGGGGCCCGCAGCCGGTCCACACGCAGAGGAGCTTTTCTCACGCCTCTGAGCTGTGCCTGTTTTAATTCAATGATGTTTTTATCCTTTTTTATTCATTTTTCTATGCTGGCCTGCCCCAACGGCATCTACAGAGCCCTCTCCACCTCTATGACATGGTCCCATCAAAGAAAACATCTTATTTCCTTTTTTTTTTCTTTTCCTTCCAGCCATAAGAGGTTTCCTCTGCACGACATGTGCTAAAATGCAAAGCTTTGGGTCTCCTGTCAGCACTATTTTTTTAACACACAGGTTTTACAAACGTAGTGGGACACAAGATCTGATTTTCACCTTCATTAACCAGGGAAATAATCTTAATTATTCAACTACCGATCGATCTGCCCCTCTGCCTGCATCCTTTCAACCCCCCAAAACATTTCAGTTGAGAACTGACCAGGCAGATTAGTTTCATATATAATAAAGTGACTGTTTAGACGAGCAGAAAATAAAAATAAACCTATTTCAGAAGCATCACCAGGGCATGCAGCTGCAGTTTTGTATTGCTTAGGGTCACACCAGAATTTCAAATGCCATGGACATCCAAGTACCAAGTAAAATCCTAAGATGTAAATTTTGGAAAACGAAGGTACAAACCCTCCTGGGTTTTTAGCACTAATTCATTGCCACATGCTGAAGCGCTGGACGTGTCATGTGCCAAAATTCCAGGAAAACAGGATAACCCAAAAAAAAAAGTCAAGCACCTGGGTGCCTCTGCGGGGCTGAAGCTCAAGGATTTGCCAAGACCCCGGTGCGTTGCCAAAATCCCCACAGTTCAACACTGCAGAGGATTATCTAGAAGGAAAAAAATAAAACCAACCAACCCCAAAACAAACCTAAAAACCCCAAGGGCATCTCTTACACATAATCCACGAAATGGAAACACGGATGCGTTTTCCATGGGTCTAGGAGGTGAGGGTGTAGCCGTGCCTGTGAGCCATGGGGCGCAGCTGATCCCAGGGATGCTCAGAGGATGCTGCAACACACCTTGCAGGAAAGTGAGAGCAAAAGTTAGTTTTTTTAAATTTTTTTTTCAAATCGTAGGGGACCAGGGAACAAACCTGAAGTTTTCAGGGCAGCTCCAAGTGCCGGGCAGCTGGGGTACAGCTTTCCCCGGTCACAAAAACCTCCTCGGGAGCTGACCGGACACATTATCTGAGCCATAACCACCACATATAACGGGGGCGGGCGGGGGGAAAGGGTCTTAATTATTGGCTGCATGCCTGGCCAAAGGGTTTTAATTATCCCCTTTGCATTTTAGCTTCTTTCTCTGGCCGCCGCCACCCCTCTGACTCTCTTGCACCAGTCCTAGGGACCCAACATGTCTTAGGCCCTCACCCCTAGACAGTAATTAAAAGGTCTAATTAAAGAACAGGGGATATTTGCCTGGGACACAGAGTCCCCCACCTGGGGAGCGTTCCCAGCAGGCTCCCACAGGTTCCCCACGTGGTATTTTTTGGGGAGGCTCCATTTCCAACCTATCACCATTTTAGCCGCAGGGATGCCCATCACGCCTTAGAGCCCAAAGTCCATCTGACGTGCCCTGGACCTCGGAAAAACGTTAAATAGCCCAGCACAGGCTTGGGCAGGCGTTGCATTTCCCTCATTCCATCAGGTGGGTCAGGATCGAACCCCATCGGTACTTGAAAGCCTTCAAGACGTTCCCAGCCCCAGCCATCGGTGACACGGAGCTTTTGCCACTGTCCCACCCCAGCGAGGATGAGCCCGCGGTGAAGGTAACACTTACCCCCACAAGCCCCTTTTTATCGCTAACACGATTTAGAACTGGTTTTCGCTGGGGTTAAGGATTTCTTTTCTTTTCTTTTTTTTTTTCTTTTGCTGGTATAACTCCAATGGCTGAGCAGATTTTCTTCAAAGGCTCCAAAACAGCCAGGGTCTAGTGGAAAAAAACCAGGTTATGGGGAGTTAGCTCAGAAGAGAACCTGGGAAATTAAAAAAAAATATTGTACGTTGGGGCCTGAGAGGCTGCCTGTTAATTAGATACACTCTCAGAGTGAAACTGATGGGCGAGTGGTACCTCTGCTCCCAGTGACGTGCCAGGAGGGGATGTGGTGGGGGATGCTGCACCCCAGGTGTGGGGACCACAACCCTCCTTCCCACCCCTGCCCCACGGGGAAGCCTGTGCGGCGCCAGGGTGGGCAGCACCTGGCTGAAGGTCAAAGCCAGCGATGGTCAAGAGTCATCACCCCACGACAATTAACCCATGCAGCTTAGAGACCCATCCAGTCTCATTAATTAACCCAGTCACGGGAACCCCTTTGCCCAAAGGGCTGCAGATTCGGGCGCTGAAATATTTAGCGTCTTGGGTTGCAAAATACAGCAAAGGAGGATTCATGTCCAGGCTTCGGAGAGACGATGCCCTCTGCTCCGCACCTCGGGCACAGCTCCCCTCTCTGCAAAGTCCCTCCATCTCTGGCAAGGATGGAGAACTCCCGTGGTCTCATCCCTTCTGGTCTTTGGGAAGCCTTGGCAGCACTGAGGGGCACCCAGCAGCCCTCACCACCTCTGTGGTGGGAGATGCTTCCCTCGGGCTGGCCGCCTGAGATCGGGACACCTCCATGGGACGCTGGCTTGTGCTCCAACCTGGATGCTTCAACACTTCATTGCTTGTCTTGGGGGGAGGAAAAAAAAAAGCAAGAAAAGGCAGGTGATCTCCCGCTGAACCACATGGCTGCAGGGATGGAGGCATCAAAGAAACCTCAGGATATCAGGAGCCACATGCTGAGGTCACAAGTTTAGACAACAAGAGTCGTTTGACCGCAGTTTCCAGCAGCTCTTGATTCCCAAAGGACACGTACTAATGGTGGGCAATACCAGGTGGTCTGCTGGGAAGGGAGAACATCGGGAGAGCTGCCCGCTGGAGGTGCAGCTCTGCTGCAGAAGCGACGTGTCCCCGACAGCCCTGCCTACGTGCAGACGCGGGTGTCCAGCTCCGGCTAAGGGCATCAGAGCATACTGGCAGCACTGAGGACCACGAGATGGGGCCCAGATGACTCAGGGATCCAGGGGACACCCTAGCCTAGGTGGCACTTTGGTGGATCAGGTACCTGGGAAGCGGCCAGAGCAGAGGTGGTGGACGTCTCGGTGCCTTGCAGGTAACCCCATGAGCGCAGCCTTGCAGATGACGGCGTTCGGTCTTGCTCTGCTCTCCAGCCTTTTCCTGCTCCTCGCCACCTGCACCGACTGCTGGATGGTGAACGCCGACGACAGCCTGGAGGTGAGCAGGGCAGCCCTGCGAGGCTAGCAGCTGGGAGCAAGGTGGGTGCCTCGACTTCCATGGGGTCGCACTGTGTCTCCACAGGCTTGGAAAGGGGGTGTGGTGGGACAAACCCACCGCTTTCTGCATGAGTTGGAGGATTAGAGAGATAGAGAAATGCTGGAGCAGAAGGAGGAGACAGAGAGCAACGTATGGGTAGGCAGTCCCCGGGACATGTCCAGTGGTGGCGAGAGCCTGAGGATCTGCCTTGCTGGGCTGGGATATCGCGGGGGGCAGCTGGGGGGCTTTTTCGTGGTTTTTGCTTGAGCGTCTTTCTCCTGCTTCCAGGTAAGTCACAAGTGCCGGGGGCTTTGGAGGGAGTGTGTCACCAACATGCAGGACGGGGTGAGAACCTGTGACCAGTATGACTCCATTTTGGCTGACCATCCAGGTAAGCTGGCACGGCCCAAAGGCATTTTTTAAGTTCACAGCAAAGAGTTTTCCCTCTTCCCTTTCCAAGAAGATGAGCCTCGTTGCAAGGGGCTGACCTTCCCCAGTCAGCAACGCAGGGCAGGGCTTCCCCTGCTCCCCTGCCCCATCAGCACGGCCTGGACAGCCAGCCATGGTCCAGCCAGATCTGCCATGGGGTCACCAAGCAGAAGAGAAGCTGTGCCACCTCCCAGCAAAGGTGTTTTGGCACGTAGAGCCCCGGCGCTGCTCCTGTCCCCCATCGCACGGTGGGATTTGCCACCCCACTGAGGTTGCATGCCGGGCTGAGGACCACCCCCACCGGCCAGGGACTTGCGTCCTCAGCTCATGGGCAGCCACGTCACGGTACGGAGACTTCTCCTGCACAGGAGAACCCTTGTGCAGGGTGGTGACAGGGGACAACACAGATTCGGGCGGTGGAGAAGGGAACAAGAAGTCAGCACGGACCAAGCGGGGCTGCTCTGGGGAAAAGCTCCGCCGGGAGAAGTCACGCTGCACACCGCTGGCGACGTGCCTCATGCCAGCTGCGCATTTTTCCCCGGTATGTTGACATTTGCTGGTCAAAACACCAGCTACACAACTTGGAGGAAAACCAGACGGTCCGGACAGCAGCATCTTCTGTCCAAGCCTGTGCAAGAAGGTCTTGAGTAGGTGACGACACCCTGGGTGCCGGCTGGTGCACCTTAAACGTTTGGTTTCTTGAGCCGGGCTAATAATGGCTCGTCAGGTCCCGTTGCAAGGTTTCTGGTGAGCAGTTTGCCCAGGGCAGGTGGTAGCCGGGGGGCTGGTGGGTCCCAGTGTCGGTATCTCCTATGGACATGGCTGCTGGTGAGCTGGGTGACTCCAGCAGGGACACAGGCAGCAATCTGGAGCAGGGAGGCCGGTTCCTGACCATTCCTCAGTCCCCTTTCTGGTTTTTTTCTTTCCTTCCCTGCCCAGTGAAGATCGTGGTGACACGGACCCTGCTGATCGCAGCAGATCTCCTGGCTGGCCTGGCTTTGGCTTCCTTGCTCCTCGGGCTCGATTGCATCAAGTTCCTCAAGGAAGATCCTCGCGTCAAACTGAAGATGTGCTACGGGGCTGGTGTCACCCTTGGTGTTGGGAGTGCGTGGCTGGGAGTGCTCAGGGGTCCCACGGGGAGCCGGGAGGGGTGCCGGGAGCTCGGGGTACCCCCTCGGAGGGGTCCTGGGGGGTTGCCTGGTTCTTTCTTACCCAGCCCCATTTCTCCTAGGCATCCTGGGTCTCGTGGGCTCCGTGTGGTATGCGGTGGACGTCTACGTGGAGAGGGCCACGCTGGTGTCACACAATATATTCCTGGGGGTCCACTACGACTTTGGGTGGTCGTGCTGGCTGGGGATGGCTGGCTCGACGGGCTGCTTGGTGGCATCTGTCCTGCTGACCTGCTGCCTCTACTCCTGCGCAGGTCAGTCCGCCTTGTCCCACCCCAGCCCACCGCAGGCAGATGGCTGCCCTGCAGGGACGTACGTGGGGGGAAGGACCAGCTCAGGGGGTGCGGATGCTTCTTGCAGGGTCCAGCCAAAGCAAAGGGATCTCCGTGGAACCTGGGCTGTGAGCCCTGGCTGGGGAGGCTGGGTTACGCCAGGCAGGACTGGGCTGCGGGAGGATCCCATAGGCCTCGTAAGGGGACGGAGGGGGTGCAGAAACGTCCCAGCCACATCTGTGGGACCTTGAGGTCCTCGTATGTTGGCATCTACCCAAAGCAGTGGCCGTGCTGCAGCTGTATCACTGTGACCAGCCCAAACCTGAGCTGGTGGCCACAAGGATGTGCCGGTGGGAATCTGGTCCCACCAACAGAGACGTGGGACAGGCGATGCCTCACCAGACATCATCTCCAGTCCTTACACCTGGTCCCACTGGGTGGAAGTTGACCCCCCCAGTGCTGGCTGTCCAGCTTCATCTCTCCTGCCGTGTCCCCACGCTGCGGCACCCCTCGCGACCCCCCCCTCCACTGCTGGCCATGACACAACCCCCATTCTCTCCTGGCAGACCCCAGCAGGCACCAGCAGCCGCAGAGAGTTCCCCAGCCCCAGGGCCGAACAGCCACCAGCAAGATGTACGCCATGGACTCCCGCGTGTGATGGGCAGCAGCACCTCCCGCGCCCGGCCCCGCTGTGGGACGCTCCCCCGCTCCAGTCAGACCCCATTAAAGGACCATCGCCTATACTGGGACGGCTCCGCAATTGCTTTAAGGCTCTGACTGCAGGGTCCATGCCAGCTGCAGCATCAGTGGCTGCAATAAAGCAAGGATGCTGCAGAAGTCACCCAGAGAGCAGGGTTTTTTTCCCACCCACCCCACTTTCAGCCAGGTTTCATGAAAATAAACCCAGAAAAGCGTTGCTTTAAGAAAAGATCGCCTCCAAAGCCCGTGGGGAAGCTGCTGAGCAAAGGAGCTCCTCGATATTGCTTTGGAGGACTTGAGCAGAAAGCCTTTTCTGCACGGAGCAACACTGACTCCACGTGGCTGGTGGCCCCGATCCCTCGTGCACCAGCCCTGCTGCAAACCGCCCCTGTGCGCAGAAATTCGGCAGCAAAAGGTTTGCCTTTAAAACCTGGGTAAAGCTAGCGGCCCGCAGCGTTTGTGAATGCTGCCGTGGGGTGGTCGCTGGAGGAACGCTGCAGCCACACGTCAGGCACACGGAGGGGAGTCGGTTCGAAGCCTCCCCGAGGTGCTCTACTTGCAACGTTGGGTTTTTAACTCCACACAGAAAGGGAATCCTGTTTTCCAAGGGAATTACCATCCTTCACTTGCAAACCATTATGAAAACAAACCAGAACCCAAAACCACCAGCAACAAACACCCCTCCAATTGCTGGTTTTGTCCTTATTCCCTAACTTCTCCAAGGGTTAGCACACAGAAACCATCGCAGCACAGGGAGCTGGGCAGAGAGCTCCCCAATACGGGCTTTGTGACCCCAGAAAGCAGCAGACCAAGCCCCCCCCGTGGCCTGAGCAGACGTTGCCCCAGGGCCACAGACAGCCCCCACAAGGGAAAGGTGCAGAGGAGTCACAGTACCGCTTTGGTAGCCCAGGCAGGCTGCAAAACACCGACACCCCCAAACCAGAAGAGCTGCAAGGGTCCTCCCAAGTCCCCAGGGAAGGCAGGGATATAATTTCCAACCTCACCCGAAGCTGAAAGGCAGCAAAGCTGTTGCTTTCTGGCAGCTCCTCGCTTCACCTGCTAACGCAGAAACCCCACCGGCCAGCTGCTGTGCACGGGAACAAGTCCGTCACGTTATTAGCAGAGGTTAAAGCAATGCCGCAGGGACCTGAGAAAGGAAGAAACCCGATCACTAAAGGTGCACGACAGAACTAGAGCGTGACCGACAGCTTGCTGTTCAACAGCAGGGCGCCGCGGTCCGCAGGGTGGGCAGCTTACAGCCGACACATCCAGAGGGTGGGCAGCCAGGAGCGTGTACGAGGTAGAGCAAAGCCTAAAGCACAGGGCTGCTAACAGCGGGCACCTGAGCACACAGCAAAGCGATTAAAAAGAGCAAACGTTTGCGTGATACAAGTACAGCGCACCTTGGTGCGTGCAAGAGCTCTCCAAAGCTGCCATCAGCCACCTCGGCGTGACAGCAGACCCCAGACCCCGTGGTTAGTCACCGCGGGGGCACCAGGAGCGTGTCACCCCCTGGAAAGGCTTCCAGGCAGTGGCTTGGGCTCGCCCTCGCCTGCCCCCCGCAGAGCAGCCCACCCCCAGCTGAGCACGACAGGGCAGCCGAGGCGGGGGGCGCGGGGGGGCTGTGGGAGGCTCCGGATGCCAAACCCGGCCGGGAACCCACCTCTTCCCCTGGTTTTCCCTCAATCCCCCTTCCCACACACCAGCAGCAAGACACCAGCGACTCGTTACATCCACACTCTAAGAGCAGCGGTGCTCTGCACAGCTCCACTGACAAGTTTTGAGGTTTGTTTGGGTTTTTTTTTTTTTCTTTTTAAGCACCTTCACACCACCTCAGTTTTGGGATGGCCGTACAGCAGCAGGGACACAGCTGAGCCACCCCAGCAAACAGCCCTTGGAAACACACCGGACTGGCACCAAGCACCTCCCCTCCGAGCCGTGCCGCCCAGTTGCAGTAGGGCTCAATTACTTCTGAAGTATTTGTTTCAATTTTTTTTGCCTTTTACTCCCAACAGCCTGTCTGCATGCTTACGAAATAAAACAGTTTTTCCCCAAACCTTTTATGAAAACTTAACTTAAAACCCTTTCACACAGAAGTGGGTTTAAAACAACCAAGCACACAAGGTAATTCTTTAAGACCTTTATTAACAGATGCTTGCAGTTTGACTTGAAAAAATCAGGTGTATATTTCATACAAATTAAAAATGAGGTTCTTAAAAATCTCAACTTGACCAGATATGAAACAATTTAAAAACCTTTAAAGGTATATTGAGAAAAAACAGGCTTTTAAAAAACGTGTTTATCGTTTCCAAAAGGAGACTTCTTTAGGTAAAAATAATAAAAACCCCATGCTGCATAGATAATGCAGATAGTTCTAGTAATCTGGTCAACAGCAAAAAGCAAGCACTTAAGGTCTTCAGTTCCAATTCTTTTGTTCATTTCTTATTGCTGGAATTTCATTTTCTTTTCTTCTTCATTTCTTAAGTCTTTTCTTTGATGACTAAACTGAAAAAGAGGAAGAAAAAAAGGACGATCAGACAGGTGTCAGGGGGTTACACAGATGTTTCGCCTGCCGAGCCTCACCTGCAATGCACAAATTCTCACTGAGCCACCTTTTGCACACACACAGAACCTCACCAACTACAGCTCCTTAACATCAGCCCACTTTCGGTGGCCAAAACAGCCAGCTTCCACACAATGCCAACACAAAGGACTCCAGAGAGAGAACAGATTAAGTTCAAACCCAAAGGAATCCTACCTCCACCTCTCCCCTCCCCAGCCCCCTGGGGCGAGCTGCTCACGTTGGGCTCTGCTGACACAGCCGGCTCAGCGCCAGGGGACCAGGCCTGGAGAACCTGGGACAACCCCCAGGAAGGCACGAGGGCAACTCAAGACCTTCAGAAGATGGCTGAAGAGCAGATTTCTACCTGTGCCTAACAGAGGCAGCATGGCTTCAGCAAGCTGCTGCCCAGACCGCAGAAAC
This sequence comes from Ibycter americanus, assembly GCA_035590275.1. NCBI lineage: Eukaryota > Metazoa > Chordata > Aves > Falconiformes > Falconidae > Ibycter > Ibycter americanus. The sequence continues at coordinate 108,377,279 of JAVJGI010000040.1, forward strand.
CACAATTTATATTCTCCAATACTACCAATAAGACAGAAAGAGCAACCAAAACATCATCTTGGTGTTTTTTGAAGCCCATGATATTAAGAATTCAACCAGCAGGTGTTAATCATTACAATGAACACCAGGAGAAAAAAAACAAAGGTTCCCATCAGGCACACAGAAAACACAGCAGCAGGGCTGGAAGAGCCATTGAGTAATCCCATCTGCCCCACGGATCCAGCAGCACACGAACCCCCGAGCTCTCAGAGCTGGGAGAGGGCTGCGGCTGCTGATGGCACCAAGCTGCTCCCCGTGCCCAGCCCCTGCATTCCCTGCTCATCCCCTTCATGTGACCATTCACTGTCGCTCCCGCCAGGGCCCAACGCGCCTTTCCGTCTGCCTGCGCTCCTGGCACCGAGCGATGAGCGAGACAACAGGAACGGGACACGAACCCTGGCGAGAGGAAATACAGGGAGAGGAAGAACAGACAAGGCAGGAGCCAGAAAAAAAAGCAAAACAAGTAGAAAGAGTCCTAGCAATGAAAATATTTGCAAAATAGCAAAACTGTCCATCAGAAGACAGCACCAAATCACGGCCAGCCTACCTTGCAACCCAGCCAGTGTTTTAACAGCGACACTTACGCAATCCTCCCAGGCAGCCAGCCACACCAGTACCTCGGTACTTCAACCACCAGCACCCCAGATGCCCCTTAAAAATGACCCTCTCCTACTAGTTTTTCCAGCACTTTTTTCTTTAGATAAAAAGCTTCTACTGACACACTCCCGAAAATTCTGCGGCAACATTCTAGAAATTAGTGCCTAGAGGTCTAAATGCCATTCACTTCCCCTTGGGGACCGAGTGATGGAAGCTTGGACACGTACAGAAATTAAAGGAAAGCGTCGAAAAAAAAAACCCCAGTCATCAAATGGACCCCAGAACCTCTGGAGACGCACCCGGATGATGGTAGAGATGGTAAGCCGGTATTTACTCAGCCCCGCCCTGCTCGGCCTCGGGAGCGGACGTGTTCTCAGCTGGTGGTTCGGCTGTCTTCGTCTCTTTGCCATCTTGTGGTTTAGGGTTCTCTGGGCGTCTGCGTCTGTAGTTGAAGTTACGACGGTACCGACGTTGAGGTGGCTGCTGACTTTGGGTCTCATCCCCTTGGTTCTCTTTATCTTCTTCGTTCCCATCCTCTCTAGGCTGTCTTTGACGAGGAGGACCCCTGAAAGTCAAGCTAGGCTTTAACAGTGCAGCATCTGACCATCGCCATGTTCTGTCTCTGTTGCCAAAAGGCAAAGTTAAAAAAAAAAAAAGTCGACCTGCAGCATACCTGCGAAATCGTGGTCTATAACCTCGATACATGTTCTGCCTGACTGGTCTGCCTTGGTCTCCTGCACTCTGGTTGTCAGCACCCTGGAAGACATCAGGCAACAAACCACCTTAGCCACATGCAAAAGCACGTTAACGCCACAGCTCGCCAAGCGGTGAGGACAGCTCTAAGGGGGCTGTCACGTTAAGCCTGAGGCGTGCAGAAACAAGGCAGGCAGCTGTCCCAGGGCACGAGAGTACGCACCCTGCAGAATTTCTGTTTCTTCCAGGTCATCATATAGAAGTTAACGCAAACTGCAACACTCTGGCTTTTAAAAGCTGTAACATTAACACCTTCAGCCTACTACAGGGTTCATCTTCCTGCCGAAAACATCCCCCAGTATCCAGGAAAGGTGGCAAAACCCTGCATCCCACCACCCCGCTCCGAAGCAATCAAGCCAGTTTAGCATCACAGTTCAAGCGGCCGTTACCTCCACTATCTCTCCCTGCACGGGAGGGTTGGAATATTGTGGTCGACGCCCGTAGGGCCTACGCATATAGTAAGGTGGGTACCGCCGCCTGCGATAGGGACGGCGTTGCTGGGCTTGACCTTCTGGTATGTTCTCTGCTCCTTCATTCTTTTCCCCACTCTCACTGTTCTGGTAGTTTTGCTGGTAGTTGCGTGGAGGACCCCTACGACGTGGATATCGTCTGTAATGGTTACGGTCTGCTGCGTATTTACTGCCTTGCACTGGAACTCCACCGGGACCTGTAACATTAGCTGCCTCCGCACCCTAAAGAGCGGGGACAGCGTTAGGTAAACGGTCAGCATCGTATCAGTTATAGCACAATATAATTTAGTACTGAGCAACGATTTACATCCACGTTGTAAAGCAATGCAAAAGCATTCGTCTCCTTGGATGTCATCAGGCATCGACTCAAACCACAGGCACCACACCAAAGCCCGTAGACCGAGTTTTCCATGCACACTCCAACCCCCGAGAGATGTGTTTACCTTTTCTCCCTCAACCACATCAAACTCCACGGTCTCTCCATCTCCTACGCTGCGGAGGTACTTCCTGGGGTTATTCTTCTTTATGGCAGTCTGGCAACGTAACATTGCAGAATTACTTTTACAGGCACAGCATGAGAATGCTACTTAGCACATCTGACGACTTTTTTTTTAAATTAAGAAACTTGAGTATTTAATATCTTAGGAGAAAGACCTGTAGTCCTGAAAAAGCAATTAAGCCACTGTGAAAATCCAGGAAGCCAGAAAATGTACCTGTATTACTATAGTTCTGGCCTATTTGAAACGTACAACAGCTTTACCACTGACTGGAAACATCTGTCAACACGCTGTCTGCAAGCTGAAAAAGCAGTCTGAAAACAAACAAACAAACAAGAACCACCCCACAATACAAGCTGGCCATAGTACTCCTAACCAGAGTTTAGCATTTAACACCCCCATAGTATTTACACCTTCCTCTGAAGCACATACACCAATACGTAAGCCTTTCCAATCCCATAGACAGGCTTTCAGCCCTCTGCCATTTCCCACACCACCGCAACAGCCTACATGTCCCAAGCTACATAAACACATCGACACCCAGAAATCAAGAGATTTCTTTCTCTGAGGCTTCCAATACCATCACTTCAGCCGCAGTATTTACCAGTCAATCACAAATCTACTCTAGCTGTGTATTATACACCAAGGATTAGCCCTTCCAAGGTGTCAGCACCAGACAAGCCTTTGTATTGGTATCTGCATGTTAAACGACATTACTAGAAAACACTGAATTTTCTGTGCTGTTCAGCAGCGGATTAAATTTTTGACAGATGAGTTAACACTCAATATGCACTGCTCTCTGCCACGTTATGCTTATCAAACGCTTTAACTGAACAGTAATACAAGCGTAAGTGTAACAACTTTACAAAAAACCACCAGCAACAGAATCTGACTAGATTTTTTTCCCTAAATGGAGCAAAAATGGAAAAACATGCCCACAAGTCCCAGCCTATAAAGCAGTGATTTTAGGGAAAGAGAGGAAGCCTTATTACAACAGCAGCTGAGTCTAACAGCTCTTCACGAGACCCAAGCTTGATAACGGGGATGGGGAAAAAGTATACAGCTGTAACTCCTAAAACAAGCCCCTTTCTTCCAGATTAGGCCCCTAAAACTGTTTTGCTATGAAAATTGTTACATTAAAACAAACCACTGCCAAACTGTGCTTTTATAAACATAGATGGTAGTTACATGACAAGTCCTGAAATCGTACTTGTTAAGTCAAGGTCACTTACGGGTTACCCTACTTGCAAATCAAGTAATAAAGTCTGAAAGCTTTCCTCCAGGGTATGTATTCCTGCCTCAGTACACAGAAACACGGCAGAGTCACTTGGCCTTTCTCCACTGCCCATTACAGAATAACCTTTGCTAAACAAACGCCTCTACGTTTTAATAGCAGGTAATTTAGGCACAGCACAAGCAAGCAGCTGAGAGCTGGCAAATTAAACTCAAGTCAGGATGCTTCCCAGGGGTTACTCCTCCCTCCCTCTGCGTTTGCAACATCAGTAGTGTACCCCTAACTCGAAACGAAAGAACAATCCATGGGCTCCTAAATGCCAAAGTAAACCATGCTCAGCTAAGAACTCTTTGTGGGCTGCTGCACAAGAGATCCTAAGACAGAAAGGGTAAAAAGCACACTGCTGATCACAGCCTTGTAAGTCCGACAAGAAACTAAACTAAGGGCAACCTGCTCCATGAAATAAGCCACAAGTGCGGTGTGCAGTCTCAGCCTGGTCTAGTTTCCAGAGGATTAGATGCCCATCATACAGTGTATCTAAGTGTACAAAACTGTTAAACCAAAAACGTACCTATTAACATGTTTGCAGACTTTCACTGAAAGCCTGGAGCAATAAATTCTATAAAAGTTTTGCCTAAAAAAAATAAATCTTCACTGGCACTTCATCCCTATTACAGCCCAATTAATTTCTCTCCCTGCTGCAAGCTTTTCATTTAACTTTATTTCCATATGCTTACTTAACAACTCTATGGATCCACAAGGCAATTTAACTGGACTTCAAACAGTTACCCCCGAGCCAACAGTGCATACTTGCAGACAGTGCAATTTTCATCACTATACAGTATCAGCCTGCTCAACCCCACGGATCTCATGTCCTCATGATGGATGTACGTGGATGTGCAAAACCCCCAGCTGCAAGCCGGCTCTACTTGCAATCCAATAGTGAGAAACAGTTGTTTGTGTTCAAGTAACAGTTCTTGGAAAAGGCGAGGCTCCCTCCCAACCTCAGTCCTACTTACAAAGGTCACGCAAAGCAAGTTTCAGAGGTAACACGTTCTGGTTTCAAGGATATCTTACCTGATGGACAAACACATCTTCCTTGGTGTCATTCCTGCAAGACAACAGGACATTGAAATCCACGCATGAAATGCACAGTCAAGTTAAAAATTCAATTGTCTGGGGTGGGAACAAAATACAGATCTGTCGAGACAACTACCTTTCCGCATCAGCCCTGCTCCGCTCCTCAACCTGCTCTCAGCTAGTCCCCTACTAGTTTACTGCCTGGAGTAAGAAGATTGTCAGGTAGGTTCAGAACAAGGTTCAAAGCACAGGCTGAAGCCCAGCAAGTTGCATGTGAAGGCATCCTTCCTCCCTCCTGCACACCCCTCTACCCTTCACATCCCACCAATGGAGATGTTTGCAGAGGAGTGAACACCTGAGAGCGACCTGACAGCCCCTCCTGGTAGTGCTCTGCGTGGGCATCGGCCACTACAATCTTTGGAACGGGCTGTGACACCACCAGCCTTGGGTGATCTCTCCAGAGTTACATCCTCTCAGCCTCGACATTTCCTCGGTTGAAGAAACAACACCACCAGCTGACCACTGAAGGCAACAGGGTTAGTCAAGTTGCGTTTGTGAGCACAGAGAGGGAAGAGCTTGGGTTTCTCACCTCACAAGCAACAGAGCAGCTCAAGCCCACACCTGCGATGATCCAAGAGCATCCTTCAGCTATCATGATATGCAATTAACACGCTGAGGCCAGACAACCCCCATACACTACCAGCTTAAGTCAGAAAAGTTTCTGTTCTGCAATTAAGAGGTACAGCAGAAACAGCCTCCGCGCTGGTCTGAGAGCTGCACATGCCGTTTCCACCGCTCACGACAAACTTACGGCCGTAAACCCAAGCTCGCGTTGTACCAACCGAACCTCACTGCAGTCTGAGTTTCACTGGTTTGACTCAATAGCAAAGTGGCTTTTATTTCCTAGAATGACTGGTTAAAGACATTGCAAAGCAAGCTTGTGTGAGAACGTGTTTGGACTGGAGAGCTTACAGGTATGGGTAACAGAACTAAGATTTTTTTTACAAAAAAAAAAAAGATAAAGCCAGGTGTTCCTCACCACTGGCTTTAAAACGTGAGGATGACAGTTAAGACTCTTCCAAAAACTCAATCCAAGCTACAGCCATTCCACCAGACAGCACCAGCAAAAAAAAAAGCCACCGTGCTTAATCACAGAACTGATGCCTACAAGCCTCAAAGGTTACTGGAAAAACGTACTCCAACGGCAGCAAAGCAGAGCCAGCCTGACCATCACGGGGCAGCTCACCCCCGAGGCCCCACAACGCAGCCTCCAGCAGCCATCACAAAGCCTGAGCCTAAATACTTTCTTCTTCACCATGCAAGGTCTCTTACCAGATGCTCCAAAAGCTGAAAACCTTCAGAAGGCCCCACTAACAGGTTTTCAGTAGAAATGCTTAGCACCTTCCTCCACTCGCAACCGAAAAAAGGTGGTAGGAAGTGCTCGTCGCCTGTGCTCTGCAAGCGTGGACGCTCCACGCTCTCGCTTAGGTTTTGGGCAACCATACCAGATGCTTGGTTTTGAAGTCCTTTTGAAACATTTTATTTAAGAGGACACTGGAGTTTTAGACCAACTCTGTTACACAGACCCAGCTCCAGGTGTATACACAGTCAGTTAAAAAAAATATACTGGTCAATTTTAAAGCCCAGTGCCACACGGCACGTGATTCCTGACACTGTTTTCCAGCAAGCACATCTAGAAGCACCAAGCATAGCGCAGCTTGGATGGTGTCATAGCAATAGTGATCACCTTCTCAAAAGAAAACTTGAAATGGTACCAGAGAAACCCCCATTCTGAAGGCCCAGCAAGCGACTCTGCTTATCTTTGCCCTAAATGACTCTGCTTCCAACATCTTTAATCCATGAAAGTGGGGGGGGCGGGGGGAACCAGGAATTGGACAAGCAGACAGATTAAGAAACCACCACTGTTAAGTCCAGCAGAGCACTGAATACAAATCCAGATATCAACATGCAGCTCCAATTACGGTCAGAGGACCAAGTCAGTGGCCTGCATGTCCATTTATTATTTTGACAACTGTGAGAAACAACTGACAGATGCTCAGAATTCAGACTAGCATCTCACCACAGGAACGCACTTGTAACGTTAAAGGAGCACAGGAAGCACCCAAAGTTACCATGCACCTACACCAAAGGTACATTTTCGTTCCAAAGCTAATTTTAGCTGCAAGCAGACCCAGCGGAAGCAAAGACAAGCAAGGGCAGCAGCTCCCACAAAGTTTCCCTTGCAGCAAACCAGAGAGATTCCAGAGTTGAGGAAATGTCCTCCAGTCGAGTTCCCATGCTGCAGCTCTAATCTCTTGATAACACGAGAGCGCGCTGGGTTTCTCATTAAAAATGGCAACCTCAGGGATTAAACAGCTGCCAAATTAATGACTGGGGAAGCCATTTGGATGTCTTAACTAGCTGCTGTTGCTTCCTCGCTTGACTCACATCACTCAGCATTTCCACTACTGAGGGAAACAGGAAAAAAGCCTTCCCTAGAGGTAGAGTTTGCGGCCTATGACTTTATACACGTTTACAAAAGCCAAAGACGCTGAAGCTTACAGCACCGATGACTATAGGACATGTAACACTACAACACTACGCGAAGAATGCAAAGTGGGCAGACTCAAGAGTCAAGTTTTTGAAGCTGCAGATACAGAACTGATTGAGGAGCTTGGCAGATACACTTAAGGCTGGGTCATCAGGTAACAGGCAGTTAAAAAAGGCAGTATTTAAACCAAACCTAAGGCAAAGGGCCAATAAAAGCTCCAACGAAGACGGACTCCTGAGTCTTCAGCCAAACTCTGAAACTCTGGGTTTGAAGCACTGGGTGTTTAAGGGGAACAGTTCCATCGAATACAGCCTCTGCAAAATAACCCACGGGGAGGCCCTCCAGAGCTGGTGGGTACCAGAATTTCCCATTTTTCCAGAACCGCTTTGCAGAGAAATTCCAGGACTCCTCTACTACTGGATAGCTTCACTGACACACCTATTTCAAGTACTTACACAACTATGTAAGCGTTAAAATTTTTCTTTAAAACCAGCCACTGTCATAAAAAGAACCTTCTAGGCACTTGTTTCTTGAGACCCCTTTATACCCCAGCCCTGCGGCGTGAGACAGATCTGGAATTTGCTCGTGTCCCCATACGTTCAGGCTTTCCCCACGGGAGCGCGCTTTTAACCACCAACCCCTCAAAGCTTAATTTTTTTGCTGGCATTGATGCGAGCCAGCTTCACGCAGAGGTTTAAACAAGTATTTCCTGCGTGTGAAGAGCCACCAGGCTTTTATACCCTTAAAAGTGACACCTCCCCCTCCCAAAACCCACCCACCCCCAATAAAAATATATCTTAACATTAAGAATTATCAGCAGGAGAGTCGCTAAGGGAGCACGGCTCCTGCTGGGATTAGCGCAGGGAAAAGCCAGCCCATTGGGAGATGCTGGGATAGGGGTAGAGCTGCCTTGCCTGGTGTCCCCAAGCAGGGTGGCGGTGGTGTCCCCAATCACGCCCCCCAAGCAGGGTGGCAATGTCCCACAGGCAGGGTGGTGGTGCCCCCCAAGCAGGGTGGCAGTGGTGTCCCCACACAGGGTGGCAATGTCCCACAGGCAGGGTGGCAGTGCCCCAAAGGCGTGCCCCCCAAGCAGGGTGGCGGTGGTGCCCCCCAAGCAGGGTGGCAATGTCCCACAGAGAGGGTGGCAGTGCCCCCCAGGTGTGCCCCCAAGCAGGGTGGCAATGTCCCCAAGTGTGCCTCCCAAGCAGGGTGGCAATGTCCCCAAGCAGGGTGGTGGAGGTGACAGAGGCACAGCCCCCCCCTGCCCCCACCCCCTCACCTGTTGATGAAGCCGTAACCGTTCCTCACGTTGAACCATTTCACTGTTCCCAAAACCTTCGTTGCTGGGGGGTGACACAGCACAGACACAGTCACACACAGGCACAGGTGCGCACACACACACAGAGTCACACAGACACAGGCACAGTCAGTCTCACACACACACAGTCGCACACAGTCACAGTCACACACACGCGCACAGTCACACACAGACACTCTCACACACACACACTCACACACAGTCGCCCACACACACAGTCACTCTCACACAGTCGCACACACACACACAGTCGCACACACACACACTCACTCTCACACAGTCGCTCGCACACACACGGAACGCAGTCACACTCACACGCACAGGCACAGTTACACACACACTCACACGCACAGGCACACTCACACAGTGGCACAGTCACACAGTCACACTCACAGTCACACACACACGCACAGTCACACACGCACGCACACACAGTCACAGGCACACACACACTCACACTCAGTCACAGGCACACTCAGTCACAGGCACAGTCACACACACACACAGTCACACACACACACGCACACTCTCACTCTCACTCACGCACAGGGCGGCAGGGCGGCACGTGGCGGGGCGGCGCACACAAAGGCCCCGCGTGGCGGACATTTTGAGCCGCCCCGCCCCCACCCGCCGACACGCGGGGCC
>JAVJGI010000040.1:108387723-108399965 GCA_035590275.1 Ibycter americanus
GTCTAACCCCCCCCCAGAGAGCGCGGGCCCCGGTCTAACCGCCCCCCTCCCTCCAAGAGCGGGGCCCTGATCTAACCCCCCCTCAGGAGCAGGGGCTCTGGTCTAACTCCCCCATCAGGAGCAGGACCTGTGTCTAAACTCCCCAGAAGCAGGAGCCCTGATCTAACCACCGCCCAGGAGTGGGGTCCCGGTGTAACACACAGCCCTAACAGGAGCAGGAGCTCTGGTCTAACCCACCCCAGGAGCGGGGATCCTGGTCTAACCCCCCCCACCCCCAGGAGCAGGGGTCCTGGTCTAACCCCCTCCGCCAGGAGCAGGAGCCCTGGTCTAACTCCCCCAGGAGCGGGGGTCCTGACGTAACCCCCCCAGGTGCCAGCAGAGGTGCTGAGCCCGTGCCAGGCCCCCCGGTGCGGAGGGTAAGGGTCCCGGGCATTGCCAAGGGGAAGGGGGGCTGCTCCCCCCAGGAGCTCCTCCAACCGCAGCTGCGGGGCACTAGCACCCCCAGCAAGAGCCAGGCTGCAGCCCCGGGCCGGAGGGCTCCTGAAAGTCATCAGCCTTTTCCCAAGCATCCCACCCTTCCCAGCGCCTCTGGCTATGTCTTCCCCCTACAGCGGCTCAGACAGACCCCACACCTCTGCTGGATCCCACCGGGAAGGGCCAGGCCGAACCCAGCCTCCTGGTGTGCCAAGTTATTTCCCTCGGGCACCTGAAGAATGCGGCTGTTGGCCGCAGATTCCCAGCCCTGCGCTCGGCTAGGTCATTCCTGCCGCACAAGAGGAGGGAAGGGTCACCGGCAGCCACCAAGGTGGTTTTTGGGAGCCGACCCATCACTCCACCATGTTTGCAACAGACGTGGATCCCCTGGGGATCAGCCCTTCCAGCATGGCACACAAATCGCTGTCCATTCCCCCATCCCAGCATGAGGAACAGATGCCAGTTCCCCCGTTACACCGTGGCCAGGTGAGAGGCTCAGATGGGGTCAAGGTCAACCCACCACAACCACCACCGTGGGTCTATGGACGCAGGTCAAGCTGTCTTGGTAACTTTTCCATGAGATCTCCAACACGGCTAATGAAGGAAAGAGCTTTAAAACTTTAAAATAATACAAATCCACAGGGGATCTGCATCAGGATTATGACCTTGATAAAGAAACTAGAATGGTATCAAAGCTGGGCGATGCTCGGGAAATCAACTGAAAAATAAATCTGAAAATATAATGGCAAATAGGGAATCTGCCACACGAGAGACCCTAAAGGGAGAAAAATGGGGAGAAAACTTCAAACCTCAGCAACGAAGCTTGTGAGGATGTCAGGGCCGTGCACCAGCAGAAGAAACCATGGGCCCCCCGACAGCTAAGGATGCCTTCTGCGGGGTAATGCTGCGGGGCCCGGAGGCTAACCCGCTCCTCAGATCCACAGAGGCAACCAGAAACACCGTTTCCAGTTGCAGCATCCACAGCTGCAGGAAGGCGCTGGAGCTCAGAGGGAGAAGATCCATCAACTGCTCTACAGCAGGATCCCAGGACTTGCTACATAACTGGCAGGGGAACTTCATCATGGCAGGATTAAACCTAAATACGTGGTCTTTGAGATTGTTTTCAGCTAGCAGGTGAGGAACGGCAGGATACATAAGCTGGAAAGCCAAAGCTCTGCACATTCAGCATTGAAGAGAAGCATAATGGGATATAATTACCCGCTGGAACAACTTTCAAAGAGGCTGTAATGGATTTGCCGCTGTTAATTAATTTGGGGAAGCTCTGTGACCCTTGCTATGCGGGAAGTGAGACTAGCTGATCACAGTGGCATAAATACATCAGGCTGAGAAAGTGCTGCTGAGCCCAGGCCCAGAAATAAGCTGGTTTTCCTGGTGAAAAAAGTACCGTGAATCTGGGTACCCACAGCCAGAACTGCAAACCTCAGCACTGACGGGCCCAGCTCCTGCCTAAACCCCGCAGCGAAGGGCCACCCGGACACATTCCCCGAGCAGGACCAGCAGCCGAGTTCCTCTGGGTTTGGTCACCTCTACCTCACAGCTGTCATCTGGCTCCAGTCTTCTCCTTCCTACTGGGAATCTTCAACCCCCGTCTCACAGGAGAGCATCCTCCGCAAAGTCTTTTTGGGGCTGGAAAGGGATGGCATGCTTCGTGTTTCCTTCATCACCCGATGTTCTGCAGGTGTAAGAGGGTGAGATGCTTCGGCTGGAGAAGAACGAGCACGAGCGTCCTCAGCAGCCGTGCAACCCCAGGCACGGAGACCCGACAGCCAGAGGCTGCTGCAAGGACTTTGAACAGCCACCAGATAAAAGCACACGCCGACGCACACCTGCAGGATGGGTACGGCGGCACTCGCTATCCAGCGCCGTGTAACACACCGCCCCGAGACAGCCCCACACAACGCGCTCCCGCTGCGCATGGAGCGATGGGCCGTATCCGGATGGAATGAACTGCCTGCACGTGACGCAACAGACTTTGTCCCAACTCCTTTACCTTTAATCTGCTGGATGAGAAAGCTCACGCTGTAGCCCAGCCCCCACGAAGGGGCTTCCCTGTCCCCCAGCAGGCAGGCAAGTTTGCAACCCAATTCCGGGAAAGTTTTTCCACCAGCGGGCAGCTTCAGCTGCGCCCTTTGTATCCATGCAGGATAAGGAGCCCCAGTTTCTACTCCTACAGCACAATCCTCCTCTGCTTCCCAGCCCAAAGCCCTGCTCCAATGCGCTTGCAGCACCCAGGTGAATCCCTGAAAGGCCCGTGGCACATAACAGCTCGATGGCTAGTGCTGCCGTGTGCCAGCGGAGGTTCCACCAACGCTCATTTACAACATAACTCACCTCAGAGCCCAGCAAACTCACGGTGATGGGCGCCCGTGCCACACCAATCTCTTGTGCTCAGTAAGGCTGCACATAGAGAGGTTCTGGAGATCCCCAAATGCCCAGAACCTCTCTGCCAGGCAGCCTTGTTCAGCTGCCCAGTAAAGGAGCTGGCATAGCACAGCACTGCCGTGCTCTGCCGTGCTCCTTGCATCCCTTCCTTCCCATTTTGCAAATGCCCAGCAGCAACGCCTCTCAACACCACGCACGGTACGCATTCCCTACTGAACCAGCCAGGGATACCACGCATTGCTGAGGATGCCACAGCCCTTCTTACCTGAAGAATCTGTTCCCAAGCACGTTAACTGATGTGCACTGCACAGATATTTAACAAAATTCTTTATTTACATTTCAAAACATTAAAAAAAGATAGATGCCAATTGTTAAATAATTTCAGGAGAACGTCAAGAGCACGGATCTGGCCCGTGGAGAGGACTGGGGCAGTGGGGGAATTGGCTGGAGTTGGAACTACATGGAGCCAGCACAGGCCTAACCACCGGTCAAGGAACACTGAAACAAAGAAGAAACAGGTCCAAAATGCTGGACAGCCAGTCCCAACTCATCCCACAACAGCAAGACTGGCAGTGACACTGGGTGCCGCTACAGCAATCTTCAAGCGAGTGCTACTTGCTGCATGCACCAGCTCACGACAACCCAACCCTGAGCTAGAGAATCTGGGAGTCCTCCTGGGTCGCGTGCCAGGTGCCTCCATCTACCTCTGAACTTAAAAAAACAAACAACAGTGCCCATTTCTCCTGGCTGATTTTAAAGGATCTTGACAAACACCCGATTTAGCTGTCTGAAGCTGGGCAAGACAAATGCTGTTCTCGTCTAGAGGCAGCCGAGCGGCAGCCGGGTGCAGGAAGGCGCTTCCAAAGACCGGGCTGGGGAGTACACGTGGTGGCACCAGCCTTATACCGAGATGAAAACCTCCCAGTCTCAAGTTGGATGTTGGCTAGAGATCGTGTAAGCCCAATGGAAATGACCAAGTCTGGGCTTGAGGGCAACCCTAAAGGGGACCTAACCCATCAGCACGGGTGTCCCCGTCAGCAAGAAAGCCCGTTAACAAGGCTGTCCCCTCAAAAGCCTACAAACACCACCAGAAGTACCAGGAAAATGAAAGAATGATTGCATTCCCTGTTATTGCTTCATCAAACAGGAGGAGCTCCCAAGAGTCTGAAGCTCTGCGGATCTGAAAGACTTTATTACAGAAGCAGGGATGTGTCTTCATGGGCAATTCCTGATGTCTTTGGAAATCATTTAATGGAAGGTCAAAAATGGTGGGGATTTGCTTTCGTCAGTGTCTGCCCACCGGCTGAAATTTGAAAAATCAGCAACCAAAAGGCTAATACAGCAGATTTTTGACAAGCTGCAGCCTGACACATTGAAATCTAGACAGATTTGTTTAAATGCTTGTGTTTTTTACGGCAAAGTGGGCGGACAAATGGAAACAGAATACTGTACATTAGCTGAGCTCTGTCTTGAGCCTATTGGTTTAGTCAAAACGAAGCCTGAATAAGAGGAAATCCTGGAAACATCTGCCTTCAGATGAGGACAGTGGTATTTTTTTGAGTTAAGGTAGGACTATGTCCTATAGCTGTACTAAGCAAGGAAGCTCAAGTCCTCTCTGTCTCCTTTTCTCGATCCCTGCCTGCCCCGCAGATGGATGCTCCGCTTTCATTAGCAATCAGAGGGTTCACCAACTTGCAGGTCAAAACGAAGCCCACACCCACTAGACTGCCTGGGTAATACCAGCTGGATGCCTGCCACAGCTCCCTTTCACCCGCTGGTTCCTAAAGCCGAGGCTTCCAGGCAGCCTAACCCCGTCCAAGGCAGAGCTCCCACAACCCCACCTTCCCCTCGATCCCCACTGCAAAATCTCACCCCTCCAGCACTGCCTTTGGTGTTTGGGTAGCTCAGAGGGAAGCCAGTTCAGGCGGTTGAGCTGGCAAAAAACTAACACTGTCAGAGAAGCATCTTCTGGTGTCTCACTGAGCTGAGTCAGCTCTCTGCAGGCTCAGATGAACGGGAAAATAAGTCAAGAGAAAAGTAAGGCGCAGAGCAGCCTGGCGTTCAATTGCACGGGATGCCTGTGAAGACTGAGACTTACCACATTTCTGTTTCGTTGCTTTACATTTCCCCACACTGAGAGATCACAACCGGCAGCTTGGGTTTGTTATTTGGACCCGTAGGCACGTTCTGAGGACAAACATAACGTTAAACGTTATAAAAGCACAGCAAAGTGCTCACCAGTGAGTGGCAGGCACCTGAAGACTGGCTAAGAGATGCCTGTACAACATCAGGAACAGGGAAGCGTAGACTCAGCTCCGAGTAACACAGAAGCACCGTCACACATTTTGGCAACGGACCCGGCCATAAGCCAGTGGACGGACTCCGTGCACAGAGGTTTGGGATACTGACCGAACCCCGATCCTTTGAACGGGAGGGAAGGAACAAAGCAAGAACTGGAGAGCTCCTCACGAGACCACTTGAGGCTGCTCTAGCTTAAATCTTTAAAAGTTAATTACAGCTGCAACAAGCAAAGCAAACTTGTATTTGCACAGAAAGGGAATCATTTTACATACAAGACAGTCACAAAGCACCTCTCCTTCTGAACCTCTCGTTCTGCTGGACTCAGCTGCTCTTTCGTGAGTCTCTTATTTATTTCCTTTACCTTGCCCCTTGCTGCAGCGATGCACAAAGCTGGCACACCACAACCCTTCCATCAGTGCTTCTGGCAAAGAGGGCTGGCAAAACATGGGCTGTATCATGCTGCACAGTTCCTTGCCCGTGACCTTTTCTCAACACCTAACAGCTCTGTGTTTGCCCCACTTTCTAGACTGAGATTAGAGGCCCTCGTGCGCGTTTCCCCTCTGCGTGTGCCATGAAGCCATGTCGGCTGCCTTGGAGAACTCACTGCTCTTTGTTAAATCTACTCGTTATCCTGCCGTGACACCCCAGTACAAAGTTGGTGGCAACCACCACCCCGAGTGTATTTATCTTCAGCTCCCGGAAGCCCATCAGAAGATCAGTTTTATTTTTCTTATTAAATATGCTGATCACGGATCAGCAGAACTGATGATACAGCACCCACTGAATAACCCCAGGCAATGGCACAGAAGGGATCTGCTTTACACTCTTGTCTGAGTTGCTGATGGAACAGTTTTTTAATTCAGCTTCCTGAACAAATGCAAAGCATTGCAAATAAAGCCACAAGAACCAATCCCCACTCAAAGACCAACCAGCAACCACAAGAGCACAGCATTTCTAAAGTCAATCTATATGAGAGCCTTTGCCTCAACAGATTTCCTGCTACTTTATAACGATGACGACTGATAATACCACTTATCAACACTGGTATTCCCCAGTTCCTGTAAACAGACAGCAGGAGAGAACAGAACAACCCTTGCTAATCCTCTACATGACTCTCCAACGTGGACATTCACAGAGAAAGAAGAGAATTCAACTTACTTCGATTTTTCTCATGACCAACAGCCCATCGACAATTTTACCTAGAATGAGAAGATTCACCCATTTCAATACAGCCAGTTTTTACCGTTGCTCCTCGCGACTCACGACAGGTACACATTTTTGCCCATCCTGAAAGCCTTGTGCAGCATATAGCTATCGGGCACTTCAGGGTTTGCTACCCATCTCTAAACTGATAAAGGAAATAATCCCTCTGAAGATATTTTCCACATGCAGAACAAATTAAGTGCATTCTCCCATCGCAGGGGTGGCGTGTGTAGAAATCTAGGTTTTGAGACCTACACTCACCAGCTGTGCTAAAATACAGCACAAACACCTATCTATCAACACCTGATGGAAAAACTGCAACAAATGGTGTCAGCGTTACTTAAGAATTGGAGGAAGTAGTAAGCAGGAATCAGCTTAAAGGCTCTGAAACCCTACAGCTCAAGTGGCACTATGTGAAAGGCTAGCAGACGTGGTTTCACAGAGTTACTATCTAAAAACTCTGCTGAAAACGCTTAACAGCGGAGAAGAAAGGTATCTCTGCACTCATCTGTCTCTTCTGCACTGGCACAGGATTTATGTAGTAACACGATACACCAATAAAGGAACTGATCTGGATTAAAGCTAACCAGGGAGGGAGGGGAAAAACCGGTTCATTTCAACACCGTTCCATCTCAGTACCTGGCAGCACTGGTACCCCTGCCAGCCCAAGCGTGGGGGGAACAAGCAGTCCGTGGCTGTTCATTGTAGCAGCTGCGCCACAGGGAGTGTCCGTGAGCCGTACACCGGCCCCGTTGCAGGTACTCACCAAACACAACGTGCTTTCCATCCAACCAGTCACATTTGGAGCACGTAATGAAGAACTGACAGCCGTTGGTGCTTGGACCGCTGTTTGCCTGGGGGTGAAGAATGGCAAAATACAAAAAGTGTACAATTTAAGACTTCCCAAAACTGAAGGCAGAAAAGAGCTGTTGCTCTAGACCTGCCCTAGCTTATTTTTAGTTTACTGCTACGCAAAGGAAGCAAGATACACATCTGGAGGGGGGTACCCTGCGCTGGGACACGGCACGCCACCAAGTCTGGTCACGCCGGTGTGCACAAAAGCCACATCACCAACTTTTTTCTTACACTTCCACAAAGGCACGTTCAGCACAAGACTGTGCTGAAATCTGGGCTCTAGAGCATGTTCCAGAAAAACGGCTGAACTTTTTGGTGATGAGTACTTACTGGCTGCAGTATTTCCTGAGGCAAATTGAAAGCCAGGAACCAAGGCAGAAAGAAAAAAAGCAGCCGATTTCTGCAATTCAGAAGGTTTCCTCAGAATTAAAGAAAAAAAGTGTCTGTCCTGATGCCAGGATGAGAAAGGTAATCATCGTATTGGCACAGGGCTCACAGGAATAGTGTGATGCAGATGTGAAATTTAATTCACACCTGAGCACAAGACCCAGAGCATTCGTGCTCTCCTGAGCTCTTCTGAGAAAACATCTCAGCAACACTTAAATCCATTTCAATTTTCCAAAGCTTTACGGACAACCAGGCGATACTAAAGCACGTTTCCGTGCTGACAAGCAAACGGGGCAAGTTTTGCAGCTGCAGGACTGCACAAGACATGGTCACATTGGATTTTTATTTATTGCTAGCCAGTTCTGGAAGGAGCCAGCTGGGATGGACCATGGTTTGGCCCAGCAGAATGACTCCAGAGCCATGCCACTTTAAAACAAGGCTGGCAATACCAGCGTGGACCCCTTCTCCCACACTACAATACACCTGGTTGCTTAGCTGTGTCGTGACACCTCTTTTTGGGCCACATTTTGAACCGGATAAATAATCCAAACGGTGAATGCCCTAAGCAAGTGGTTTTAAGGGCAGGGCAGCTGAAAGAGCTGGGGAAGAAGCAGTTGTGGATAGGAACACTGAAACATTGGCTCCACTTGCTTTCCACTGCAAAAGTCAGCGTATCGTTCCTACCAGACAACATGCAAGCATTGCAGTTTTTCCTACGATGTTGAACAGGAAGCGTATGTTATAAAAGATACCATGGTAACACTGCTACGTCTTTGAAACTCCCAAATCTCTCTGTTTCATCCCTGCTGAGGTCAGTGTTTGACAACAGTATCAGGGAAGAAGAAAACACCACCACTTGCCACTATACGAAAGCTGGAAGAATCAAGCTGTTCTGAAAGCTGATGATAAAAAACCTGCCCCAGCACTTCAACAAGTAAAAACTGAAAGGATGCAGCAGAATCAGGACTGTTGTGTTACTCAACATTAACCCACGAGTAGCCTTCTGACTAGGAGTTACAAAGCAGGTCTACCAGACCCTGTATCCCAGGGTGGAGATTTCTGTTGTCTGGCAAATAATTTATACACTTAGGAAAAGGGCAAAGAGGAAGTACCAAAAGCTTTTTAGTCTTACAATGTCACTATTTTATACTCACCATAGAGAGCAGCCCTGGAGCAGAGTGCTTCAGCTTGAAGTTTTCATCTGCAAAAGGACCCCTATATATACTGGCTACTCCAGTGCCGTCTCCCTGCGTGACAGAGGCGCCCAGTCAAGCCACAGCATTTGCTCTGGAGCAACCGCTACAGAACAATTTAAAAATTAAATGTAAAATCCCCAAGCAAAAGGACAGGGTGAAGCACAGCCCAAAACAGATGCTGTACTGCCCATTTACATACACCAGCAGCGAACATATTCAACATTGCATTTCTGAAGGGGAACAGCGACTGCTTTCTAACCACGGTGTACATCACTTGCCACCCACATGTTGGCAGAACCCCATGGAGATGTTGAGGATCAATCCAAGCCTCCCAGAGTGAGATGGAGGCTATAGATGGCTTGGTACGGACCCACCTGGACTTGGCAGAGGAAAGGGAGGGGACCCAGAGGTATGAGCTGGTGTGACAAGGAAAGCAGAAGTGGTTGTGTGGAAAAAGTTGGTAGCTGATGGTGTGCTTGCTTATTTCACCTTGTTTTCTGTGACTTTACTGGAAACAGGGAAGTGATCTCTGTTCAGAAAGGACAGTTTCTAAAAAACAGAGTTTCCAGTCTCTGCTGCACTTTCTACCAAGTTGAGACACCTCGGGACATCTGAGTGGCATCACAATTAGCAAAATCAGAAAAATTAGCTAAAAGCTGGTGTGGCTGAGCCACCTGCTGTGCAGGTCAGTTTTCTCAGTGACTTTCATTCAACCAAGTTTTATAAATTCGGTATTAAATAAAGCTTTATCACCTCCCTCAGATTTTGAAACATTTCCAGAAATTAAATAATTTTACTGGGTCCTGGGACAGTGACGGGACCCTGTGGGCCTCCAGCCTTCCCCCTACACTCTGCGTATCCCCAAGTCAGAGCATGACCGCCTCTGCGGGCACAAAGTCTTTTCTGTTTTGAGACAACTCACTAACAAAAAGTTAGTTTTCATTTCAACTATCTCTTGCACTAGATACTTGGCTCTGGACTTGTAGGCTCTCTCTCCACAAAGCTAATAGAAATTCACAGGATTTCTTGTATGGGGGGACAGGAGAACAGGGAAGGACAACAGGGTAAAAAAATAAAAATCTTTGAAAGTTTGAAAAGCCTCTAACTGTACTGCCATGCTTTTTTTTAGAGAGGAAATATTTTGGGAAGAAGGTATGTTCACCCAGGACTCCGGATTTGTTTTCAAGTACATTCTAGTCTCTTGCAGTAAGATGGCAGCAACGCGACAAGGAAACCTCCAGTTACTACCGGGTACCTCAAAAGAGAGGCAACAGATCCCACAAATCAGCATGGATCCTTGGGAACAGTTCCATATTGTACCATATAGGAAAAGTACAAGAGGAATAGAGAAGTACGTACGTTTACAAAGTCACCTCCTTGGATCATGAAATCCTTTATTACCCTAAAAAAGTAAAACAATACTTAGTTCTCAGCAGACAAATGCCTCAAGAAGCTCAGTATGTGCTAAAAAGGAATTCTGCCTTACTGCACACGCAAGTTATCAGGTCTACGAATGCTACAGTCTAAAATCTACAATAAATATTAAGTACTGGTTGCCATCGGGTAGTTTGGGACCTATTGCTCTTCGACCAGGATAGCGATTAGGTGACAGATGCCAGAAAACGATCTCTGACCTGGCACACCAGAACGGGGGATCCCTGCCAGTGACCCCAGTGTGCACACCTGACAGCACCCCCAAACCCACAGAAGGACGAGATCAGCCACGACCTACAAACACCCCCCAGACCAACAACGCCTTGAGGCAGGTCTCAAAGCCACACCGAGCTCAGACGGCTATTTACGTGCCTGCACAAAAGCACACGAATTACCTGTGGAAAGTGCTTCCTTTATAACCTATAGGGACACCATCTTTCCTGGAAGGAAATAAAAAGGAAAATCATGGCAACTTACTGGATATGCCAACACAAAACCCTCCCAGAATTCCAAGTCCCAAAGGGTTGCCCTATACCTTAGTAGCTGCCTGGCTATACAACCAAGCGCTGCAGCCTGGCTCTCAGCTGGCGCTAACAGAGGCACAGGGAAATCTCGAATGGGCTCTGCACATTAAATGACACGTGGTTTCCTACAACATCCATACCATCACGTCTACGAGATCCCACTGCAATCTGCAGCGTGAGCAGGTGGGATTTGCAGATGGGGCTTTTTAGAGCAACCTGAGCACAAAGTCACACCCAAAAGGGCAAGTCTGCCACCTCTGCGACTGACTGAGCCCCTCACAATTTCATCAGAGCTGATTTCCATAACTCTTTCATTTTTTACCGGTATAGTAAGAAAAACTTCCACATGAGCCTTCTTCTCACTCACTCACTCAGTCCCGTTTCTCTGAACAGGCTACTTAAAACGACGCTGTAACCCACGTACCTGAATTCACCTGTACAAAATTGCCTGGAAAACAAAAAAAGAGAGCAGAGCGTGAGGCACATCTGAACCCCGAGGACACAGGGGGCTACGTTCAGCAAACACGTACTGACTGTTGTGCAGGGCTTCCCTTACTGCGTCGGGGCTATCCCCAACGAGACGGGAACTGGCAGTAGCTCCTCCCCACTTCCATTTCGAAACAGACTTTGGCGCTATCTGCAGCTGAGCAGGTCACACATTTAACACTGAGGTTGTAAGAGATGGCAAACGTCGAGCAAGCACCGTGTTTCACAGAGAACGGGGTACATCCGCCTCGCCCATGGAAGTGGGATGTCCAAGTGGCACATCCTTCAGCCAGTGGCAAGAGAACTGGGTGGCAAGGAGACCTCCACCATGACACTGAGGTGCTGCCTTTTATAAACGCACCGAGCGCATCAGAAGCGTCACAGAGGGAGCAGAGAGGGGCTGGGGTCCTTCACCTTCCAGCCAGGTGGCCTCCCCTGAGGGGTCAGGACGCCGCACGGTCACACCGCTCTGGGAACGGAGGAAGGAGCAGAGCAGGTGCAGCGGCTCTGGGGGGGCAGGCAGCCCCTCCGCCACCAGAGACGTTCCTGAACCGAAAAGCCTCCACAGCCGGGTCCAGGCGGCGCCGCAGGAGCACCGGCTGCTCCTTACCTGAAGTTCTCCGCTGTTTTGGGGACAACGTCAGCAAAGAGCTCGATCTTCATGCGGCCGACCTCCTGGGGAGACAGCGCCCGGTGAGCCTCGCACACACCGCCCTCCCCCCCCGCAGGCAGCAAACCCCCACAGACCCAACCCCTGCGGCACCCCCCACCCTCCCAGCCCCTCTTGACGCACCCTGCACCCCCCGCCGCACTGCTGCGGGCCCTTCCCAGTGCCCCCCCACAACCCTACAGCCCCCCACCACTCCCTGCACCCCCCTTCGCTCCCTGCAGGCCCTCCCCAGTGCCCGCCCATAACCCTACAGCCCCCCCCCCACTCCCTGCACCCCCCCGCCCCTACAGACCCCCCCCGGTGCCCCCC
>JAVJGI010000040.1:108403446-108440158 GCA_035590275.1 Ibycter americanus
CGGCTTTTCCCGCGGCGCCAGGCCCCCCGGCTGCGCACAGATCTCTCCCGTCCCCTCCCCGTGTTCGGGCCCCTTCCCCTCCCCACAGCCCCTTCTCTGCTCCTTCCTGCTTCCCTCCCCGCGCGCAGAGCCCCCGACACCCCCGCTCCGCGCGCTCGGTCCCTTCCTCTCCCACCCAGGCACCCTCGGGGAGCCCCCGCCGCTGGCAGCCAGCACTCGAGATCCAGCCTCTCTCCTCCGCGGGCTGTGCCGATCCCCTCCTTCCTCCTGCTCCTGTCGCGTTTCCCTCATCCCGTTCATCTCCATCTGCCTGCTGGTCCCTTTACCCATCATCCGCCATCTTTACCCGTTCCCATCCCCCCCTCAGTGCTCAGATTCCCCCCGTTCCCCTCCACGGGCTTGCACGAAGCAAAATGGAAGGGGTAAGAGCATGCGAAAGGGAACGGCTGGCACAGATCACAGATCAAGGGGACCGGAGAAAAGTGGGCACACGGTGGAAGGGAACATCTCCAAGTTTTATTTACAAAGTTTGTAGTTATGTACTGGACAAGGAATTAGGGTTCAGGGCTTCACCCCACCCCTCTTCCATTTTACGGAGTTTATCTACAAATTCCAGCCTCCAGGTGGATCTGGGATCTCACACACACACAGTTGGGTAAGTTGAAAAAAAGCTCTTGAATACTGTCATTGAAATATATGGCAGAAATCACCAGGTCGGTCCATTTGGCAATTCTCCCTCCACAGTCCTTGTCATCCCACAGCAACAGCAGCCCAAGTCCTTGCCATCCAGCTAATATTTTCAGAAACATCTTTCCCCATTTAGAAGTTCTCAGAGCTGATGCTCTGACTCTCCTCCTGCAACTGGGAGGCTGTGGTGTCTCCAGGTGAAGCCACATTCAAGTACCCGATCTCAGAAGGTTGAGAGGGGGAGAAGCAAAAGGGTGAGTCTTGGCTTTCAGCTTCTCCTTCAGGCTTTGTGTCTTGCGTGGCCTTCAGGATGCCGAGGGAGTCTGGCGGTTCTCGTGATGGGAAGCTGAAAACAAATTTCCTCTCTTAAGTCACTCTGCAAACTCCAGCCAACCCTCCGCCACCCGCACAGCCCCAGTATTCCTCCCAACATCTCTGCGAGGCAGGCACAGGGCTACAGTCAATGCCTTTCGCTTGAATGAAGGCTCCCATACTCTTCCTCTAGCCGAGCAGCGCTGGCCCTCATCTACCCCAGCACCTACCCAGGCTCCGTCACCCTCAGCAGCACCCGAAGGCTGTGACCAAGCCTGCTGGGCCGCCTCTCCAGCGGGCAGAGACCAGAGGTGCAGAGTCTCTCTGCATTCCCCTTGCCCGCTTTGGCACGGATCGTGGTGCTCCTCGCTACACCGGTGGAGAAACAGCTTGAGCTCCCTCCTGCCCCATAGCCTGGGATGTGGGTCACACAGCTCCGGCCAGCAGCGGTCCTTTAAGTCTCACCACCTCTCGTATAAAGACACTCCTCCAAAACCACTGGGCATCACACCGACTCCTAAATCCCACAGTGTTTTCCAACATCTTTTGAAAATTTTACTTCTTCATCCCATTAGTTTCAGAGTCTTTCTAATATTGTTTTCCCTATAATTTGACAAAAAAACCCCACCCAAACACCACGCCTTGGAGCAGCCAAAATGCTCCACTTCTCCCTCACTACACACAGAGAGGCATTCCCTGCTGTCTGCTTTTACCCCACGGTACCTGGTACGGGGAGATGGCAACACCTTACTCTGTAGCTGGCTTTCGGAGAAGTTAACGCTCTTTGAGTCCTGGAAGGAGGAACAGAGACTTTCAAAGGAGGAGGTGCCTGTCAGACCCTGAATTTCAACACACAGTCTTGGTCTTCACAGTGCCCCCAGCTCCACTGACAGTTCTCCCCATGAACTCCAGCCCCAGGGAGGTACTAATCATAGATTTGTCCTTTGGGTCTGAATTTAAACTAAAAAAACCTCAACCTAACTAGCCCCAGTGAAACTAACAGAAAGAAATAAAAAGAAAAAAACCACACAAACAACCCCTCCTGCCAGGACCCAAACAGCGCTTTCACCCCTAACAGCTCGTTTCCAACCAAACTGGGGTCCCTCCAAATGTACCAATACACTTTTAAATAAAAACAAGTGGATTTGGAGAGTTGTTGAAACACAGTCTTTGACTTTCTCGGATTTTTCTCCATCTCTTCACCCCCCAAAGTTATTCATTAACTTGGTCAATCCAAACCCAAGTTTTTAGGTAAGGCATACCTTCATTCGGTTCAATTTAATCGATACTATCAGTCAGCTTGGTCTGAGGTTTTTTTTGGCTTAAAGGAGTAACATTCCCAACCACGCTACTCTGGGTTATTTCTCCTAATTTTAGAGCTAACTTTAAAACTGAGGTCTTTTAACAAGTATAAGTCGGCAAAAAAGCCGAAGTGAAATTTCTGTCCTTGGGGAAAAGCATCTCATTGCGTAGCAGCTTGGGCATGGAGCGGTATGACGCGTGTATTGCGTGTATTTCAGCTCCCCACAAAGCCCCTCCTCACCGGACAAAGGCACTGCAGTCGCCTGTGTGTTTGGTGCCCCTCCCCATCCCAGCCAAGGATCGATTCAGCTCTTCTCTGGCACCCCCAGCTGCAGCCACGGACACCAACCCGCACCCACAGGAGACAACAGCTCCTGCAACCCGTCTGCTGAGCCCCAGCCCTCTCCGAGTCTCACCTCCGTGTTGGGAGCGTGGATGCTCCTTGGCGCGCGCTGCGAGGCCGGCATGTGGCCGGAGAGCTGGAGTTTGCTCTCGCGCAGCCGCACGTTCTCCTCGTCCAGGATCTTCACTCTGAGCACGTCACACACACAAGGCACAAGTTACTTTCCTTCTGGCCACGCTAGGTTTTCAAAGGGGCATTTTCTTTTTCACCCTCAGACCCTTTGGCCTCCACAGCCTTCACCTGTATGCCCACAGCGTTGATGGGGAAAGCAGCTAAGTACGTCCCACAGCAGTTCAAAGCCACAGCACTAGTGGCTGGGGCACAGTTCAGACTTTCCTCTGGATTTCTTAACAGAAATAGGCATAAAACCAGAGAAGTGCTGGGAAAAGGCAGGCTCCCAGAGGCGCAGACATCATGAAGTACCTACCTGCTCTGCAGGGTGGCAATCACAGACCGGTTGCTCCAAGGGGTCTCCTCTTGCTCTGTTATCTTCTGGAGGAGCTGCCTTCTTTCCTGGAGTAATTTCTCATTCTCGGCAGTGATCTGTGCGATCAGCACCTTTCCCTGAGCAGTGTTGCAGAAGGAAATAACAACCGGCGGTTACGCTTCGCTCTTCTCTGTCCTCTGTAAACCTCAGAGCGCTTTACCAAAGGGGTCACCATCAAGCACGTTAACTCCTAGAAGTGATGCACTACTTGCTGTAACACACCCCAAAAAGAGGCTTTTGAGTCACTTCCCAGCAGTAACATTTCTGAAGTAAAAGAAGATGGAGCTTAGGCAGTTTCTGAACGGGATTTGAGGACACAGGTTCCTCCCCTGAGGACAAACTTGAGCCAGGAATTTCTTTTTGGCTATTTGTTCCTACGAGGACGGGCTGGTGCCCCTCGGCACTGCCAGCTGTTTCCCAGGGCAGCATCGGTCCTGCGCACAGAGCAGGAGCAGCACGTCAGGCAGAGCTCCCCATGCTCCGACTGACTGTTTAACAGCGCAATCCCAGTGCCTGCAAACCCGCCGTTCCTAAACTTCATTTCCTTTTTTTCTCTAAACTGCATTTCTGTTTGGAAGAAGGGATGCTCCCACAGACCTGCTGCAGCCTGCTCCCCTGCCTTTCCTTGCAGGAGAAGCCCTTGATGTGTTCTCTCACCTTTTCCACCTGGAGCTTTGCCTCACTGAGCTCACTTTCAAGCTGCTTAATTCTGCTGTCCCTTTGTTTCACCTCGTGAATAAAGGTGTCCTTGGCTCTGCGGATCTTGTCTTTGTGGCGGAGCTGCATTTCATTATATTTCCTGAGGAGGCAAAGACACAAACATCAGGCTCTGAAATGCTTTTGTGTTCTGGGTTAAGATCAAGGCAGGAGATGTCCTGTATTTATTCAGGCTCTTCAAAGCCTGAACTGGGAGCCTCAGCCACCTACCCAGCTCCTTCTGGCTATGCAGCTAAAGGCAGAATGAGCCCTCTGGCTTTCTGGACTGCCTCTTTCACTAATCAGTCGGTTTGTTTTTTGTTGTTGTTGCAAAGGTTATATTGTTAAGTGTCAACCAAATGGCAATTGATTGAGGGAAAAGGACCCAAAGCATTCCTGAAACTGACTCCCAGCTTTACAAATCCTTGTGCTTGCCCCTCTCAGCTCTTCATACCAAACAGGGATATAAAGTCACCAGAACTGGAAGTAACGGGGAAAGGGTAGGTTGTTTTATTTGGCTGAGGATGGGGGTGGTTAAGGGGAAGTATTTGTGTATGGGGGGAAAAAGGCCAAAAAACAAGAATCCTAAACAGCAAGGGTCAGGCAAACAGGTTGCGGAAAGGGCTACTTCAGTGGGCGCTTCTTAGAGCTGCGACAGTGGGGTTAAACATTTGTCTCTACTGAGACTTGTGCTCATTGCTCTTCCCCCTCAAACTTGTCCCATTCAGGCAGTGTTCTTTATTTTTATCCAGCTGGGGTAGAAGGGAAAATAATGTCAAAAAAAAAAAGATAAATCTCTACCATACAAGGAATATTTGCCCGTGTTTGCTCACAACTCATGACAAAAAGGCCACTGTGCTTCAAATTAGATCAAAAGTGCTCTGGGGAGAAATGAGCAGCTCCATGGAGCATCTCTGCCAGTGCCAGACCCTCAACAGCGGCATCCGCAGCTCCCTCTAGGCACCCCCTCATTTTCTGCACTGCCTTCAGCTGCCAAGGAGAACATGACAGCAGACATGCGATGCACAACCTAACTGCACGCAGAAGTGTCAGGCTAAGGCAGATCTCTCAGTGCTAATTGCCTTCAACAGGAGAGACGAGAAAGGCTACAGAACAGTCAAATCCAGTGTCACCGCCAGGCACGTAAAGAGCAATTCCTGGGTAGGTTTTTTTCTGTGTCTACACATCCCCTGCCTGCTGCTGCATTCGTTACCTGACATACACATCCTTCTGGTTCAGGAGACGGACTCCTTCCTCGTAAAGGGCTTTGTTTTCCTCCTTCAGCAATGAAAGTTGCTCTGAAAGCTTCTGGTTCTCCTTCTGGCACTGGAGGTGCTGGAAAACATTTATTTCTTATTCGCGTGTGTGTCCTCAGCTGTAGGAGCCCCTCTGCCTCCTTTCAGCCTGGTCTCCAAAGCTTCTCTGTCATAAATCCCAGTGATTCCCACCACAGATAATATCCGTCCATTCTGTGCCTCCAAGGCCACTGCCTCCTCCCCTTAAAGGAGGGGGAGTGTGGATTTCCGTGCTGCTGGGGGGCGGGGGGGGCTGCTGTAGGCTTCAACAGGGCATCTTCCCCGGACTCTGCCAAAATGTTCCTGCAAGAAGCAATATGCTCTGCAAGAAAAGGGGAAGAAGCCATCAAGTCCTCCTCCTGTGCCCTCAGAGCTGCATTCCCAGGAAACCTACGTGAGATGGGATGGTGCTTTTCCTCTGGCTCCCGTTTAAATCAGTGCAATCTGCAAGGGCTCAGCACTTGGCTGGATTTGACCCTACTTCAGCAGTTGCCAGGTACAGATTTCACACTGGGATGGTCCTGTTTCCCCCTACAGCTCAGTGGTCTGCTCTGGAGTCAGCCACCAGCACAGCAGCCCCTTGGGTGACGAGGACCCATCTGTGCTGCAGCTCACCTCGCTCGAGTCAGTTTTCCTCTCATCTTCCAGGACGTGCAGAGTCTTGGCCTGCAGCTCCACGTGCATCTTGGCCAGTGACGCCTCTGTCTCCTGTGAATGCCGGAGCTGCTGCCGCAGCTCCTCCACCTGCTGCTCCAGGAGCTTCCTAAAAACACGTTGGTGTGACAGTGAGACACTGACGTGGAGGCCAGCCCGTGATGTGCCACCGTGAATTCAAGGCTGGCTATGATCTAAAAATATCAGCACACTGCCCTGCACCTGCCCTGGGCAACACTAAGGGCAGAAAGAAATCAGTACGTCCTGGTTGTCCCCATGTCCCAGTGGCACGTGAAAGGATGCATGATGTGTCTGGGATTATCAGTCCCAGCTGCGCAAGAAAGGGGACTGCTGGCATCTAGAGGGTAAACCAAATCACTGGGCTGGCAGGAGGGGCCATACACCTTCTGAGGCAGCTGAGGTCTCCAAAAATCTTTTAAATCTCATAAAGAGGGGATCCTGTGGAGGGACACTGGCAGGTCAAAAGGAGAGAGAGGAGGTAAAACCAACGGTGCAGTGTCTCCTTGAAGCCGCCTAGGGCCAGCCGTGGAGCTGCAGGAGGTAGCTGCAGGCTGGCACAGCAGCATTTGCTGGCACACACCTCCCCTCCGCACACAGCACAGGCACCACCCGGCACTGGGTACCTTTTCAGCTGCTCCTCGTGAAGTTCTTGCTGCACACGGGCTTCATTTTCTCGGGCCTCCTTCAATTCCTCCTCCAAGAGTTTCTTGTCTGAAACATGAGCCTCTGCCAGCAGGAGCTGGTGTTGTGAATCTTTTAGCTTTTGCTGGAGTTTTGAAATCTGGGATTAAAATTGGACACAGATTAAACATTCTGAATGTATAGGCCAGTATCTGAATCCAAAGGATTCACATCCCTTCGATCCCTCCGTATTAAAGTCATGGGAATGAAAGATTTGCTTGCTTCTACTCAAAAGTACTTCTGCATGTCTTTGTGTCAAAGTCCATTAAAAGCAAAACCTTTCAAACAGCTGCCAGACTTTGGATCACACACTATGTCACGAATTAGCAACAATCCTTTTTGCACCTAATTTGGTCCTGGACACTTCAAAACCAAATCCAACGATTAGTGCAGGAACACAGCAGAATTGATGCCACGGAAAGCACAAGCTGTTGCAATTTACCAGATAGCAAACAGCAGCAAATCTCCTCGTCAAGAATGTGGTCTGGGCACCCTGTGCCTGCCAGCCCTACTACCAGTATTTTCAGAGACACTGAGCTTCAGAAGCAGGAGCTGAGCCATCAGATTTCAATTCTATTGTCTTGATTATGCTCCCACTAGTAACAGATATTTTCCCTAAAATATTTAGCCAAGTGATCTCAGAACAGACTAGTAAAATAGGCTTCAGAGAACCAGTTTATGAGCTGCTAAAGCTTCTTTTTTCTGAACTACAGTTTCATGAAACTGCTAAAAACATAGCTCCTGTTAAGTTGGCTCATGCTGAACAGTTACCTTTTTTTGTGCTTCACATACTTTGGATTTCTCTTGTGCAAGTTTCTCTTGCAGACTGCTCTGCAGTTTATCAGCCTGGGAGCACTTCAAGAGCTCTTGTTCAAGTTCTTTAACCTTCTGCTGGCTTTTTTCCCACTGTGCTGAGAGAGAGGAGCATGTTTCAGTGGTGTCCGAGAGTTTTGCCTGGGCTTGCTTCAGCTCAGCTTTGACCTGAGTTTCGAAAGAAGAAATGAAGTTTGCACTTCAACATACGTCATCTGAAATGTCTTGATTAGGAAAGGGGCAACAGGACTACCAGAGAGTGAACAAGAATAAAAAATACAGGGAGCAAGTACAGCACATTTTACTTGGAGGCAGTGTAATTTCCTTTGAGCTGAGGCAGAGCACACTGAAAAGCCCAGGCACTGTACAGTCAAATGTAAATGAGGTCCAGCCTGTCGAAATCAGCACCTCAGACCTCCTGTTTTACCCTTGTAAAATGATGTGATGCTCTATTCAGGCAGTCCTCCCTGCTCTGTTCCTACCTTAGTGCATTCCTGTTGGAGCAAGAGATTTTGCTTCTGTAAGTCGACATTCTTCTCCCTTTCGTATCTCAGCTCCCTCTCAGCTGAGCTGCACAAGTTCTGAACTCGACGCAAGTCCTGCCGCAGTTGCTGCATTTTTTCCTCCTGCTGCTGCAATCTCTCATCGGACAGACTCTGCAGGAACAGCAAAATGATAAAGGTTACATGGACGTTAACTTCACGGAAAGATAAAGACTAGTAATTAATAAAGGTAGAAATACACCAGTAGGATTTAAGGGCATTTAAATAGGAAGATGGGTAAAGCCAGGCAAGCATTTCTTCTGCCCTCGCACTATGTCCTGCTCCCTACCCTGTCCATCCCCTCAGAGAAGCCGATACAATTCTGGAGGTCAAGGGAGAAGATGAAATAACCTGGATGAGAGAACAAATCCCTGTTAAAACCAACCTGTCAAAACAAATTCCAAACCACCCACGTTACTCTGAACGCTTGTGCCAGAGTCTCACTGGCACTCACTAAGGCAACTAAGCAGGAGTCGCACACCCAGCCGCGATGCCCCGAGGTGGCAGGAACAAGGCGAGTCCTGGCAGTGGTACAGAAACAGACAGGCTGGCACAACGCGACAGAAGCCTGGACACCATGAGGTAGTCACTGATGGTCTGTGATGGCTTTCAGAAGATAATTGAGCTCTTTGGTTCACCCACCTTCTCGCAAGTGCCTTGTATACAGGCTAAAAGCTATTCCCACATTTGGTGTACCAAAACCCACTTTCAGCCACCTGTCAATCCGCATTCCCGCTTTGCGTTTTCACCCTCTGTTCTTGGGACCAGGTGAAGTCCACTGAAGTTCAAGCTTCCCTTCTCAGACAAATCCCCAAGCTGGGAAGTCTTGATCCAGCACTGTGGGATCTGGCAATGTCATTTGTCCTCGAGATCAGTTAGGTTTGTGGGTTTTTTCCCCCCACCTCCTTCTACTGGGATCCTTTTCAGCATCCCCTCTACACTGTGTATCTTGCTTTGGTGTGTTCTAACCATATAGATTTGCTGCTTCTTGGTATCAGCACAGCTCTGATCCTCTCCTTTCCACTCCCACTCCTGCCTACATGCCACCCTGTCCTCTCCTTTTCCAAACACTTGCATATAATCCTTGCTCTTCCTCAGACTCCCCACCCCGGGTACCTTCATCATTTCTTTCCCTTTTGGCAGAGCTAGCTGCTCTTCCCTTTCTTTTTTAGATCACACGGTAAGAAAGGAGAAAAAAATTGCAATTAAAACACAGCTAAATGTAGTGACAAATAGGGGTCTCGCCTGCCAGCTGGTAGAGCAGTTGGAGAGCAGTAACTGAGACGCGGGCACAGGGCTGCAGCAAAACCCAGCTGCTTGTGAGCCGCTGCTACAGGGCAGCAGCTATGGGGTCAGTTCAAGCACTGGCGTGTAAGAGCAGAAAATCCCAAGGAGAAGTGGGGAAGAGGAACAGCTTCTGCCTACAGCAAGAGCAAGACTGTTGTGGGAACAGCAAGTCAGCTCGATTTCTCACACTCCAAAAAGGACCCGAGAAAGAGCTTCAAACAGTTTAACACATCATTTAAGGACTGTATAACTTATTTCTTTCACGTGTACTAAGGGAGCCATTCAGTTTATTCAAGTTCCCACACCATCCGAAAATACAACAGAAGGAAACGATGACACTCAATTTCCAAACATTTTCCCCAAGGAAATCAGTCAGCCTCATCTCCCTGCTGTGTGCTAACACTCCAGGACTGGCTTCCAGTCCACTTCAATTAGGCTTTGCCACTAAATTAGTGAAAAAAAGTACAGTGCAGATGGCAAAGCTGCCCATACCTGTTTAACGCTCCCATCTAAACTGCCTGCAGAGCTCTGCGACACGAGAAACCTGTTCTCTCTATGCGCCATGCCTCGATTCATCCACAAAGTCTCTTCAAGCGTGCTGTCACCCTGCTCCTGGGCAGTCAGGATATCTTGTTTTAGCTGGGCAATTTCTTCCAGTAACAACCGTTTTTCTTCATTGCTCTCTTTTAGCTGCTTTTCTAGCTCCTCCCTCTTCTTGTTGCTTTCTAGTAATTCAGAACTTGAAGAAGAAATAGTAAAGGAGAGAAGTAACTATACACATCCAAGGGAAACCAGCCTCTGAAGGGGAAAAACTTGGGATACAAGAATCCAGTGAAACACTCAAGGCAATGTTCAAGTGTCTCAGGAGGCTCCAAAGGGGATTTAATCCTGGGTCTAGCAGTTCTGGGCAAGGGTCAGTCTCCCCTGGACACTGACCCACAAAGAAACGTGTGTCCAAAGGGTCAGCTCTTGGTCATTCGTGAGCGGGTGAACTGCTGGCTAAGGAAACACTCGCACAGGGCCACGTGAGCTGGTCTGAGCTCACAAGGGCAGAGAAGCACTCGCACAACACCTCGCTGTATGGAAGCGTGGGCTCAGGTCTCCCGATCAAGCTGTCTGACTTACCTCGATCCAAACTATACGTCTTTACAAGCTAACCTACCTGTCCTAGCCTGGTTTTACTGTCTCACTACCTAGTTACCAGGTAATTGAGCTGATCGTAACTACACTGGATTTCATCCAAGCTTTTATTACTGATGAGAGCCTGAGGAGGAATGCTTCAGCTTCAAATTTGTATTGATCTACTGAAAAAGGGGAGTCAGGGGACCCGTAAGAGCTTTATTTACAGTCCCGATGCTTGCTGACACCTGCCTTCCAAGGACAACTGAAACCCACAGCAGGATGTATCTCACCAGCTGCTGGCAGCAGCTAGCCCCAAGGAGCCCCAGCCCACCATGGCAGCTTTTTGGGACTGTGTTAGCCCAAATACTAACTCACTCCTCCAAGAGAAGCCTCCTCCCTAAGGAGAGCTCTCATTTATGCCATTCAGAATGTGGAATAGCTGCAGAAAAAAAGAGGTTTACTCCTGAGAGACCACGATGTCGGTAAGGGAAATGCTTATTCACCAAAATCTCTACAGAGAGACGATTACCTGATAAGCAAGACACAAAGCTGCTGTGCCCATTTTTGCCAGAAGCAGCACTATGGGGATTTTTAAAAGATTAAAAAATTAGTCAGCAAAGATAAGAAGCAGAAAGTACAGAAAGTACCACAGGCCTTGTTAACGTTTACCAGAGCAGTTCTTGTTCATCCCTCAAGTTTTTGATTTGTTCTTCCAAAAATACTACTTTAGCCATCTGTTCTTCATATATCTTTTCATCTGTACATAGATCTTCACGTTTCTGCTCGAGTTTGTTAATCTGTTCTCTTTCTTGTAGGAGTTCAGAGACCTGTAAGGTCAGAAAACACCACGACTTTGACTTTCTTCATGGAAATCTTTTGAGCAGTATACGGCAATCTGGGGGCTCCATCGAGACATGGCGCGTGATTCTGTAGCTAAATTATTGTAGTTCTTCACCCTTGAAGATACACACGTATCTTTTTTTCTGCATGGGAAGTATCTGTGTGTAAACTACTACCAAATCAGACTTCTTTATTTGATTTCATCCTTCTGTTGCCCATCTGTAGTTCTCAGGGCTTTATAGTGTGTGCCGTATCTCTTTACAAAACTAGCAGCTCTTGGGAAAACAGGAAGAGTACAAGATGTGTATTCAGCTGTCTCACACAGTACTAGGCATCCTCCATCCAAGTCAGCCCCAAACAACTTTCTACGGATGGCTGCTCTCCACCTTCAACCTCACCTAACACCTTAACGCCAGGCAATGGCAGGCCCAAAACCTAAGACATGAAGAGAAGATGCCAAGAAAATAAAAGGGTGAAGAAAGGAAGGCACCAGGAGTGCATAAGGACATAGGAATTCCCAGGCTGGATCGGAACCAGAATCTGCCTAGTCTAGTATCTCCCGCTAAGAGGTGGTAAACCCAAATCCTTCAAAGAAAAATGCTTATAAGCCCGCTAAACACTAGCAATAACTTTGATTCCTAAAGCTTTTTAATCCATAGCTCTTCCTGAGCATATGCTAGCACTAATGTTTCAATTTCAGGTCTTCCTTATCTACACCAAGATGAATTTACTTATATTTGAGCAACATACACTAGCAGCTCTGTCTGCGTCAGACACCAGAACAACAGAGGTTTCTTTACATTTCTCACCTCTGTATATAACAAAGCATTATCTTTTTGTAGCTTCTTACGGGATACATTAATGAGATCCCTGCTTGCTGATGTTATTTGGCAACTTGGAAGTTATTACAATGGCTTGTAAACTCAGATTTTGAGTCAGGCAACCCTGGTGAGGAAACAACAGGAGCTAGTGGATGTAATGCACCCCTATCTACAGCTCAGAAAAAGCTTTCTCCTCTCAAATGTCCAAAAACCTCTTAAAAACAAGACAACAGCTCCAAACAAATGCAAAGAGCTCTTTGCATAGCATCAGTTCATAGCACATTATTAAAATTTACAAGAACAAAAATATTATCCAATTTACTCGCCCAGTCCATGTCTTGGACATCCTGACAAACACAGCATTGAACAATCTCAAATCCTGACCCCCAGGTGTGTATCACCCATGAGAACCCCATGATTTCACGCCAAGCTAACGATGTGAATTTATTGCCCAACAGCACTACAGAAGTCCTGTCCTCTAGATGCCACTGTTCCTCCAGTAAGACTCTCGTGTATGTGCAGTTGTGCCAACAGTTCAGGACTTTCATTGGGTTTTTAGTTATATACAAGGAAGCGAGATGACTCACAGCTGGTTTGAAGCCTCTCAGAGTGCTAAAAAAGGGGGTTTACAATAAACGTAAACCCCTCACTTTGTCAGTCTCCCTCAGGTCCCCCTTGTCTGCCCAATCCAGGCCACAGGTCTACAGTTCTCCTAAATTTCAGCCTAATTTTCAGCCCCTATCCTGCCTATGCCTGTGCCAGCCCTTGTACTATTTTGCTGGCATCACATGCCCTCTCTCCTCTGGCCCAACTGGAAGACAAGAGCACCAGCAACCCTCCCAGCAGCAATAAACCCACCAAAAGCCTATCTAGCAGTTAAATTGCTTCCAGCAAAGTGTACTGAGGTCCTATGGGCACATAACACAGCAACACCAGGATCTCAGCAAGCTGTTCTTGCAGACTTCTGTGACTCTCAGGTGTTCTGACTTCTTATCATGCCATATTGCAGTTAAGAAAGAATACTATTCATTTTAAAGGGGACCCATGTCAAACAGATTTAGAACTAGCCAGTTGATCGACCTCAGGAAAGCAGTCACTGCTAACAGGTAACCCTGATGTTGCTCTGCAGGGAGGTCTCAGATCAAATCTACAAGTACCCTGCCATGTTGTGACACAGAGCGATGAAGGCTCATGATCACGAGCCTTACAATCACAAATAACTCTGCAATAGCTACCTAAGTCCGAAAACTTCCACTCTGCCCTCTAGAGAAGGGGGCTTTGGCTACAAAGTTTGAATTACTGTTTTGTTACTAGATTCATTGAAAGGGAAAATAAGTTACGGAGCTAGACACAGTTCCATTAAAGCAGATGGATTTAAAACCACCTGCCCAAGAAGCTTTTGAGATTGGCTGCAGTAGAGAAATGCATCAAAAGCAGTCAAGCAATACACTTGGGGGGCAACTAGGGATGTTTCATGGAGTCATCCAAAGGCAACTGCCTCCTGCAGGGAGCCCCACTGCAGGAGCTATACGTACCGGGCTCCCCAATACCTTCTTCTCAGCCTTCAGATCTTGTCGTAACAGTTCAAGCTCAGAAGCCAGTTGCTTTCTCCGTTCTCTTCGCTCTCCCAGCTGACTTCCCAACTTTTCTATCGTTTCCTGACAGCTTTCCAACATCTGGAACAAAAGAAAAATTAAGAGTCACTTCTCCAGCATCATTTATTCTAGCAAAAGAGAAACAAATTGCAGGAAATGTGTCTTCTAGAAAACACGGATAGGAAAAATGGGTCTCAGAAGTTGCCAGCAGAATTGCTGCGCCTTATACCCAGGGCTGGCAGGACATCTCTGAAGGCCTGGAGCCTTCAAGGTCCTCTCCCATAGGTAATAAGCTCTGTCTGGCTTATACACCTGGCAGATCCAATTGTCTGGATCTGTCTAGCAAGTAACAAATGGACAGCAAATGCCAGCCCAAAACCAGCTGGGAAACAGCCTTGTAAATGTACCTATGCACTACCTAGATTTCATTAAACCCTAAACAAGATCAAGCACCTTTACACATGTAAACCCTTCACCCTCACCAGGGAGTCAACAAGCTCCTCAGTGTGCAGTGCTGAAGGCAAGACAATCTCATGAGGGAGATGAGTTATGCCAATATGATCTCCATGCTAGCTGCTACCCTACAAAGACATTCATCTGTCCTGTATGAGCTGGTGGGCTACCAATTCTGAGAAGATGGTGACAAAAAGCATTCACAGGAGGTGCTCATTTAGTAAATTTCTAAACAAAACAATTTATTTCTCAAGGAAAACCTCTTACCTCTTGCATCTCTTGTGCTCCAGACAATGCCTGCTCTTCCCCATTCATCTCAGTTTTGTTCTTCTGCACTTCAAGTAACTCTGTTTCTAAACTTGTGATCTTAAGATAGACAAACCACAAGTTAAAACCAAACCAGTACTCACAACTAGTACTAAATGCACAACCACTACTAAATGGCTCCTTGTGCTGCTGTTACAGAGCAAGCCCCACGTTTGGAAGCACGGAGTAGGAGGGGATGTGGATGGCCGCCAGCGTGGGCTAGCTCCAGCTCACGTCTTTCATCCTGCTGCTTCAAAGGGTGAAGGAGCCATCCAAGGCCAAGTCAGAAAATGAAAGAACCCTGCTCCACAAAAGGAGAGAAACAACCCAGACACATGGTGAAAATTCATGGCCTCCACAGCTTGTGGGCCTCCTACATGCTGCTCCAACACTGAGGACCCCACGAGACCCCAATTTATAGCGCGGGCCATCTCCCTTCCCCATGCTGTTGCAGTACCTACTCCCCTGCAGCTGATCTCATCCAAGCAGATGTTCAGCGTCAACCAGAGGGTCCTGGTCCCTCCACTGCCCAGAGGAGGTTGTAACCCCCTCCTGCAAGGTTCTGAGGACTCCGGAGACTTGAGCCAGCAAAACACTGACCTCTGTTTCTCCTGGCAGGCAAGAGTTTGTCTGGACAAGTGCTCATTCTGCATTTACACCACCACCTCCCCTCCAGAGGCATTTACTCCTGTGGGGGATCTCGTGGGAATGATTATTAGTGCTGCTGCTTTAAAGGGTTTAAAGGAGCGAGGAGCAGTCCAGCTTCTCCTCCCCATTAGAGTTCCTGCCGGCCCTTTTGCAAAATCTGAGTCTTGGCACTCACGGCCACTCTGCTCGGCTGCCAGCCAGCATGGCATTCAGCAGCCTTTCCTCTCAGCTACTTTCAGAAGAAAGTTTGTGCTGGTTTTCTTATTTCTAAACCACCAAGCTGCCTCCCCAACTGCCCAAGCCGGGTTTTCACTGAACAAGGCTGAAGAGCAAGTAGAGACACTGGAAGGAGATGTAGTCTCTTAAAAAAGCTTAAAATCTTTAAAAAGCTGCAGATGAAATCCAGCTTCACACAGCATACACTGTACTCATAGGAGCAACAGCCATCACTCCACTCATGCAGACGAGTGTATGGTGAAGCACGTAAGATTTCTCACACCTTTCCCACTCTCCTTTCTTTGCAATTATTCAGAGATCATTTTTCATTCCTTTCCAAGGGGAAGCCAAAGCCGAGGAAGTGCCAAGTCTCTGCCAATCCCAGTCCACTTAAAGCGGTTACAAAGCAGCACATCAAAGTCCAGGAGCTTTGCTTTCACTGACAGGCTTCAGGCACAAGATGGCTCTGTTGAAGCTCCCAGCAGGGAATGATCTCTAACACAGAGAAAAGCTGCTGTGATACTGTTTTTTAAGACAGCTGATCTTACCTAACCTAGGTGTTAAAAGCAAATCAGTGGGGTGAGACCCCCAGGCCTCTTAGAGAACAGCTAGAGGGCAATAAAATGCCCTCCTCCTGCATGACTAGATGATAGTTTGAGGTTCAGTAAGACTTTGGAGTTCTGGAAGGGAACTCAAAGGCAAAATACACCTCCCCTCCTCACCCCCCAGCCAACCTTTGGTCATGAAGTTGATACCCAGCTATGCATTTCCATCATTTTGCTTATATATCCTCCAAGCCACTAACTTTCCAGCATTTAAGTTGTGCTGGTGCCAACAGCAGAACAATACTCACATTGTGTCCTGGTGTCCTCGTTTTGAGTCAGTGGCCTAATCAGCCAAGATTTTTGTAGGCAACCCAAAACAGAAAAGACTTCCAAGTCCTTCTCACACGGGGCAGGCTGGCAAATGCCCAGCAGCGCTGCCTTCTCCAAGCTCCAGTGCACCTGCCTCCCCCCCAGTGCAGTCCTTCCCTCCTCACCTCCAAGGCACCCAAAAGCCCCTTGGAGATGAGGGGTGCAGCTCTGCAGCCCTCCATCTGAGCAGATGCTGGATCTAACCAAGGGTTAACCCACTTCCTCTTCCACCCCGCAATCTGCCAGTCTCCCCTCTGCTGCCCTGCTGTGCACATTTCTCTTTTTTCAGCTACAGCGGCTGCCAAGCTCATGCCAGCCAAAAAGCCTTGCATCTCCTTGGCTACTCAGTGCTCCCCTGCTGCGTTCG
Source organism: Ibycter americanus (assembly GCA_035590275.1). Lineage (NCBI taxonomy): Eukaryota > Metazoa > Chordata > Aves > Falconiformes > Falconidae > Ibycter > Ibycter americanus. The sequence goes on from JAVJGI010000040.1 coordinate 108,419,909, forward strand.
CCCTGCGTCCCCCAAAGCGGCGTTCCCAGGGATCTGTTTAACAACGCACTGAGCAAAGAGGGGATTTCTCCAAACTGAAAACCCATCTTGTTTGATTTGTTGAGGGTTTTGTTTATCCTGCTTCGGTGAGAAAGTGGGAAACATTTCAGTCTGTGCTGAACAAGCCCCGATTTAAACAAAAGCTCAGTCATGGTGGACAGACCTTTTGCCATTCCCGTCACAGAGCCTGCCCTTGGCTCCTCAGCTACACAATTAGAAACATGATGTCTGCTGGCATCCTTCGTTAAGATATTTGAACATGCCTTCAGCCTGTTTCACTGTATTTAGAGACTTCTCCCTCACAGCCAGAGGCTACTGACAAGCAATTCATCTTTTCTCTCTTTGGACAATCCATCTTGGAGATATGTGGCTACTTCAGCATTCACATAGGATGTGCCTTCACACTTGTACTATCCTCCTACACCATTTTTTAACACAACAGCAAGCGTATGGAAATACCCGAGCACCGCTCACTCCTGACTGAAAACCTGCGTGTGCCCTTCCTTCTCACCTCAGAAATCCAGGAGACACTACGGACTGGTCCTGCTGCCTGGCAATCCAGCACCACGGTCACTGCAGAGGGCATCTCTTAACCACAGGCAGAGTGGAGAGGGCAACTCAGCCCAAGGAAGAAAAGCCTTCGACCAGGCAGCAGGGCTTCAGCTAAAGGAAAAGACCTCCTCAACCAGCTTTCTTGGGGAGAAGCCCACCTACCCATCTAGCAAGACCAGCTTCTGGCTTCCTCTGTTCTCTCTGGCTATAAATTCTTCAGCTGCCCTGTCTGTAAGGGATCACGTGCCCTGGTAGCGATGCTGCACAAATGCTGCAAATGGTATTTTCCCTGGGGACAAGCAGTGACAAACCAGTCCACAAGTGCAGATGCTCCTCACAGAGCTACCTCCAGAGGGATGGAGAGTCCATCCAGTAAATTGAGGCTAAAGACAACCCTGACAAAGGCACCATCAGGCTGAGAAGCTTCAGCAATAACCTAATCCTGGCGCAAAACATGGATGGAGATGGCTCTTCAGGCGTTGCAGGGAGGCCTCTAACGTTGCCATGGTTCTGGTAAACCAAATAATCAGCATGGTGCTTCACGTCTGCAATTTCCCAGAGGTTCCCTGACTGTCACATGCAAATGAGTGCAAACAACCAAGACTTTCTATCAACCTCCTAAAGTCAAAGGATGATCTGAGTGGACTTGCCCTATTAACAGGAAAAGATCCAGATTGCCCTGGGATGAGAGTGCCCAAAATCAAGTAGGACGCGAGTTAGGAAGAGACTGGCAAGGTCACATCTTGATCAAGATTGAGCAGAGCAGCTCCAGATAGATCAACTTATCACAGCACTTCAAAAAGAAGCCTCCTGCCATGGCTGCTCCATCCAACAGCAGATGCTGCACTAAGGGATAGCAAGCGACAAGAGAAACTCTCTGTCCCCTCAAATTTATTTTCAGCTGGGATGTCCCCAGGCAGTGCAGATACTGGCCCTCACACCCAGAAATGCCTCAGCGTTTGACACATGGGCTGACACATTTACGAGATGCTGTGCTTGGGGAAAAGCCAGAAGTGCAACTTCTTGTCACCAGCATGTTTAAGTGGTGACCTTTCCTGGGATCAAGGACCATCAGTGTCCTGCGCTGACCATTTTCATCTGTTGGACAGGTCTGGAGAGGGGTTAGAGATTCAAGTCAAAGCCTGGACTTCTGTCATGGGTGCCAGGTTAAGAGACAATGCATGGGCTTCAGGAAAACCTCTGGCCTCTCTTTTGAGCCTCAAGAGGACTTGGGGCTTCCTGGAACTTGCTCTTCAGCAGGAACTGCTGGCAGAAGAAACAGCCATCCAACATGGAAAAGCAGTTCCTGCAGGAGACCAACGATCAAGTCTGTGAGGAGCATTGATGCCACCTAGGACAGCCTCTCGGGGGAAATAAGAGCTTCTGAGCTACAACAGGTTCAGAAGAAATAGCTCCAGAGAAAAAAGATGCAACTTGAATTTGAAACAAACAGGCTTTGCTTCAGCTCAGCCAAGAACACAAAGGGTGCACAGCCCACACGTACAGAAAGGCCGTACGGGAAGGGAGCACTGCCTGGTCTCACTCCTGTGGATGCAGGAGCTACGTTAGCTAGTTAACGCTGCTTGCCCAAACACAGGGAGCAGGGACAGGGACTGGAAAAGACAATGCTGCTGTAACACTGGGGGAATCTGCACCTCCAAAGCAACCATCATTTACTCAACTGCTGGAATTGTTTCCTTCTTTTCCCCTCTTTTCTGAAACTGGCTGATTTTGCTAGTTGTATTTCTTGTCAAACTAAAAGCAGCATGCAGGTTTAGGTCAACCGTAATTGTATTTTACCTATCAATATGCAGAGAGAAAAACAGCTAGAATTAAACAGAACCAAACTGTATTTCTTCCATTCCTTACTTACTTTCCGGTGAAGTCCCTCCACCTCAGTCTCAAACTGTTCCTTCTCCTGTTTGGTTTGGATCTGTGTCTCTCCCAGAATTGATTCCAGCTCTTCATTGCGCTCAACCAAATCCTCATGCTCCTGCTCCAGTTTTTGCAGCTTGTGAAGGAGCTGTGAATTCCTGCCCTCGATGTTTTCAATCACCTCTCGGCACCTACACACCAAAGACGACCATCACCAAGGCTAGAACTGCTATGTAAACCCATTGACACACATCATGGAAAAGCCAATGTGTTTTCCACTATGAAACATTTCTGTCCTGCTAATTTTGAGTCTCACATCCAGCCTGACCTGTGCCTGCTCTTATTTAGCTGGTGACACATGGGAATTACTGGTGATGGGCTCTACACAAATAGTGATGAAGTTCTGGGGAGAAAACTGGTCAGGCACAAGAATGCTAACAGCAGAGAGGCAATGGCAAATTCAGCTCCCTGAGGTGGGGGAACAGGCTTGGGCATCTGAAGAGAAAAAGTCGGAAAGAGGGATCAGACCCCCTTTCCTCTTTGAACCTGCTAGAAGAGGCGCAGCAGCTTCCCGAGCAGGCCACAGGAGAAAGAAACTTTGACTTCCCTTAAAAATCCCAGTTTACATATTTATATTTGAAAGCCAAGTGTTTTGGTACACCCCTGGACAGCAACCAAATCCAGAGAAATCTTCCCAGCAGCAAAACAGTTCCAAAAACAACACTTTTGTCTGCAGAGAGCCCCAAAAGCCCAACCCTATTATTTTAGGAAAGCAACAAACTGGAGAAAGTGTAAGAAAACAGCCTGCATTCTTGATACCAAGGGCTACAGACCCACTCAGGACAGGCATTACCTCCAAACTTTCTGATCTGGGAGCAGAGAAACAAAGTCAGTACCAAAGAGTATTCTAAAGAATCCAGTACTTAAATCCACTCTGCAAGACAGAATACCAGCAACCAGAGCGCCAGATAAGCCACCGTGAAAACACAACAGACAAAGGATTTCTACACTGCTCACCTTCTATGAAGTGTTTCACTACTCTGATGCCTGTCTTCTTGATCTGAGCCAGCTTTGCCTGAAGCGCAGTCTCCTTCCACCCCTGCTTCATCCTTTGTGCCCTGTGACTCAAGAGAAAACGAAAAGTTAGCATATAGTTAAGACTGAAATCTTAGCACAATGTGATTCCAAAGCTTCCCCAGTCTCTCATAAATAAACAAGACAACCAGAAAACATGAGCTACATCATCTACATTTATCCGCATTAGATAATCCACTGGCCATAGGAGGAAAAGCCCCCCAGGACCCATGATAATATGAAGGCACTAGTGAGTATTAGCTTATGCCAACAGATGTGCTCTACACATGAGCTTATTCATCAGGCCCAGCATAAATCCTATGTCACACCTGCACAGGCTGCACTCACGCATACACAGAAAGGAAAACACCACCGCTTCTGCACTACAAGCCTCCTGTCTTCATTTATGGCTCGGGGCTGGAAGCAGAGGCGGGGCTGCTTGCTCAATTTGCTTTCTAGAATGGCAAAGAGCCCTTGAAAATACCTGCAGGGAGGACGCTGCGACTTCTTCAGTCTCGGTTGGTGCAGGCAATGGAAGTCCTTGCTTCTCGCTCTTCTGATACTCACAGATCTCCTCTTTGAGCTGTTCAATCTTCAAAAGAAAACCACTTATTTTTGGTGAATGTTCATCTTGCTGTCTTAGAGAGTTAAGATGCTCCTCAAATTTGCTGTAGATAAACTACAGATTTTTTAATATCAACCACCCAGCTTGAGACTACTGAGGGTGGTAAAGAGCAGTAAAAGGGGGAATGCATGCTGCATTAAAGGGTAAGCAGTTTTTCTTCATTTGTTTTAATTACTGATCACACACATGTTGTACATCTCCTTTTACCGAACAGGACTGATGGCAGACAGGTAGACAGATTACAACCACTATTTCTGAGGACACCTTTTAGTCTTTGCTGTTATCGATAGGATCAATATAATATTATGACTAGCAGGTAACTGTTCACACTGCACAGCCACTCACTCGCACGCACTCTTGGCTACCCATTGGAGCAGTAGCTGGGAAGCCAACCCCAGCCATTTACAGAAGGGCAGGGTCGTACCACAGCGGCTCCTGGATGGGTGTTCCTGAAGTCCTGCAGACAGTGCTGACCTTCATCAGGTGCAGATACAATCCTGCACTCTTCGAGTGTGTCCAGCAGCACACACGGACGCCATCTGAGCCTCACGCAGTCGATGCAGGCCTCGCACAGGTTCAGCGGGCCACCGGTGTCACAGGTTTATGATTTTTTGCAGATTTAGCAGCCTGGAGCTATCAGCCCTCGCAAAGCCTTCACACACCACCTTCTCAGCACACATTTTTCCTTTCTTCAGCTTTGTGCTATGCCTCCATCCACACCCACAGGCAGCTGCAGAGCCCATTCACACAGACTCACTCATGCCACACAGCCACCAAATCCTGCACGGTTAAGGCTCAATACTCCAACTGGCGGAGCATGTGGCAGTGACAACATCGGTCTCCCACTGACCACCAAACCAGAGCCATGGCCAGCCTGCTCCTCACCCTGCTGTCCACAACTCACAGGCAGAAAAAAAAAAAGACTTCAGGACGCAGAACTTCTATGGCTCATAATAAGTACACTTTCAGCTTCTACAAATTAAAAACTGTGGCTTTCTAACTTCTATGCCAATAGTTAAACCTCATTCCAAGGAATAAAAAGATAATATGCTTTTAGCTTAACAACATGGTTGGTTGGGTGTGCTCTCAGTCTGGCTACATTTTTCTTCTGCACAGAGAAAACAAAACCTTACATGTAGCTCTCTATTTTTTGTGTATATATATTTCTTTTTTTATACAGATTAAAAATATATACACACACACATGTGTATATATACTTAGTGACCGAAAGAAGCAATGTCCTAAAGCAAAGAAAATGTTTTTTGGAATAAAAAAAAAAATGTAAACAGAGGAAAGTGAACTAAATTACATATTTTTGCAGACCGAGAAACAGACTGTCCTGTAAACACAAGGTTTGAGATGACAGATATGCTTAGCTATGCTAAGGAGGAACCAGCAACTTTTTTAAATGCAAGGAACAGAGCTACCCACTAAATCTTTAAAATCCTCAAATGTGAATAAATTATATTCAAGAAAGCAAGCCTTTGATATTATTTGAAAGAAATATTCTCAGAAGTACTTAAATTAATTTAAAGATACTCATTTTAGTCCAAGAGAACCACAAGACAGCTACTGGGCTTTCTGTGCTGGGATGGCATAAGTAATTATAGGCTGCTGGCAACCAATTATAGGCTGTTGAAGGACTGATATAAAGAATTTTAAGAACAGAAACAGAACTCGTGCCAAATGACACATTTTAATGGGAAACAGACTGTTATATTCATTCACTATTGGCAATCTCAGTGAGAAACTCTTGTTGATAAAGATCAATGCATTTAGAGAATCCTAAATCTATTACGTCAAGCATTTAACTCATAGTAATGTAATAGTAAGTAATTCACTGAAAAAAGTCCACACAAAATGAAAAGGAATGTTTATTCTTCCACTGAGCAAATCAACACAGCCACATTAAAAAGCCAAAGAGGCTGAGAGGTATCAAAACATGAGCATAAATTGAAAATTCTTTTATAAATAGCTAGTATTGGGGTTTAGACTAAAATGACTGTCTTTAGTAACAGTCCCCAAGAAAAGGTCGAAATATTGCTTACTCTGTTCACCCACTTGATTTTGTGCAAACATGGGCTAGGAACAGAAAGCGCCAAGCTGATCCTGTACACGGGGCGCAAGAAAACACGTATTTCAGTGCCCTGCGCTGCAAGCCCTAAAGCACACCGCAGCCTGAGCACATACAGCACACCCCATGTTCAGTGAAGCATCAAACTCTCCCTGCACTGAAGGATGCTATGAGAGCTGAATTTTGTCAGGGCTGCAGTAACAGCAGCTGCTTTAAAACACTCTTTGGATATTTATTCTGCTTGTTTCCCAGATTCTATTACTCCACGAGCCATGAAACATCAGAACGGCAGTTCTGGAAGGACTCGCTATAGAAAAGAAAGGGGAAAGAGCTCAGCTCACTGGTGCCACAGCAGACCAGGAGACGGGTACTCACCAGATCGAGGAATGCTTTTCTTTCCAAGTCGAGTGTTTGGACCCGTGCTCGCAGTGCCAGAATTTCCTTGTCCAGTCTGCTGTTGTGTTCCATGGCCTTCTGTAGCTCAGTCCTGTCTGTACAGAACAGAAAAATCTGGTCACCAACACCAGCGTGGCCCTTGACCAAGCTCAGAGGGGGGCTATCGCATGAGTAAGGTTTCTGAAATTGCCTTGCCCTTATGTGACAGCACAGAGCAGAGTTCTCCATACATATGGTGACACATTCTTTTACTCAAATAGTAGAGGTTTCTGGAGATGCAGGTTCAATAGCAATGCTATGTTTATTATAGGAGCACAGCAGCCTCTCCACAGTTATTTCAGGGATTCAGTTCACCTCTAGATCATGGAAAATGCCTCACCTCAGATATTTAGATATGAGTTTCCCAAACAGCTAGGGTAAGCTTTGAAAAACCCAAACAGCCATATTTCTTACTTTCATCACAGAATTCATACCTTTCTGCAAGCAGAAACACAATCACAGTTAAGCAGAAACACAATCACAGTTAGTGTATCAGTGTTGTGCTAGCATTAATACTTAGGAAATGGCCAGTACACTAAAAATTATGGTTGCATACCAACCCTTCAAGTCTGAATCAATAAATATATGCAACCATCACGCCAATTAGCACAGACTATCTAGTATTTGAAGTGCAAGAAATAGGAAAAGATGTATTAGGAGCACACTGACAGAAACCTGTGAGTATGCACTGGTATCCTAATCCTAAGTAAACCTAGTGAGAAGACACAGATTTTTCCCTTTTCAGCTTAATACTGGGCACAGGAAATTTCAGCTTAAATTTGACTTATATTTGGGCAAAAATTAAAACATACCTTCTTTCTAGGTCCCAGTCTGGCAAAACCAAAAAAAACAACTTACAGCCCCAAACCCCTGTTTCAAACAAGGATCGTAATTTTCAGTTTTGTGATTTAAAATAAAAGGCAAGGAACACCTTCTACCGAAGTGTTAATTCTGCTGAAAAGCCCGTTTAGCACTACAGAAAGCCTTGACAAAATTCTGGATCTTCACCGCTTGTAAACATCATGACTTACCACTCTCTCTCCATTCGCTCACCCCTTCTTCCTGGCTCTCAGGTGCTTGCAGGGCTGACCATGACGCCGACTCTATAAGGATAATGGAGACAGTTTCACTGTAACAGTCCATATGTATGCTACAAAACGCTAAACTCTGCAACATTTTTAATGCACTTTAAATACAGAGTTGAAGGAAAATTAAATAAAAATAAAGTAGTACACAGCTAGGCACACAATTTAAAATCTCTAATCACCAAAGACCCAATAACTGGGCTACAAACTGGCCAGGAGCAATCTTGTATTTTCTCCTCAATGCAAGCAAGCAGCTGCAAGTTATCATTGAACAAAAATATGCCGTGCAAGTAGAGGTTTACTAAAGATCAGAGATTTCATTTTAGGTTTGTATTAGAAAATCAATTTGTTTACAGAGCAGTTGGCTCTGAAGTTCATTGGGAGAAGGCATGCAGATATTCGTCACCAGGGAAGCCACTAAGATGTTATAACACTAATTCTGCACACTAATACTCATGACATAATAAACCACACAGACATAACAAGCATTTAAACCCTTACTCACAGTTTGGAAAGCCTTATATTCATTTGATACTTAAGGAGATTATAAAACAGAGATTCCCCCATGCAGGCTACGATCCACTGAGAAGAGTCGCACACTGCAGCCCGTCCGTGATCTGGAGAAGCAGTACTGTTTGGAGGCTGCAACACAGTGCTCGCTCCATCCCCAGGGACACGTGTATCAATCGATACACAAAGCAGATGCCCACAGAGTGCTCATTTCCCTGCCTTTGATTAAAAGGCTGTAAATGATGGTTTTGGAAACTGGCTAGAAGGTTTACCTAGGTCTGAGTGTTGTGCATGAGCTGCGAGGTCTGCATTAGGACCTGCAATTCACACATAAACCCTACCCAGGTGGTACCAGTCTCTGCAACGGTACATGGGGTCAGAACGTGTTCTCTGATCACACTTTGCTGTTCTCCACTGAAATTCTGCATCACAGATGTTGGGACAATTAAGTAATCCAGAGAAAAAGCATCCAGAAACCAGTGTTTTGCTTGAGGAAGTCTCCTGTAGGAGGTAGCAGTGAAGCACCTCGCTTCAGGGATCTCACCAATAGGAGTTTTATCAAGTCATTTGATTTCCCTCCAGAAAACTGTTTATTTTTACAGTCAGTATTTTAAAAAAAATAATTAATACTTAAGGGCTGGTCAACAACAGTTACTTCAATAAAGAGGTTAAGCAAATATCATCAGTGATAAGAATCTAACCAGTCACTTCCAGACTGCTGATAAGCTCTGATTATGAGCACTTGCTAACCGCTCCTAACGAGGCAGCATCCCAAACACAGCATCTGAGGAACCTAAAGGTGTGTGGTCCAGCTGTGCTAACACTGTGTATGTGGTATTTTAGCTACTCTGTTTCTGGACCAAATCATCATTTCCTCTCCATCCCCTTCAGGAGCATGAATTTCTCCCTGTATAGAAGCCGGCAAGTCAGTCAAGACTCTGCTGCTGTAAATAATGGATCAGATAACCCCATGTCTCAGCTTTCCCCACTCAGAATTAATTGATTTGTGACTGTTAACAACTGCATTCAGATCTCCTAGGTATCAGGCTAACATCTGACACTGATTTTTCCACTTTACAAGCAGAGAGGACACAGGGCAGCATGCCCCCAGCTGCTGGGTGAGACGTCCAAGGCCGACACTAACGAGGGGTGGGCTAAGCACAGGCCAGTAATTAGAACTGGCCACAAGAGAAGCGCTTACCTGTTTTGCTCTGCTCCTTTCTTTGTGCATCCAGCTCATCTGTCAACCTCTGGATCTCTTCCTGGGCCATCATTAGCTTCTGTGTGACCTCATCCAGATCCCGTTCAACTCTTGCATGTGATGCCTGTTCCCTCTCCAGCTCTTCCCTGTAATACTGAAATACAAGAGCTAATGCTGCAACAGAAATGATACAACCCTCCCAGTGATGTAACCAAGGCAGGTCCCTCCTCCACACTACTCCTGGCCTGCCAGAACAAAGGTGGCAACACAAACAGAAAGCAGGTGAGGTCAGGGAAGCCACTGCACAGGCAGAAGACAGACACACAACGGATAGCCCTCTTTACCATAGACACCTGCCATAAAGCAGGTGCTGAACAGCATGCTGTGGCTGTTTCCTGACACAAGGCTCTGTTTTCCCCTCCATGCGACAATACCATTAATTACAATGCATTTTCAAACATAGTATACGAGGTTTTCCAAGCAGAGGGCTCCACCACACCCTGTGAGAGTCTGCTCCAAGGACAGGTCAATTCTGCATGTCCATGGTCCCACAGCTGTTGTGAGAGCTACCCCCAAGCCAACCTGGCACTACTAACCTCCAATCCTAGAGTGAAGGAGAGAGACCTGCTCCTGTTGTCCTGGGATTCTGCAGAAAAGTCATTTCAGTTGATATAAAAAGAGCTATCTCTCACCCCCTTAGACTTTGGTCCACTCATCTCCAATGACATTTCTTTGACATATCATTAAAGGCAGGTGAATGCTTCCAAGCCAGCCCTGAGCAAAGCTGGTGAGATGTTAACCCTGGCTCTCAGCAGAAGTGGTTAACCCATGCGTAGCACCAGGCTGATATGGTTGCACAGTCTAAAGTTCAGAGCTCACTCGCATTCCACCAGCTAAAAACAATTAAAAAACCCCTTACAGCATGCTTAAGAGCAGACCCACTGCTTGAAATCTCAACTACATGCCATATCATCAGCAAGAAAACGTGCAAACGTGTTACCTTATGCATTGCTTCTCCAGTAAGCTGCATGGATTCGTGATGTTGTTGGAGTTCATCTTCTAATGTCGGCTGAGTGTGACCAAAATCATCCTTGCACAGAAAAAGATTTTGATAAATCAATATGACTAGAAAGCATGCTGCCATGTATCCCTCAACATCAGTGTGTAGGATTTTCAGTTTTGACATACCTTGATTAGAAGGGGTTTTGTAATCATACCTTGTATTTGAAGAGGACATTTCAAGCATAGTTACCCAAACCCTTGTGAAAACCCCTCAGGTTGTCTCTGCTAGTACTGGGAACTCCGTGGGTTCACTACTTTCTCTTACAACCTGTGATCTTCTTGGCATCTTCCTTTCAGAGCCTGTGGGCTCAGCTTTGCCCAAAGAAATGGGTTGGGGCCGAGTATGCTTGACTCACTTCATCAGAGTAACGCTGGGTTACTTCCTCACGTTCCTCTCTTTTGAACCATTTACCGAGTTAACAGCTTCCTGCTTCCCTGCAGCCTGCACAACTGAACCAGCATCAAGGATTTGCTAACCCTCAGGAGGTTGGTTGTCAATATTTTGCACCTTGGCTCTTGAGAGGTGAGCACGTTTGTACATGCCATGCCTTCCACCAGAACTCAGAGAAAGCATTTCCCTATGTATATATTAGAGACTACTACACAAAGACACATGTTTGTACCCTGGCTTTTTGCATTAGTGGGGATGCATCAAAAAAATCAATTATGCTTGAGCAGTCCAGCGAAAAGCTGCATTCATTTCTGTAACAGTCAGGAACATGTCTGGACCTTCACTCTAAGAGTAAAAAAAGTATGTAACAGGTCATTTGAGAATAAGAAAGGCTACATGTTCCAGTAAACAGAGTAACAAGAGCAATTAACCTATTAACCTCTAACACTGCTGTGACTCTAATGATTCTGTAAAACAAGTATGATGCTATCCCAAACAATGGAGTGCTTAATCAACAGTTTCTAGTTCACAAGCATGGACAGCAATGACATCATCTGGGGAAGATAAACAGTCTGCTTTAGAGAAACTGTTTTCCTGAAAAATAGAGCTTCAATGTAGCTTTATTTCACCTGGCTTTAAAGACAGAGAAAAGGTATCTGGCATAAGAACTGCAGAGAAGTTGTGTTTGATTAGAAACAAGGAGCATTAAACTTATGTGTTTTGATCATGCAAGAATATATTTTCCTTTAATAAGCCTTATTCCTCTAAACAGCTGCACAAAAAGTGGGTAAAAGGTATTTACAGGCCTGTCTACCTACTAGGGGACCCTGGCACCACGCACCAGGAGGAATTCAAGTAAACTCCACATTGTTCTTCATGCATAGGCAGCCTATATTATTTACACATACAAGATTTTGCCTTGGCTCTGTCCTTCACCCAGCACAGCTGCAGCAACACTCTCTCCGTCGTCACCCAGTAGTCCAGACCAGTTACAGAAATATGTTCATTACAGGATCATTAGAAAGAATGGACCTGAGAGGAGACTGCTAGGAGAAGCTGCCAGTGCAAACACTGTATGTCACAACAGGAGTCTGAATGTAAAACTGCTGGAGCGCTTCTTCATGAAGTCTGCAGCCAGGTGGAGAGGGCATTCAGCCACGGGGTGCATGAAGAAATAAAAAAGAACAAGAGCAGAAGGCAGGAGCCCTAACCCTTATTTGCAGTCTTGCTTCCTGCCTGCTCGCTCCCCTGGCTCCAGCAGTCTGCCTTCTTCACTGCTTGGGAGCTCATCTCCAACGCAGGGTGGAAAGTCATTCCCTTGGGGAGAGAAAAATGCAAGTTAAATTCATCTGAAGTGATCCATGGGAGAAACCTGCACTTACACCTTCCTGACCAAGTGCTTTAACGACAGCCTGTTAGGCAGAGGTTCCCATCAGCTGCATCTTCAGAAAGATGAGTTTCTGATCACATCTGGTAAATGCTTGGTAGCAAATGTGGTTAACTGGCATTTCATTGGAAGGTTACAGCTCTGCTTCCTCTTTTTAACTACAGCAAGGTTTCTACCACAACGCTTCATAGGAAAAATAGTGTGTTTGTAACAAACGCTTGTATCAAGTGACAGGCATCCACAGTAGATTATTCCAGATTTGCAGAGCGGTGTTTTCTATCCAAGCGTGGGAGGCAGCGCATAAGGAAAGTTCCTCTGTCTCACTGCAAACAAGATTCTTTGATTCTGAGGTGGATATTTACATCTGAAGGTGTATCATGGATGAATCCCGAATGACACCCAGCCCTAGAGTAGTTAGGCAAACTAGGGCTCTGCAACCAGAAAGGGTTGCTCTCGAGGTCAGTAAAATCTCAAGTGGCACAGAAAAGGCAGATAAAAGGGCAATTGTTCGGTGGCTCTTCATACAAGAGCTGGAGAGCATCAAATGAAGCCAGGAGATGGTAGGTTGAAACAAAGGAACTTCATGTGACAGTCACTGAACTGTGAAAGTCCTTGCTACAAGTCATTGAGGATATTAAGAAAACTGCACAGGTTTAACAAGCAACCGAATTCATGGAAGATAAAAATTAATCAAGGACTACTGGACACAATAATAGCACCTCTGGTTCAGACACCGCATACCACTGCAGGCAAGGAGACCATTTGTGATGAACTGTCGTGACACATCTGCCCTCCTATGACATTGCCTTCTGAGGTTTTGCATTTGGCTCTTGGTCAGATGGTGCAACACAGCCCAAACCAAGCTAAGCTTTCCAGCAGGTCTGTCAAGCGTCCCATCCTCAGCAAGCCTGCTCAAAAAAGGCCAAGAAGCTCCAACTTGGAGGCCACCCAACCCGACCGGTCCCCTCTGTCCCCAAGAGGGCTTTCCTGTGAATCCTGGCTGGCTGCACTTCAGATGGGCTGCAGCTCCTGGCCCTCGCCTGTCCCCCTTGCAGCCTGGAGCCTTCTACCTGAAGCTCACCCACTGGGTCCCCAGGCAGGAGCAACCTCTCTCCCTCCAGACAACCTGGCCTGGCCACTTCTGAAGTGGCAGAAGGAAACTGGGAAAAAGAAGAAAAACTTAACACTGTATCACTGCAGGGCTACACAAGCTCTGGGCCTGGCCCAGCACAGCAATTTGCGAGCTGCTGTACAGCCGACAGCCATCACCATCAGAACTAAGTTAAGGATGCAGCCAGTAAGCAGGAGAAACAGCTACGAGAGCCAGCAGCTCCTGGGCTGCAGTTCTGTGAAATGGCCATACTCAGGAGTAGGTGGAAATTGGTGGCCTTGGTGGGAGGGAGATCTCTCCAACCGAGGCGATTAGACACAAACTGTCTCTCCAACATGGAGTAGCTGCTGCTCCTCCACCATTTGTCAACGTTCTTCACCTCAGCCTCGGAAGGCAAAAAATCAAGACATGGATGGTCCTCTCTGCCAATCATCAAGTCATCTGGTGAAATTTATTTACTGAACTCAGTTTGTAAGCGAGGTTTGCTTAACTTCCATCCTTGAGCTCAGCAGCTAGAAGGGAAGAGTTTTAACCTCACCTTGAGTATAGGGAAAGGTGTTTTTTTTTAAATTAATGATTTTCAGGGGAACTCAGTCATCTGAAATTAAATACTGGATCATCAGGAAATCTAGATCAGTAGAAAGTCATTACTACCCAATGAAGATCCTCAGACCAACTATATCAGAAACTCTTCAACATTTTCTCTGTTAAAATTAATCCTATTCACTATCCTTATGCAAGATGTGGGAGCAAATCAAGTGTAAATATACAAGTGTGAAAACTAACAAAGAAACCAACATCAGCATTAAGAATCCACAGTGTCTTCATAGACAGAAGTATTTTTACTTTAAAAATCTCAAAGACATCCTTTTCCCCAGCACACTTTCAGTCAGCCTGAGCAGCTAAAGCAGGAGGTACCTGAAGCTGTGCCACACGCAGCCTGTCTACGTAGCTGTGTGAATTCAACTTCTGATCTGCGATCTCCAGTTTCTCCAGCAGCGTCGTTCTTTCTACCAGTAAATAAGCAATCTGTTCACTGGCATTACTGTGAGCTATTTCGGACAAGCCTTCCTGTTCCAGCATCTCTTCGATCTCCTTCAGCTGGGCTTCTGCAAGACAAGGCTTGCTGTGAGCAAAGGAGCAAAAAAAGCATGATTTCTTGCAGATCTGAGTCTCAGCTCCTCCAAACACTCCCCACCGCAACAGCCCCCATTTCTCCTGGAGCCCAACAGCTCCTGAAGTTTCTTGTCCCGTCTCCCTTGCTGCCTCCTGCCCCCTGTTCTTACCTATTGTCTCAGCCCTATTCCCTCCATCCTGATGTTTCCGATCTGTCCCAACATTTCTGCTCACAGCCACTACCCTGCCCACCAAGCAGGTGGTAGGACCTGCTACGTCTAGACTCAGTTCTCCTGCCTTGTTTTCGGTGGGGGATTTATTACAACCATTTTCTTCTACCCAGCAGCTAAGCCTCACCAACCTGGTTATCCTCAACCCTTTTGACCCTTAATACAGCCTCGTGGAAACTAAACAACAAATTAAATAGGCATTGAGAGAAACCAAACAGATGGATGTGCAATCACGTAAATATTTTCTTTGGAAGAAGAGACACAGAATACCGTATCACTCATATAAGCAGAGCATTACTATTTTCCTAAGGGCTGTTTGGTAGGGAGGTAGATCTGTATATCTTTTATTTTTCCCCATGCAGAGTAGTGATGTACAGCAGCACCTGGTGCATTGTGCACAGCCCATGGTGGAGATCGGGGCGCTACATCCCATGTGACCTGGAAGGAAAGCACAGCGAGGAACCAACAAGGGCCTGAGGCAGAGCCAGAGAAACAGCACCTCATGGCACAAAGGGACTCAGAGTACTTCTTAGAACATGACCTTAGAAATCACTCCCTCATTCCTCCAAAACCAGCCATAAACCCAGGCTAAGGACTGCCTCTGGTAACGCAGACCTGTTGTATGAAGGTTTCCTGTAGGATTAAAGGGAAAAAAAAAAAAATCCTTTTAAATTAAACTGCCCATTCTTCACCATTTATCCCAAAATTATAGCTAGGGAGACTGCACTGGGAAGAACTTCAAGATTCAATGACCTCCAAGGCAAATACACGACAACACTTGTAAGAGAAGTCAGTTTATGGCTAGGGACCATTGTGTTCGTGCAACAAAGAGTTATTAAAAAGAGCCCCTCGTCTGCATGGTTAGAAATTTATCTGCCAGGAGAAAATGAGGAAACTTTGGTCTCCTGCATGGTCGGGGCAGCAACTCCTGCACTGGACTCCGTAGCCTGTTAAGCTCAGGAAGGATTTTTCAAAATCTCCCTACATAATTCATATTAAAAAGAAAACCAACAATCCCTGTTCCCAATTTCTAGCCCAAACCAGATTACAAAGGTTTCCACGTGCTGTAGCATGGGAACTGCGGGGAGCTGTGGGTTTTGTATGGAAGAAGGAGGAACATTCACACTCTTTCACTACTTAGGAATAGAGTTAGACATCTGAAGTTAAGCAGTGCAAATATTCCTTACATTCTTACACAGGGTACATACCCAGCTCTGGACAAGTCTGTTCCTCACTTCCATACACTGGATTTAACAGAGGACCCAGTGCAATCACATCCTAAGGCTCAAATCAATCACATGTTTCCACTCTGCATTTTGCAGCCAGCTCTGTCCAGCCCTATGGATGGAAAACACCCTGCGGTTTCCCGTTTGCCTTCCCCTGTGGTTATAAATTACAGCTTGTTCAATGAAGAGGTCAAACGTGGCTGACTTGCATCTTTCCCACGTGAAGCGGAGCAAAATATTGCATTTTGCAGTTTAAAAATAGCTGGTCACTTGCTCCATATGCATTATGAGGAGCCTACAGCTCATACTAAACTGAACCCTCTACCTTGCCTTCAACCAGCCTTGTAGTTTCCTCCCATGGTTTTGCCATATCCCATCTAAAATAGGCTGAAAGCTGCTCTGCTTCATAGCCAGAAACAGGACAACCATGTCTGAACTCATATGGCTGGCTCCTGCGTGGACAGTCTCACTTGCAAATATTTCCCTTACACCCAACCTGCAAAATAATATTAAGCAGTATAGCTAGAAACTTTCCACAGGCTGAAGAAGAAAAATTTGTGAGGATGAGGGGATTCTGCCATACCATACATAGTGCAGATTACCTGCTTGTAAAAGCCCACTAATTTCTTACAAATATCTCAAACACCTTCCCTCTACCACATCCAACATGTCCCACTTGAGAAAGCAAACACCTCATACAAGCAACGTTATACCAGTGCACTGATGCGTTCCCACTCGCAGTTATCTCCTGCACCACCTCTGCACTCGCTTTTTTGGAAGCAAGTTTTACATTTGCAAAGGTGTCTTACCCCAGGAAGTTTCTCAGAAATAAGCAGTTCACCAGTATCCTCACACCCACCACAGAAGCTGCATGCTCTCATCCATGCTGGGTACATTTGAGCAGTATAGCTATTACAAAAAACAAGCTCAGGCCACGACTATTTATTCTTTTTGTCTCACTTTTTAAACAAACCCAGGCAAGCCCCCAACAGCATTGTGTTTACTGCCATTACACTTGTTTTTCAGAAAGGCTTTTGGTAATGCAGCGTATGAGTTATTGATCTGCGCTCCAAAAACACCGAGGCATATTCAACAAGAATCATTGGAAACAGATTACAAACTGCCTCGAGGAAAGGAAAAATTTCACTCTGGGCAGAGGTACCAAATGAGGTAAAGCTCAGATCAATAGCCCAACACTAAACCAGCAGCATCTGCTCTCCGCAGTAACCCTTCAAGCAAGAAGTAAACATGTAAACAGAAACTTACTTTTTATCATCAGAAACAGCTTTTAACAGATCAAACTGCTCCCAGCGATCCTCAGACCAGGCAGAGCTTCTGATCTGTTTGGCTGCTTTTGAAAGGGGGTGTACACTCAACCCTGAGAGCCCAGTCAAGGGATCTCCTGCATTTCCCCGAGCCTTTGCCCCTTCCCTTCCCAATCTCTCAGCACCCCAAAGCCGGGATTCCCAACTGTCACTACAAGCAAGATCAGGACAGATCCCATCCACCTGCACCTCACCATCCACAGGCCAGGCCCCTCCTTTGTACCACAGCCTTGAACCAGCCTCTGCCTTCAACTGCCCTTTCCCATCTGAACTCGTCATCCCAAGCCTCTCAAAAGCTCCCTACCACCACCCTCTCATCTTGCCTTGCCCACATTTTTGTTTAGCAACTCCAGCAGACAAGACCCTTCTCCAGCCCCGTTTCCAGCCTGATCTGCAGTATCAGCTTGCCCCTGCTAAAGACAGCCAGCTGCCCTGCAAAAATGAAGGGCAGTAAGACCCAGAGGAAAAAGAACTGCTGGTTTAAGACCTCCAGCCTGCCTTACTCCTACAAGAGGCATCTCTGGGTTGGTGTGCACACACTCTGATGAAAAGCAGAGGCCCAGGGAACAGACACAGCAACGTGGCATTGAACCCTGCAGCAGAGCCACGTACCCAGAGACGGCAAAGGCCCGAGAGCAGTCTTTGAGAAAGTGCAGCAGCTAAAGTACAAGCATATCCAACCACTCTGTGCCAGAGATGGGCAGTGGAGTTGAATTTCTTTGTGAAGAGGCTGACCTGTGAAGCAAAAGGTCAGTCCCTCAAGAAAAAGATCTACAAGCATCCCAGAACACATCAGGGCTGGCATCCCTCCCTGCAGAGGACAGCCTGGTGGAAGGCAGGGCTTCACCCACTGCCCAGATCACTAAATTATCAATGCATATTGCAGGACCACAGCTAATGCCATCAGTACGGTAACAGCAAATCTTCAAAACCAGAGTCTGACAGTGATATCCCAAAACGAACTCCTCCACAAAGCTGCACAGAAACACTGTGCAGCACCAAAGCACCGCTGAACCACAAAAACCCCTCGGGGACAGCAGTCTAGTAACAACTTGATCACATACAGCCACCCACCACGGAGAGGATACACTGAGATCCATGGATATGGATCTGTTTCCATTCAAGTGTTAATCATTCCTCAATAGCCGCAAAAGTCCCTAAAAAATGGAAAAAGCCCAAAGGAGCAGAGCCGCTACTAGGAAATAAATGCAAAGCCAGCTTTTGGGATGTTTTTGTCATTCGCCTGCCACCTCGTGGGGAAGATGCGAGAAGAACCAGTAATAAAGTTTTCTGCCACAGCAATGCTCCCGAAGGCTCATGAGTCGTTTAACCCCTTGCATGTTAGCATTTTCAACACTGAACGATGGCTTTACGTGCCCAGAGGAACCAGACTTTCAGGAAGTGCTTAAGCACACCCATCCTCAAAAAGTCACTCCATCAGATGAAACCCTGAAGCCCACGGGCTGGCCACAACTGAACAGAGACTCAAACTGCAATCAATCTCCCAAAACTCCTGTATCTGCTGCCCCAAATAAAGCGTGCATAACAAAAACTGCTCAAGATGTGCTAGCACCTCCAGTTTTACCTTAGACCCAGGGTAATACGCACCACAAGAGGAGGAATTAATGATAACTGTGTGCTATTAGCAGTACTCAAAGTACAACAGAAGACTAGGAAGAAAATCAAGAACTAACCCCAGGAAAATATATTTGCCTTTACTGGAAGTGACCTCAGGGTCTGAGAGGAAAGCAAATTATTTGAAGTGAAATATAAGTGAAATAATTTGTTTTAAAAAAAAATTACTAAACTAAAATAAGCACACATGGCAAGTTTTGAATCACCATCACAAACATACCGCTGTCCTTCAAAGTTGTTTTAAAAAATGTGGATTTTGACTAAACCAAAGCCAATGGCAAATTTCCTGACATCAGCCAGAACACAGTTCAACACTCCGCTACCTGAGGAGTCACTAATTTAGAGTTGGAAAAAAAACAGCACCATCAATTCTGTTCTTGAAACAGTCTCTGGAAGATGCTTAGTGCAAAACAAGGGAGCCACGGAGTGAGAAACCGCCCAATCCACTGAACGAATGCAGTAAAAGCAGACAAGACCCTCCAAGTCAATTACAAATCAGTTCTAGTATTTCATTAACACATCTGCCAGCCTCCCAAACAACATTACCACACACGCTGCTCTAGCAGAACTCACTGAGAAACGCCGCTCTGCTCTCAAAGAAGCTTTAAGCAGCTCTGCTAAAGACCCGTACACCACTACCTGTCAACGCATCTCCGTGTTTCGGAGGGAAAGGATTACCCTGCTGCAGCTGCAGCCGTGTCAGCTCAAGCCTGAGCTGTTCATTTTCTTTTTCATATTCGGTGGTGATCGCATCCCGTTCCTCCGACAGGTGACGGACGTGACCCACATAGCTTTCCACCTAGAAATAAAGAAAACATCGCTATACCCGAGCGCATTTGCAAGGCCTTGCCAGCGAGTTGTTGGCGCAAACAGCTCTCCATCCCCCGAGATTTGCAGGATTTGTAGGACACTGCTTCTTCACAGCTTTGTAGCATCTGGGGATGTTAAAGGCGTGACCGACAGGTCCGGGGGGGAGGGGTGGCCGTAGGAAAGCGCGGGGCCTGGCTCGGCGGGAGATGCTGGGCTGGCTGGGGCGTGCGGAACCGGGCCGCAGGCCGCCAGGTGTCGAGGGCCAGAGGAAAGCGGCGGCGGCTGCGAACACCCCTGAGCCTGCTGCTGCAAAAGGAGGGGAAAGGCCCCAGAAGCCCGGGGCTACAGACCCCGGGGCGAGTGCTGGCCCCTTACGTCTCTCAGCTCCTCGGCCCGCCGCCGCTCCAGCTCGCCCAGCCGCGCCTCGGCGCGCCGCAGCAGCCGCCAGGCCAGGCCCAGCTGCTCCTCGGCCGGGGCGGCGGGGTCG
>JAVJGI010000040.1:108447141-108476906 GCA_035590275.1 Ibycter americanus
GACCAGGCTCAGGGCGCAGCGAGACCGCCCAGGACAAGGCTCAGGGCGCAGGGAGCAGGCCCAGGACAAGGCTCAGGGCGCAGGGAGAAGGCCCAGGACAAGGCTCAGGGCATGGGGAGAAGGCGCAGGGTGAGGCTCGGGGCCCGGGGAGAAGGCCCAGGGTGAGGCTGAGGGCGCAGGGAGAAGGCCCAGGACGAGGCTCAGGAGGCAGGAACAGGCTCGGGGCAGAGCAAGAGGCAGAGACTAGCCCCATGGCAAAGCTCAGGACACAGAGGAGGCCCAGGATGAGGTTCAGGGCACAGGGAGAAGGCTCAGGAGGCAGGAACAGGCTCAGGGTGTTGTCCAGGAGCCAGTGCCAGACCTAGGACACAGGGGCGGGTCCAGGGTAAGGGCTGAGAGACAGGGACAAAGCCTGGGACACAGGGGACAAGGCAAGAGGCAAGGACTAGCCCCCGGATGACGCTCAGGACACAGGGACGAGCCCCAGGACAAGGCTTAGGACGCAGGGATGAAGCCCAAGGAGCAGGGATGAGGCCCGAGACAAGGCTCAGCAGGCAGGGATGAGGCCCAGGAGGCAGAGGTGAGACCCAGGATGGAGCCGGGGGAAGGCCCAGGACAAAGCTCAGCAGGCAGGGTAGCGGGAACCGGAGCAGACATGCTCAGCTGGAGCATTCCTCCTTGCTTCCAACAGTGCCCGCATCAAAGAGAGAGCAGTGCAGTGAGCTTTCTAGGTGTCTGCAGAAACATCTTCACTTACATGGGGTCCTCACTGAGGTCATACGTTAACTATCCATTTCATTGGTTTCACAATGGCGTGGGGTTTGTATGGCTTTGTGGTTTTTTGTGTGCACTGCAATGTTGAAAGCCAGGCATTTGCTCCGACCTAACTGTAGCAAGAGTTCTTTGAGTGATTTAAATACGGTTTTGACATACAGAATCATGGTGACTTGGCAGGACAGCGCTGTGTTCCCATTTGGGAATGTCAAGTGTATGTATTAGTACTTTGTGAGCAGACTAAGGCTGGTGGCTTAGTCTGCAGTGAAAGTCCAGAAGACACAATAGGCAATAATCTTTCCTTACATCGCTTTCAAGCAAACAAAAATATCATTCTTCCCTTATTTTGTTAGTGATGTAGACCATCAAAAAGCTGACTGGGTTAGTATCCACGAGCAAATATGCCAGCTGCCGATTCAAATCCCTACGTCCCTCCCTTGTCTCCTTTCTGAAAAAGAAAGAAAACATGGCATGGAACAGCTGGTGAAGAGACAGGTACGTACAAGAAAAGCAAGGACCACTTCAAAGTGCTGCCAGTGAAATTTAACTAGATCTCTTCTTCCTATGCTTTGATGTACGTAGTGTTGGGAGGGTACCTTGTTGGTTGATTGGTATTTAGTTGCAGAGCTTTAGGGTTTGTGTTAAACAAAAACTCTGTAATAAGCGGAGTGGGAGCATCCTCTCTCTGATTCTATGAGCCTCTTGCCTTTTCCACAGCCCTTACTTGAAGTCCAGAGCTTCCTCAGGCAGCGACAATCCTGGATCTCCCACCTTGCCAGATAGTTAGTCCATCTCCCTGGTTAGTCTGGGATCCAGCTGAGTTTTGCTTCTTACAGGCTGTCCTCATCCTTCGCTGATGAGAGGGATTCCCCTTTCTCAAAGCAGGGGGGCAAAGAAATAACATCCCCTCCCTTTGTGTACCTGGCCAACTTTAAACACCCTTTCCCACAAAGTACAGTCTTTTATCTCTGCTTTTTGGCCTCGTGGGTGGTGCAGATGTGCAGCTTCTTTCCAGCCCAAGTGGTTTTCGGCTCTTTTTGTTGTTGTTGTTTTGTTTATGGGGTGGCAGGATCTGCTTTTCCACAATGTTGATAAAATAAAATAACCCACCCAAATGCATCTGCTACTTAAAATCTTGCCCATAAAAATAAATTATCCTTCTATCATTGTATAACTCCTAATCACAGAATAACAGAACAACAGGACAGCAGAAAGCGAGCTGATAACAATCAAGCAGTGCCACTGAGAACTTCATTAATCTTCTGGATTGTACATCATGTTATTTTTAAGGTTGTTTCTGGGCCAGGTGCTAGTGCTTTGGTGGCTGGCTTGTTGCTGTCATCTTTCTTGGGAGCATCCGGAAAGAGAACATCTAAAAGGGGTGGAACTGGCATAGGCAAAAGTCCTGCTTGGTAGGAGCTTGCGACAGGCTTTAGGCAGCAGATTCCTTTAGGCTTTGTAGGAACTGGGCAGTGGCAACCTGGTTTGGTTTTGCAAATCTCATCTGTTTGAAAATCACAGGCAAGATTGTTGACCAAAGTCCAAAGAAGGTGTGTTAGAACAGCATGTCTCAGAAGCATCAGGAAAAATGCAAAAGCTCCTTTGCTCCACATTACGTTTGAGTTGATCTTTTATAAAGTCTGCAAAGAAAAGAAGTTAAAATTAGTCTTACTGAGGGTGGTGGCAGGGTTTTTTGCATCCTTAACTGCTTAAAGCTTTTTCAATAAACTTCACCTAATATCGAACGCTGATGTTGAAAGCATCTATTATTACATCCTTGAATTTATAGCAGCTAAAATTGTGCTATATACATTACAAAAGTCCACGTGACCGCTAGACCAGGGAAGTACTCCTTGATTAGCTGTAAACGCATCATTTGCTTTCACTAGGTTCCAGGGAAAGAGAGCAGGAAGACAGGCGAGTCACTCCTCTTGATTGGAGGGCACACCTAGGTTAGCAGACGGCAACTGCAAATCTGCAGCTCCAGCCGAGGCTTGGAATGACTTCGTGGGCTAACTCAGAGAGAGCAGACTCCGATATTTTTTTCCAAGTAGAGATTTCTGTAGGATCTTTAACAACCCTATTATGTTTGTTCTTTGACCTTTGCCTCCTGATTATTTAAATAGAGATTCTGGGAACAATTTGTGCTGGGACACTTTGTCTTCCTTCTTTCCTAAGAAAGGAGTGAAAAAGTTGACACATCGCGTTGGCTACCTGCTTGCTTTCACAGCGAGACCACCACTGCTAGCCCACAAACAAAGTCTGCCTTTCTGTACAGCACGCTATAGGGTGGACAGCGCTGGGCCTAGACTGGCTGGCAAGTGTTGGAAGAGCAGTACGGAGAGGGTGAGATTATTTAATGCCCTGTCTTGCTGGCTTCACCAAATTTCTAGTCGTGGAGACAACAAAAATGCTTTAAAAAAAGCCCTTTGCAGCTCAGGGAAAAGCTATGTAGTCTCTTGAGGATCTGAGGAAAAAAACCTGCTTGAAGTCTGCCCATAGCTTTATTATTTTTTGAACATTTCTGCTGTACTTCACAAACTCCTGCACGGTGTTTGTTTAGAAAACACACAGCTCAAGCCTCAGTCAGGACACGGGAAAGCTTGTGCACATCAAAATGCCCCGTGGCTTAAGGGAAGGTGCATGAAGCTGAGAGCCAGGAGGTTATGAGTTTCATACCTCGTCTGTACTCCAAAGCTTTGTTGATAGAAATCTGCTTTTGTCAACGTAGCCAGGGGGGTGCCTGCAGACAGCACCTCCAAGCTGACAAAACTCCAAGTTTCTGTTTGTAGAATAGCCTCACCTGCCTGCGTGATGTCAGCTTACCGCAGCCCCTGGGTATGGGAAAAGATCCATGCCCCAGCCAGCTACAGCAGTCCTCCAGCATCGGTGCTAGCCACACCAGCTGCAGGTTTCAACTCAAACTGACTGGAAGCCTACCTCCCTCTTTAAATCATCGTTTCTTCAAGGCCACCATCGTTTTTGGTGCCTGCAACTGAGTAAATGAACATGGCACCGAACCCCAAGCGTGTTCCCAACCCCCTGCCCCCACCTGGAGCAGAGCTGGGGTCCTCAGCTGCCTCAAACCCCAACTGGGGGAAAACTGCGTGGGGGCATCTTCAGAGAAACCTCTGTAATTGCAACACACATGAAAAAAGCCCAAAGCTTGCAGGTCTGGGGGTGTGGAGCTACGGGCAAGATGAAAAACAGTGCAGGGCCAAAGCTAACGATCCCCTCGAGGCTTGTAACAGCGAAGTCTGAAATATTCGGTGCTGCAGGGCTTCTGTTGTCTCCTGCCCTTGCTTCTCCTCCTGGGAGCTGTGCGAGAGCCTAACCCTTAGCTTGTCCTCACTGCAGGTGTTTTGCGATAGCTTATATCAGGGGAAGCAGCGATGATCCTACTGACAAGGAGTAAAAAAAGAATGATCTTGATCTCCAGCACCTCCCCAGATGACAATCTGCTTGATACCCACGCACCAAAGCCTGTGCCAGTTGCGACAGAGACAGAGCCGCACGGACAGAAAAAGCAGCCTGATAAATAACCGCTTTTATTGCTCCTTGCCCTGAGCGTGTGCTGACTTTCTCCTAGACACCACATGCTCTCCCAGCATGGCTTGGGTTTGATGTGTGCCTTTTTCACTCTAGATGCTGGTAGCTCAGGGGCTAGAGAGGGGGTGACTGCTGTGTTTTCTAGCTTTTGGTTCTCCTTGCTCTAGCAGGGAGCTATCACTCTGGGGTGTGTTCTCTGAAGCTGTCATTTATCCAGAAAGGATGTCCCTTTGTCTCTGCCAGGATCCCCAGGAAACACTCACAAGACTGTCCTTGAGGTTTCCTGTCCCTGAGCTGTTCCTTCACCCATGGCCTGCCTCTCTCTGCCTCTCTCTGAGCACTTAACCTCAGCCAAATGGCAACACCGGGCCGCCAAAAGCACTGGAATTTGTTTTTCTGCCCTCTGCTCAACCACAGCTGGAAAACCAGAAGCCAATGAAGAGGTAAAACGGTATTTTCTGCCGGCGCTTACTGCACAGGCCTGCCCGTGCCTCCCAGCAAAAGAGCGAGTGCCTTGCTGACTTACCGTGGCAGCACTGCTAGGCACACCAGAAACAAGATTTCTTTCCAGGCAGCTTTCCCACTGCACTGCTTGTGTGAAAAGCCAACGCAGAATTGTTGGGAGTTGGCAATAATTAGGCTGCAAGCAAAGAGAAACAGATAAATAAGCATCCTGGCTCTTTTCCGCTGGCAACCCTCAACACCTTGCACAGCATCTACAGTTGCCTTAGAGCTCCTGGCAATGAACAGGCATTCAAACGGCGACACATTTACAGAGCTGGTGGATAGATCAGATGCTGCAAAGGGTGAAAAGGCCAAACGTGGTGTGGACTGCTAGGAGCAGCAAAAGGCAGGGAGCAACTCTTCGCACAGGAAACATTAGGGATTCTGACAACAAACAGAAATGCTGCAGGAGCTGCCTGGCCACCGAATCCGGCTCGGGCGATGGGTGTACGGAAGCGTTGTGCCGTGCGTTACGGAGTTCTGATTTTGACCTGGTTTCTGGACTCTGCGCCTAAAAATACCAGGCCCAAAACTGGCCAGGAGAGGGTGGGAGGAAGCTGCAGCACCATGTGAGGAGCTCTCTTCTCACTTCCAGACGGCGTCTCCCAGAGCTGGAAGTGTGCCATGCTGGCACCAGCTTGGCAAACCATACGCTCCACTGCCTGCTATGAGTCACTGTTATTACCGTCAGCAAAACCCTGCCGTAGCCCCTTTGTCTAATCTTTTCTATGGTCTTGTGATGATCATTTTCTGTGCTTCACAGCTTTTATTCCTGCAGCCTTATTAGCCCTTTTTCATAGGCATAAAGGATTCTTCATCTCGTAAGACAGCACATGACCTAAGAGGATGTCCAAAGCTGTTTCTGCTAGAAGTAGGATCGAAAGCCAGGCTCTAACATGACAGCTCTAATTTCCACCCATTAATTACAGACACAAACAACATTGCAATCACTGTTTTATAGTTTTCTAACTTGAATGTAAAAAGACACCATGCGTTTTATTTCACCTTATACTTTGTTCGCTCTGTCTCATTACTGTGTTTCCCTGCAGAAATACATCATTGATGTCGCATCCAGCACAGCCCAGGAGTTTGTTTGGGATGGAAAGCATCAAGAAGCGATCCCTGCAGCTTTACACGCACTGCGTTTCGGTACTGAAGTGTACGGCTCAAATTCTGTGCAATTGGTGCCTGCTTATCTCCTCTTGGCTGAGGCCTCCGCTGGTAAGTATTGTCTAAATAAGTAACGTTGGCAAGGGCAAGACCTCCCCTGGGTCAGGTTTCTGGTTTCCTTTTACCATTTATCAGGGAAGGACCAGCTCTGCATTTCAGCATTGTGCCATGTCTCTACCCTGCCCTGCCTCAAGGGCATTTCAGAGAGATTTCAGAAGTTGCACACACACGCCTTTACTGTGTGGGTCTGGGGAAAAGAATCGCTTGTGGGTGATCAGAGATCAATGAAAGCAAATGAAATGTTTTCTCCATCTGTACCGATTCCCACAGGAGCAGCAGTATGAAAATCTGTTCTTTACCTCTGTGGCTTCATATGGCTCTCAAAAGCATTAAATTCCTGAGGGTGGCTGGTTGTGCTCTTATCTCAGGGAACCAGCAAACATTTCTGAGGCCATTGCATCAGAGGCATGCCCAAGTTCATTCACAAAATCACACTCTGCCTGAAGCAGGGCTTTTTCTCATTGACTGTATGCTTTATAAAGAATGTCAAATTAGGGCTGGGCACGTGGAGAACTGCTCCCTTCAGCTGGAGACATAAAGGACTGAGAAATCACTGTAAATTGTTGCCATTATGGGAGTGCACACAATGCTCAGCTGTCAGAATTGAGCTCTCTCAAGGATTGTCTTAAATGGTGTGGCGAGAGAAGGGGGGGGGAAAAATCCCATGAGTAATTCTAGTGTGATAATACATGAGTCATTAGTGGCTGCCTGTAGCTAACCTGTTTTGAACACGTGTTTCAGAGATGCTGAATGCATTACACAGTTTCTGGTTTCTCTTGTAGCTCTAGACACTCAGCCTGTCTGTAAATCAGATTTTGAACACCTGCTCGACTGCGGAGCACTCGGGAGAGAAGTGGGGAATCCACAAACTAGGTCTTTATATCAAACTACTGCAAAGGGATAGCAGGCAGTATTCTCTAAATTTTTCAATTAAAAAGTGTTCTTTATGCTGCTTATTCCTACGTGTCATTTCAGGTGTTGGCCATCTTCCACAGGCGTCTAAGTATCTCTCCCAAGCCCAGTGGATTGTCCTCAGAACTCCAGACTGCAGCGCTGCTGTTCAGTGTAAATTGCATCGTAGTCTGGGGCTTTTCTGCGCTGCTGAAGGAGACTTTGAACAGGCTTTATATCACCTGGCAAATGATGTAAGCCAACTCAAATACAGAAAGGCTTCAATTTTTCTTCCTTCTCTAACACTTCCATATTGATACGGAAACCCATAAGCAGGCAGATTTGTCATCCTGGTTTTAGGCACCGAGCGGGTACACGTTACAAACACCTGAACTGTCTAGATCTAAGACACCCGTGTATCCATGCGTTAGCCAAAGTGTTTTACCAGATATCCTTACTCCCTTGAAGTGCCATATACCTTGTCTTTACTACATCTGCTTGTAAATTTATTCGTCAGCCTTGTTACGGTACTGAGATGAACAGACATGCCAACCCCAAACCGGTATGATTGCCTTTTATTCAACAGGTAGGTAAGTGACTTTATACTTTAGCTGTCATTTTCCTCACTGCTTTTCTGTTAGACAGCAGCTCTCGGTCAACTGTTATGTAACAAATGCCTTATTTAACTATTTAAACGCCTGGTTCAATGGCCTTTTCCCTGACTCAGTCTTTTCAGCCACAAGAGCAGGTTGTCAAATTTGAAGTGGTTGTTGCCAGCTGTGTTCCTGAGGATGCTTTGCCTGTCATTTGATACTCCAAAGGCAGATGAACTCTGCAACATCCTATTTATGTCCCATGTGGACTAAATTTATCCAGTGCAGAGTGATGTATACCCACTACTGTTGAATTTGATAGTAGCTTTGTGTGGGCGTAAAGGATGACATATGGTTGAGAAGAATTAGATGGTTTCTGACGTAGGCTATACAACCCTGTCTTTGTTCGGTCTGTGAAACTTCGGGGAGGTTCCCCGCTGTGCCATTGTGTGTTTAGGTACCCTAAATCGGGTGCCTGGAAGGGCATCAGGTAATAGTTTTCTGCTCTTAGCAAGTCGCTGGTCTACGTCAGAGCAGCCCAAGACCTGCCTGAACTTTGGCTGCGTGTCTGAGATCTGCTGAGAGTCACACGCCAGCTCAGAATAGCTGGAATGCACCACTGCCTTCCCACTCCCCTGGCTCTGGCTGGGGCTTTGGGGGGAGAAACGGGCGCCGCAGGCAGGGCTGGAGAGCTGAAAAGCAGCAGCAGGTTGCGCGTTTCGAGGCGGGAGGAGTACGGGTTGCAGAGTGAGAGGAGGAGATGTGGGAAATCTGCCCCATGCTTCAGTGGGGCGACGCGCTGTGACAAGGTTCCTCTGCCCCAGTGAGCAGAGGGTTTGAGGGCGCTGCACTCTTTTGCATAAACCCCACAATACAGCTTTTTTAGTACCGCATTTTACAGTCAGAATCAGGTATCACTAACTTTTTCGTTACACAGAAAAAACCTGAATGCTTGTAGTATTATTAATCCATAATGAAAAAATTCCCAGGTTAGCTATGAATGTTAAACTTCTGTTGTTTTTTGTTTGTTTTTCACATTGATTTCAGATTTACCTTGCTAGTTCTACGTTTGGACTAAAATCTATTGAGACCTCTGGAGGGTATTTCCACATGGCCAATGTTTTCTGTCGACATAACAAAATGGACGTAGCAAACTCACTGTATGCTGAGGTTGGTAAAACCAAAGGTCACCCTCCTATCTATTTCTCACTTTTTTTCTGTGCTCTTTCCGATGTTTTTTGTATTTCTGATTGCCTTTAATATAATGGCAACCGTATCAAGTGTCAGCATTGCTTTTGGGATCAATCTCGGAAACCATTTTCATACTTAAGTATTTCTCTGAGTTAAAACCAGGAGACGTTACTCCTGTACTAGGTTAAAAATCGTTGTTCAAGCTGTCTTCAATTTGGGCAGCCAAACCTTGTTAAAAAATAGCTTTGCTACCAAACACCCCATGCCAGGGGTTAAAGCCAGGGAAGAGTGGCTGGTACATGCACCAGTGGGATACAAACGAGCCATGTAAAATTTACGGTGAGAATCAATGAAAAGTCACACTGATAAAAGATTGTCAGGACGGAGGGATCAAGCAAGGGAAGTAACAATTATCTAATCACTCTAATAACTGGAAAAAAATGAGCTTTCATTTGTTTAGCCTGATTTTCTGTGGAAACGAGGCTTTGGCAGCTGCGCAGTCTGCCTCCATTCTCCTTGCAAACTTCCAACCAACTCGCTTTTGGTTAGCAATTTAGTTAGATTTGTTCAAGTTTGATGAAAATTAATAGCTGGATGGAGAAGTGAGCTTCCAGCTAAGCCTGCCGCTGGGAGCAGAGCAGTCAGATCTCTAAGTGAAATATCCAGCTCGGCAGCAGCCAGCTCACTGACCAGCAGGCACTCCAGTTATTGTGGTAGGGACGTGCATTGCGGGACACATTGTTTATAGAACAACTAGTTGCTAAATACCATGTATTCATACAAGTGAAATAATTCATTTGCTTCCTGATAGGTAACTGACATCTGGCATGCTTTTCTTGTGAAGTCAGTTCAAGCGCAAGAACAAAGTCTCAACTCACGGCTGGAAACGTCTCCGTTCGCCGAGGACAAGGAAGTCAGCAAAGACCCTATGAGTAAGCACCGCTCTTGCGCAGAACCGCTCGGAAGACAGGATTTTAAAGAATATGTATATCCTACAGTTCATACTTACAGTGTTGGGTTTTGTGTGGCATTTTTGTAGACCAAATTTAGTCGGAATCACAGGTATTTCTGGGGTTGATGCTCAGCGGATTGTGCTGGATGAAACGAGGCCACTTCAGGACTGAGGGTGTTTGAGTGGAAGCACAGCTTTGCCCTTTTTGTTTCTGTGCTCCTTTTCACAGCAGCGACTTTAACAGTACAAGATTTGGCCTTTCAGGATTCGATTCCACTTCAATATTCTCATTTCTCTGCAGCTCCTTTGTCTCCATTTAATTATGTGAAAAGTGAGATGTCATCTCACTTAGGCAGGTTCACAACTCTATCTTCTGAAGTGGTAGGACACAGTGGGATAGCACATACAGATAATTGGATGCATTAATCAGGAGAATACTCTCAGGAGAGAAGCTGGGGAATCTATGACTAGGACATAAAGGTGCATAAAGCATTAGGAAATGTGCTAGTGCGCACGGTACTACCCTGTGCTCCACTGAAGTCAGACCAGACTCTGGTCCTTGTCTTCTCTCCACCGTCTGTGCTAATAAGAATATTGTCAGAGAAGAGAAACATTCCTGCCAATCCCATTACCGGGATTGTCTCCATCAGTAGTTGCTGCTGTAGGAACCACACCAAGACAGGGCTACACGATACCATCTTTGGTTATGACAGGAGTATGAAAGTTGCTCTTTTCATGCAGCTGTTATGACTCCACATCCTCACTAAAGGCTAATCAACACAATTACTGACTGGATTAAAAGATATCTGTTAATGGGTATGGAATTTGCATGGAGCTGGGATACCGCGTTGATGCTTGTAGTAGAAATGCTTTGATGTCTAGAAGAGATAATTGGACAGCTTTGAATATATTATCTTGCATGCATCCAACAAGATTATTTTATTCTCGATGCAGCCAAAGCCCAGCAAGCAGAAGCCATCCGAGTGCTGAACGCTGTGTTAGCTGTCAGAGAGCAGGCACCAAGGCAACAACCTGAGGAAACCGCCAGAGTTTTGCATGCCCTTGCCATGCTTTATTACCTGACCCTGGATTTGTCAAAGGTAAGTTTTGTCTGGCAAAAGGCTCTGGGAGAGTTGCCTGACTGTGCTTCAGTGCTCACCCCGGCTCATGAAGCCGGTTGCCTCTGTTCACCCAGCACCTCTCCCGAGCCCACAACAGCCTTGCGGTGCTGGATGACCGTGGACAAAGCTGCCTTAGCAGCTCTGCATGAAGGCAGCTCGCAGTCTGCACTCTGCCAAGGCTAACAAACCTCGCCACATCTGTTTTGGTCTCTGCCAGGCCATCCACGGTGAATCCTGTAGTCATCCACGTTTTCTGGGTTTGTCCTTTACCTGGGACATCCTGGCGGAGCAGCTGCCTGTCACGAGCTGCGTTTAGGCATCAGGTCAGGTGAAGGAAGACACCGGCCTCACACGTGGCTCTCCTTGAGCCGGGCTCCCTCTAATTACCACGGTGTTAATGCAGGTTCACTCTGTTGGACCCTGTAATTTGGTTTTGAATTTGCACCCCTGTATTTTGATGGCTAAAAGTTTCAGATGCGACTCCTAACTTCAGAGTGCCTGATTCTCTGCCTTAACAATAATTGATTTTGAGGAAGTGCTGAGCAGTAACCCTCTGAAAATCAGGCCTCTTTGTCTGGGCTAGGCACTTAAAATCCTGAGTCTCTTCTGCCTGTGTTTTGGAGGGTGAAAATAGAGATTACTAATGGTCTCTTCGTTGTATTGAAGAGAGCCGTAATGATGTGACTCAGTGTTTGGAAGACACAAAGAAACAAATTCAAATTAGAAAAAAGGCAAAGCTTTATAATTGTGACAATGTCTAATCCCTGGAAGAGCTACCATGGGAAATGAGGGATTTAGTTCAAACTGAGTCAATACAGCTGGGTGTTTTTTTCCTGAAATAGCTTTGGGAATGTTCAGACAAGCTGCTGTATTAGATGGGAGGTAATGATCTCCGGCACAGGGGGCTGGGGTTAGTAATCTCTTCTGTCTGCACCGCTGGATCCTAAATATGATATCTGTTGGCAGCTTTTCTCTCTCCTGTAAAGCAGCTTGTACAGGTCACCCTCTGAAACGGGCGGCTGAGAGGCCGGAGCCTGATCTGCTCCAGCGCAGCGATTCCAGTCAGCCTCTGCAGGTATTTCAGCTGCCGCTTGAGAAAAGGCAAATTCCTGATGATTATTTTGTCTTTTCTGTTTCCTTCCAGGCTCGTGAGGTGGGGGTGAAAGCCTTTGACCTGGTGAAACAACTGCCCCAACAAGAGTCTCTAGAAACTATCGGTCATTTGTTAAAGTTGATTAACGCCAAGCTTTCCTACACAAAATAAAGAATTCTCTCCACCAGAGGCAGGTGTTTGGCCAGGCTTTCTATCTAGATTGCTGAAAACCAAAGGTGTGACGAGCCGTGGGTCCTTTCCGCTGCTGCCATCTTTCCAGATGCATCCCTTTCTGCCTCAAAGTGTTTGAAAATTAAACACTTTGGTATGAATTAATTTTCCTGCGCTGCTCAACCTCTGTCACCTGTTAGGGAACAATAGTGTGAGGGTGAGAAACAGAAGCACAACCAACACGTGATGCATAAAGTGTTATCTAATGATTTATGAGTAAGCAAACAGCCTCTTACGTCCTCGCATTGTCTGTCCAGAAGCTCAGACCAGCTGAGGTGTGTTTGTTACTGGTTTCCTCGATTTGCCTTTCAGTGTGACGAGGGAGGAGCCGCCGGGGAAGGCAGCGGGAGGGACGCGGGGAAGGTCTTCGCTGCTCACCTAACGCGGGGGGTCGGCACCTGCTCCTCAGGACCTGGTTGGGTTCCACCAGGTGTTGCACCTCTCTGCGGTGCCCCTCCATTTCCAAACCTCCGTTTTCTCTTTTTGCAGAGCTTTAGCGGAGTCTCGCGGCTCTGGGCACCGTGGGACTCCTTTGTTCCGCTTACGGCAGAACTTGCGCCCAGGAGGGACCGGAACAGTATGAGGGGCTGTCAGCAGGCCTGAGGGGAAGGATGGAAAGGCCAGCTAGCTCCGGTCAGAGCTTCCAGCCCAAAGGAGACGGGGTTTCCTCACAGCTGGGGCTTGCCAGCACCAGGGCGCCCCGTTAACTCTGACACCAGCCTCAAGAGGAGGAGGTCCCTTGTGTCACCCCGCGCTCCTGCCCACAGACCCCCGAGCCGGCGCCCAGCCTGCAGCTCTGGCGGGCTGTCCCCTGGAGAGCAGGGAGCCCGGCCAGGCAGGGGGCACGCGTCACCCTGGGCGTGAAGGTAAAGGGGCATCGGAGAAGGGCTAGAGGAGACCCCAGGGATGGGACACGGTGCGCTGAGCTCGGTTCAGACACCGAAGCATGTGACAGCCTCGCACAGCTGGGAAAGAGGTCAAGGGAAACTTGCCCTGCTGCGAAGGTCTGAATTCAGCTGAGCTTTAAGCCTACGATTAAGTCTCATTTACTTCAGGAGGATTTATGAGCACATTTAATTGCCTCGCTGAATTGGGATGGAGTCAAGTGCGCTTCTGAACGCTTCGTCAAGCTGGGACCTGAGCAATTAGAAGGGATTGATGCTGCTGGGAAAGGGAAAGGCTCCGCTTCAGCCCCGGTCTCATTACACAGGGTGGGGTAGCACTGGTTGGGGTGTATGAGGGGGACCCCCAGTAGCTGGGCTGGGGGACGGGTGGGAGGCCTCCCAGTACCACAGGAGATGCTGGGGGACACATCCAGCCTCATCAGGTCTCTCCACAACTGGCACGACCACCTCTGCAGGGTGGGGGACACCGGGGGGGGACACCGCGCCTGCTGGCACCGTGCCGCGGGCACGGAGGAATTGGGTCACTGTGGCCGGGGATTTGCAGCCGCGGGCTCGCTGGTGGCAGTAATCCCTCGGGGTGCTCGGCAGCCGGGCTGAGCCTGCGCGACGTGCCCGGCCCGCTGCGCGCTGTCACTGCTCCTGGCTGTTTGATGCCATG
The DNA here is from genome assembly GCA_035590275.1 of Ibycter americanus. Taxonomy (NCBI): domain Eukaryota; kingdom Metazoa; phylum Chordata; class Aves; order Falconiformes; family Falconidae; genus Ibycter; species Ibycter americanus. The sequence continues at coordinate 108,460,834 of JAVJGI010000040.1, forward strand.
AAAGATGGTGTGAAAATCAACTTTGCGTAGGGCCAAGCGTCTCCAGGAGCGGCGACGGGCAGGGTCTGGGGCCGGCAGCGTGAGCACGGGCGATGAAAGGAGCCTTGGGCTAACGGGGAATGTTTTTGTGGTGCTGTGAAAGGTTTTAGAAGAGCGTTTCCTATGACACGCGGCACCAGCCGCTTCCAGCGTGCGCACTGCGGGGCAGGGAGATGTTCCAATAAACAGCCAAGAGCCTGGAGTGACCAAGCTCAGCGTTTCTCCGCCCGGGACTGTTCAGACTTGCAGCTCTTGGCACCTGGTTAATTCCAGGGAAAAAACAAAATCCAGCAAGAAGCAGCGGCCTCCCGCCCTGCCTCGCCTGGGCGCGCGGGGCAGCGGTTTGGGAGCGGCAGGGGGATGGCGCAGGCCGGGGCCGCAGCCCGGCACTCCGGTGGCACCAGCAGCGGGGCCGGCGGCAGCTTTGCCAGCAGGAGAGTTGGGCCCGTGGGGGCGAAGCCTCGCAGGGACACAAACCCACCAGGCATCCGCTGACCCCAGTTCCCATCGCAGCTTCCCAGAGGATTCCCCCCGTCCCAGCCCTGCCGTGGGAACGTGAAGGGCGTCGCATCCTGCCTGGCCCACACGCGCCAGCGCAGGCAGCAGGAGGAGGACGCGGTGGCGGCGGGTGCCCAGGCCCAGCCGAGCGACGGGGACGACATAAAGGCCCAGGAGCCGGCCGTCCCCTCAGTGCGCCCAGCGAGCCGCCACGGCCCCCTCGGCTGAGGAGGCCCAACGCCCCAGGTGAGGCGGCCGCCAGCCCCTCCGTGCCCTGACCCAGAGCCGCGGTGCCTTCCATGTCCCAGCTGAGGGGGCCGCAGTCCTCCCGGTGCCCCAGCCACCCTCCTGGGGTGCCTGAACTCAGGCAGCCATGGTCCCCCTCAGTGCCCCAACAAAAGGGCCGTGGTGCTCTCGGCACCTGAAGCAGGACAGCCGCCACCCCCAGCCCCTGACGGGCGCGGCTGCCTCTTCAGCTCGGGGGTCTCAGAAGCAGCCCGAGAGAGGTGATGCTGGCACAAACCACCTCGGTCCCTCCTTACCCCCACCTTTGACTCCCCCCGTAAACAGCCCATAGTAAGCCTTGTGTAAGCCCAAAATACCCTTTCCCGCATCCCAGTACGAGCCCCCCACCCCCAGGCAGCGGCTGCCCTGGGCCCAGCTGCTCATGCCTGGCCAGGGGTAGCCATGACCCCACACGGCTGGTGGTTCGGACAGTGCCAGGAGCAGCCTGGCAGGGCAGTAGGTAGAGCAGAGCCAGGTGAGGCACCCTGGACTTTCATCAGCTTTGGGTTAAGGGAGAAGATCCCGATGCAACAAACCAGACGGGGTCCCAGACCTGCCGGACACCCCTCAGCTGAATTCACCAGGTGGTGCCCCAGGGAGAGGGTCTCTTTCCCCAGATGGGAAGGGCTGAAATGAGCTGCTGGGTGGTGCAGGTCCCTCCACTGTGGGACAGTAACCAAAAGAGATGGATTTTCCTTCTTTTGCCTCAGCTGTTTCCTGCAATAAAGCAGCAAAGGTCAGCAGAGACCTCCAGCCCTTCTACATTGGAGCACTTTGTTTCTTTCATACATGGCTGCAATCACACAGTGCTTTCTTCTTTTATCCAGGCTCTCAGGAGAGGAGCACGGAGGTCTGCACTCCGCTCCGTTGCCAGCTGAAAACATAACATAGCTTATCCTTATCTTGAAGGACTCACTGGTGTCCTCCTCTCTTCCTGCAAATCAGTAAGCAGCTGCTGGTTCCCTTCTGAAATCATCCCTAGGGTTTGTAGTGGCTAGTTCCATCCTTTTGCTTGCAGGTGGGTCACCATGAGGTATCCTCCCAGATTGCCTCAGTGGGTTTGAAACTTCGGGTCTCACCCTGATGATAACCTGCCAATGTCACACTTTTGCCATGACATAGCTGTCCCAAAGACCTTTCCAACAATAAAGTGCGAGGAGCAAGTGGAGAAGGCTTTGAACCCACATTTGGCAAACCTGATTTTGAGGGCAGATAGAAAGCTGAGGCTGTAGGACACCAAGATAGGCAGGGGAGGCATCAGGGCAACAAAAGCAGCTGCCAGAATGATCCAGAGCTCCTTCCAGCTGGACCTTGCACCGTTTTAGGTGATTGACAGCCTGCACCCCACCTCTAGCACAAAGGGCAGGGGTCTTCCCAGGTCCTGCATCACATCTGTGGCATCTCTTGTCTCTGTACAGCTGTATTCAGGCATATTGGCTGCTCCTCTGAAATGTGTTTCAGAAGCTGACACATGAGTTGTCTTGTTAAACAGCAGAGATAAATCCCACCCAACCACTCAGTCATACCAGTCACATCCTTATTTTCTGCAGATTCTCATTGTGCATTAGCTTGGCCTCTGGAGGGTGTCAGTTTAAAGGAAGAGTTTCATCTGCTCTCATCTACATGGGGCTGGAGCTTGGGCACGTGATAGCTACCAGCCTGAGGAAGAGACAACTTTCTGGCACAAGCCTTGTTTGAATGTACCCCAGGCTTTGGGCATCAAGTTTAGACCTCTGGAGGGACATAGGTGGCCTAGGCTCAGATGTCCCATAGGATTAGGGAAAATCCCACCATAGAGCCAGGCAGGAGCCACAAAGATTTCTACAGTGAGACCAGACATTGCACTCAGGCATCCCCTCAGCCCTAATAATGCAGAAGTGAGGGTCAGCTTGTGGTAGTCATGGTCAGTTAAAATTCCTCAAGAAAGATTCTTCAAGGTACTCCCATCACAACCATGTCTACAAGCCTTTGGACTAATTTGACTTTGAGAGCTCAGCAGAGAGAAGAAAGTGCTTTATTACCCACCCACCTATGTTTAAGATGCCCCATATCCTTCCCAGATGCATCCTCCTGTGTGCACAGATCTTTCCTCACCCTCAGGGAAAGTTCTGACCCCATCTTCCCCACCACGTCCCTCTTCTTCTGGCCCATTCCTCTCCCCCTGGGGGCTCAATTCCCCTCTGTCCCCAGCCACATGGGTCCTATGATTCCCTCTGCTCCCTTCTGAGCACGTTGCCTTCTCCTTCATGCCCCTTTATCCTCCTCCTCTGTCCTCTGCACATCCCCCTTCCTGCTCCTCCTTCCCCTTTCCTGTACACTCAGATCCCCCCCATCCCTGACCAGGGGTCTCCATGCCAAAGTGATGCCTCCAGGACCCCTGTGCTTACAGCAGAAGCTGCCTGCAGGAGCCAGAGGAGCTCATTAATCACTTTTTTATTTTATTTCAAGTGCTGTACACAAAGTCACTTACCCCCAGGTGCTCCCAGCGCCCCTGTGCAGACCCTGCCTCAACACCCACTGTGATCCAGCGCTCACTGCTGCTGGGTGTGAGGCCAAAATAAATTACCCGCCTCCCCGTGTTGTGCTCCCAGGCACTGAGGCAGGTCAGCACCAGACCTTGAGCACCGGCCCTGCCAGTGCCCAGTTCACCCACAGTGCTCTGCACCAGGGTAAGTGTTCCCTTTGAAACTCAAAGTCCCAGCATTGGGCTCTGCCTGTTCCCTGCACTGCTGACCCCTACTCCCATCCCCAGCCTCCGGGGCTCAGCATGGCATGGCAGCCTCCGACGGCAGTGGGGAGCACCTGCAGGGAAAGGACAAGGTTGGAGCATCAGGCTGTCACACTTGCACTGCCAGCAGCTGATGCTGACTTGCCCCAAAAAAAGCAGTAGCAAAGCCACAGGCATCAGCTCAGCCCGGTGGAGGTCTGGAGATTCGTGTCCAATGGGACAGCAGCAGGGAGACCTCAGTGCTGTCCGCTGCTCCTCTCCTGGAGGATTCCCAGGAGAGGCAGGGAGCAGTGCTAGGCAGTACTCACTCCATCTTGGCTTCCAGGTGGTGGACGGTCTGCTTGTCCAGGTAGCGGCAGAAGAGCGAGAGAAGGTTGCTGGGCAAGAAGAGAGGTTCCACCAGCAAGGCCTTAGGCACTTGCGACAGCTCCCGGGCAACCAGGAACACTGTGTCCGTCCTGGAGGAATCAATGCAAAGGGTGAGCACCCCACCAGCCACTGAACCCCAAATCCCACTGCTCACACAGCCACTCACCACATCTCGAAGTCCCCGCTGCATGGCACCAGCGGCACATCGGAAGACAGCAGCCTCTCGCCATGGCTCAGCAGAGAGTAGAGCAAGGAGATCCCAAACTGCAGGGAAGCACCAGAAGAAGCATCACAGCCAGCAGCAGTGGCACCCCAGGAATGCCACAAGGCTCTGCCCTCCTCAGGGCCGTGTACCTGGTTCTTCAAGGCCATGGCAAGGGGGAGCTCAGGGGACTCATGCAGAGGCCTGGTCATCTCCTGCAGGATCTTGATGAGTTTGCTGAAGGTCATCCTGCCCACCACCTTGTTCAACGGGCTGTAGAGCAGGGGAAGAGACTGGGCAGGGCAGAGGGGAGAGGGGAGAGCAGGGATCTGAGACTGTTTGACCTGCCATGGCCACAGCCCCATACCAGCACCTGGGGGGATGCAGAGGCCAAAATTGCACACACAGCCAGTGGGAAGTGCCACCAGGACTGGTTTAATCCCTCCTGGAGGCCTTCCTCCTCCTCCCCAGGGAAAGAAAGAGGTTGCTGTCTCATATCATCCTCACCAACTGCCTGGCCATGCTGGGGCCCAGCACGACAGGCGGGCCCCCACCACCACAGCCCCCCCCCCCCCCCATTACCCAGGGTGGCCCCCAGCAAGAGCAGACAGAGAAAGGAAGCAGTTTGGGATGCCCCTGCCCTGGCTGGAGGTACTTGCCTCGTCCAACACATCCTTCTTCATGAGGAAAGGCAGGTGGTGGGTGATTGTCAGCAGGATCTTCTCTGCTTGCTCCGGGGTCAGGTGGGGCAGCAGCCTGGCTGTGAGCTTCTTGCCCTTCCGCACACACAGGAGTTGCAGGAATTCATCCTCTGCCTCCCTGGGGATAAAGGCTCCATTGGCACAGATCCCAAGGGACCTGTAGCATCTCTGTCCATCCAGAAGTACCAGCATCAGTTCTAGTGGAGGATGAGGCTCATGGGCAGGGTCAGCACAGGCCACAGTGACACACTGAGGACAGGATCCAACCCTCCCCATCACCTAGAACTACTCATCCATGACCATCCAAGCCCCATGAGGACCAGGACATGCTGCCTGCTCCCCTCTCCCCACAGTGCAAACTCACTCTTCGCTGCTGCAAGCCCTGATTTTCAAAGCTTGGTAGATACGCTCTACTTCTTGGCTCTTCTGCTCCTGACAGGAGGGCTGCTGCTCCTCCAAGCCCAGGGACATCTTCCGCTGTGTCTCCTCCACTTCCAGCAGCTGCATGAAGAGCTGGAGAAATGGCACAGGGTAAGGGGGCAGCTTGGAGCATCTTGTACCAACTGGTCGTCTAGGACTCCTGCCCAGGTAGATGTCCCCTCAGAGAGCTCCTTGGATGAAACCCAAGCATCTGCACCATCCCACCTGACCCTGATTTGTGGCTCACTCACCTTCTCGATCCTGTGCAGCGCCCGAAGCCGGTGGCTCCCCGCAGCCTTCAGGAGGCAAGAAAGGAAGGCACAACAGTTACAGCCAGCACCAGACACCACCACCAGCAGAGCACCGGGCCAGCTGATCCCTGGGGATCAGAGGCAGCTTCAGGATACTGAGCAATCCCACAGGGAGGCTGTGGCCAGCTCCAACTGCCCAGAGCTGCATCCCATCCATTTGCTGGGGACAAGCTGCCACCACTAAGGTGACACCTGCTCCAACTGTGTGCCCCATCCTGCGACTTGGGGCAGCACCCACACTCAGTCACAGCAGCTCCTAAGCTCCTGCTAAAGCTGCATCCCCCAGCCAACCAGCCCCGCTTCCCCTCACCTACCTCTTCCACGAGGGCATGGTGGACAGCATCGATGGCCCGGCGAGGGCTGTAGCAGGTGGACACTGCAACCTGGCCCAGCGAGCCCGCAATGCGCACCACTGGAAGAGAGATGGGATACAGTGAGACCACGTCCTGCAACCACTTGCCCAGCTGCCAGCCGCCCACCCCAGCTCCTCACCGGAGTCATACGTCTCTACTTTCTGGATGAATGGCGTGACCAGCTTAGGTGGCTCCTGCTTGTTGCGCCCGCCAAGCAGCTCCTCCTCTGCCTGTTTGCGCTCCAGACGGTGGTAGTACATCTGTAACAACAGCCATAGCCGGCAGGGGAGGCACCACAAACCCTGGCACCCTCCAACTCCCGCAGAGATGAAGTCCCAACCCTGAGGAGAATAAGCCACCCGTGCTCCTGGTACGTGTTCCTGGTACCAGGAACTCACCTGGTAGTAGTAGTCATCATCCATGTTCTCACTCTGCAGCTGGATCATCTCCACCTTGACAACCCAGTCCTTTTCCTTGGAGGTCATCAGCCCAGCATAAGGGTCCACTTTAGGAGACCACAGGTTCTTCGGGGAGATGCTGGCACAGGAGAAGATTGCAGCCTGCTGTGATTGCCCAGAGCCTTCCCAGCACCCTACAACTGCCTGAAGAGCCCCTTACCTCTGTGTCTGCTCGCCTTGCTGCTGCCGCTGGGTCAGGATCCGCTGGTGCTGGGGGTGCAGCTGGGTCATATGGCTGGGTGCACTGCAAAGGAGACCAGACGCGGTCAGGGGGCTCAGCACCCACACTAGAGCCATCCCCAGAGGGGGCATACCCCCCAGCTGCTTTGTGGGGCTCCCCTAGTCCCACCCAGGCACTCCACTTGCAATCCTGCTACCTGAGGTTCAGCTGGCTGCTGGCTGATGGACTGAGGAAGACAGCAGGGTCCAAAGAGGGAGACATGGGACCGAAGTGCATGGCAAGAGACCGTGGCGGGCTGCCAATGTTGGGTGACATGGGCCGGAAAGGCGTTGGAGACGCATACCCGGTGGTCTGGAGAGGGAGAGAGAAGCGATCAAGTGTCTGAGCCTTCCCCTCTGAGGGTCCAGAGCTGCAGAGTCTGTCCCGGATGGCAGAGCTTTGGGGAGGCACTGTCCCCATCCACTGCTGCTCCAGGGCCACCTCAGATCGGTCACACCCTGATGCGTTACCTGGTTAGAAGCCAAGAGCGGAGAAGGTCTGCGAGCCAGTGGGAAGGGCCGAGGGGAGCACGGGGAGAGAGGCATCAGAGGTGACTGCTACAGGGCAGGAGATGGGAGGTGTTGCTGGGACAAGCCTGTCCTCAAGGCTGCACCTCTGGGGAGGGGAGGGCAGAGAAAAAGGGGATGCAAGAACCCCCAAAACCTGTTACCTGCTGGAGAAAGCGCTGGGGAAAGGACTTGGGAGACATCAGTCTTAAGTCAGGGCGCTTGAGCCGGGGAGACCCCCTGTAACTCCTCTGCATGGGGGAGCCGAGGAAGTCGAGGGCCACATTGGTGGGTGGTGGGGGCCTCTCCAGGACCTGGAGGATGGCTTTATCCTGCAGGGAGGATGCAGCAGGAGATGGTAATGGGGCCCAGCTGGAATCAATTTAGCTCCACCAGCTGCAGGCAGTTCACCAAAATCTTCAGTCATTGCTCAATCAGACCATGCACCATCCTGGCAGCATGCAACACCAGGGAACCTATGGGGACACCTGGCATGGAGGTCCCAGTCTCCCCAAACTCAACAGCTTTGCCTTCAAACACACATTCTGGTTAGGGTAGGCACCTCTGCCCACAGCCTCGGCACCCAAGAGACATATCTATACACCTCCAGACCCACGATGAGGCTTTGGATGTCCCCTGGTCACTGCAAATCACCTGCATGACCCTTGGCCCAGGGTACCAGGGAGCCCTCGGCTGCTCCCCGAGGGCCTGGCTGGGGGTACCCACCTCCAGCACGTGGTGGGGCGGGATGCTGCCAGGGCAGGAGCCCCACACTGCAGGATCCATTGCCAGCTGGAAGACAGGGAGATGGTCAGGGCGGGTAAAGAGGACAGGAGGAGAGGGGCAGGGGCCACTGCAGGGGCCACTCAGCCTTGTCACCAGATGGGAGGGAACATTTTTACCATGTCCTCTTTGCCAAACTCTGCCCAGCAAGCACCAATCCTGCTGTCCAGCACCGCTGAGTCCTGGCTCTGTAAGCAAAGAAGTAGTTACAGGCACATACTCAGCCCTGTGGGGCAGGTCTTTCTCCCTTAGGCAGGGACCAAGCTACCCCCTGGTGCCCTCCGTGGGGCAGGGCTGACAGGTGTGTGGATGCAAGGGGGAGCAGCAGGTTCCCACCAGCCCCTCTGCCTGCTGACCAGGCGTGGGTCCCCTCCCTCTCCGCTCACGCATCACCTCCAGCGTGGGTTTGCTCTGCACGGCTTTCATCACCGCCGGGTCTCCCAGGTTGTTGGGCTCCTCATAGGGCTCCTGGTCTTTCTCCTGTTCCTCAGTCCCCAGCTCCTCCTCCTCTTCCTCCAACTCGGAGCAGACCTGCTCGACCTCCAGCTCCATCCCACCTTCCTCCTGGGGCTCTCCCAGCTCCTCGGCTACTCCAGGCTCAAGCTCTTCCCCAGCTTCAGTCTCCTCTGCCACCTCTTCCTCCAGCTCAGGGCTCATCTCCAGAGACATCAGGGGTTTTGTGGTGCCCTCCTCAGTGGAGTCACAGTCTTGGAGAGGGGAAGCAGAGCACATCAGGGTGGGTGAAAGCCTGGGCAGTGCCCACTGGGGTCCCTGCTCCTAACCCAGATCCTCACCAGGCAGGATGACACCCTCTTCACTCACCCACCTCCATCCTCCTCACCCCCTTGGGTGCTGGCTGATCTCCCCAACACTGGGACTCCCCTGAGATCTTACCTAGCCCAAAAGTCATCTCGTTGTAAATGTCGAGCTCTTCATCATCCTCAGCCATCTCCTGTAGCAGAGGTGCATCTTCCACCAGCAGGTAGTCCTTGAGGATCTAGAGTTGAAAGCAGCAGGGTCCCCACTAAGGCAGAAGTAACCCTAACATGCTCCTTAAGGGGGGGACACTCAACCTCCCCCCCCCACCACCACCACTGGTGGGGCCGGATAGCGCCCAGTGCTCACAACTGCTCCACAGCTGGGAAGGGAAGAGTGGGAGCCACCAGCACGGCCAGCAAGGGCAGAACCCACTGGCTAGTACAGGGTAGGAGCCCACCAAAGCCTGCCAGGACCAGGGCCGCGGCTGCCCGGAGGTGACCCCTGACAGCACAGGGGATGCTGGCATGGAACAGCACCAGCATGGCTGGTGCTGAGGGACACAATTAGGCTTCAGAGTTAACACCCCGCTACGGGGGCAGGAACAGCACCCAAGCACAAGGCAAGGAAGGGCACCCCACCAGCACCTCCAGGGCAGCGTCTTCTCCAGTACCGACCGCTCCGGGGAGAGCCAGCACCGGGAGAGGCCGCCCCGGGGGAAGGGCCCTCTCTGGCCTCGCCCAGGCGTGGCTGGGGCCGGGGCGGCCCGGGGCGGGGTGGCGTGGGGGGGCCAGGGCCGGGAGGGCAGGGCCCAGGGGGGAGCTGGCGACAGGGAGTGTGGGCTTAGGGACAGGGCCTGGGGGACTTGGGGGATAGAGTCCAGGGAGACTGAGATCAGGGTCTGGGGGTGGGTGGGTTATGGACAGGCCTTGAGGGCAGGAGGGATTAGGTGTGGGGGATTGGGTTGAGGGGATTGGGATTGAGGGACAGGAGCTGGGAAGATCAGGGGACAGGGCCTGAGGGGATTGGGGACAGGCTGTTCGGGGGCAGGTATAGGGGATGTGGGGCATGGGGAAGGAGCTGGAGGGACTGGGGTCTGGTGTGATGGGGATGGAGGGATTAAAGGGGGACAGTGGTGGCGATGGGGAGGAGAGGGGGAGCGGGTTGGGACAGAAGGCAGGGCAGCCCCCCCGGTGGTTTGGGGTGTCCCCAACATTTCTGGTGCTTTTGCAGTGGGTGGCGCAGCCCCTGGCCCCTGGGCCTTGGTTGGGGGCCGGCAGGGGTGACTGGCTGCCCTGGGTGCTGAGCCCCCAGCCTGGGGGGGCAGGATCTGCCGTGCTGGTGGTGCATGCGGTGCTCCGCTGCCACCCGCCTCTGAAAACGCCTCGGTTTGAGCCCAGGGGGTTGCATTTCCAAGATAGATGTAATTTCTGGCTATAACTTCTGTGAAATGCTTTGAAATAGAAAATGCACTGGAAACGTTAGTTATTACTTCTCAAGGGAGCGGAGGAAAAGTCTGAGAGCAAGAATTATGGGAAGCGAGAGGAGCAAATTCAGAAGCTATTTGACTCAGGCTTTTCAAAATCCTCTGGAAACCCATGCTCTCTAGAGATGGCCGAGGCCAAATTAGCAGACAAGTTCTGTGGTGTCCAAGCCCTCGCTGCTGCCTTACTTTCATCTTCAATTCATCTTCCAGGGAGATCTGGGTCCTTTCAATCCTGGCTTGCCGGTGGAAGTGCCTGTCTGGTTGGCCATTAATCTGAAGCAGAGGCAGAAGTGTCGGCTCATTCCTCCAGAATGGATGGATGTTGGTAAGGATGGCAGCTTTGGCCCTGGGCTTCAGTTGGTGCAGCAGAAACTGCTGCAGAAAGTTAACAAAAAATCTCTGGTTTTCACCATTAGCGGGAAGCTTAATTCAACAAACACAAGGTAACTGTGAGAGAAGGATCTAATGTTCCACTACTGGAATGCTTTGTATTTACAGGAGATGTAATCTTCCCAGTTACGTCAGGTATTTAACTTCTGTTCCTCTGGTGAGGAGGAAGAACAAGGGTTAGATTGAATCCCCAGCCCTGACACTCATCTTTTGGAGTGGTCACTGGTCTTCTGAGCAGCACTTGCATCTCTCGCAAGACTTGCTCAGAAAGAGCTTTGGGGACCTTGGATGACACTCCGTGAGGAGAGAAACCTTGGAGAGCATATATGTATGTTAATCACTAGTTCATTCACTCCATGAAATAATTTTCCTTGAGGGCATTGGAAGTGGGAGGTCGTTTCACTCTAAAAAGTGAGAATCGTGGCACCCTCCCTTTTGTCATCTCGAGGGAAACTGAGAAGGAGAAGAAGTAAATGCTAGTGGAGCTGCAGTAAGAGGGAAGCTGCACCAAGCAGTCGTGCTTTATTCATTCAAGGGCACAAACACTAATTAAAGCAAGTGCTTTGTGGGTGAAGGGAACATCTCCCGACAGGTGATCAGTTTGTGGGTCTAATTGGCGTGGATCCAGCCTCCCAGCATGGTTTGCTAAGTGTGGCTTCGATGTCCCTGTCAGCATCCTTGCGTGCTTTGTTACAGAAGCCTTTTACTGTCTGCACATTGCTTCCAGCTTGGACACAGAGTCGGTCCTACAGAAACAGCGCATGGGTTTTCCTGGGGGCTAAAAATGTGCCTAGAGTGTTGAAGGTCTGGCAATGCCTGACCATTCCTGGTTGTATTTTAGAAAAACTGGAGGAAATCCGGGACCAGGAACGTAAAGAGGACACCTTCACTCCGATGCCCAGTCCCTATTATATGGAACTCACAAAGCTGCTGTTAAACTAGTAAGTAAGAAATGTATTGTAACAGTTTCCGCCCGAGTACATACTGGCATAGACAATTTTTCAAGCTTTCGTTGGCAGCAACCCCAGAGGGCGGTGGGAAAGTGAGAGTTAATGGAGGTTTATTTCACAGCGTGCCAAGATCTCATTGCAGCAGTTTTCTCATGGTAACTTTGCATTTCACTAACTTGGGGATTGCTTGTTCTGTGGCCTGATAATTGGGGCTGTGCCGCTTTATTGAGCGGCAGCTAAGCGTAGAGGCCTTGAGGATCGGCAACACGTTCCATGCCTGCAATCTGTTCAGCAGCCTGAACCCTCCAGGCTTCTTCCTTGGCTCTCCTTCAGAAGGAAAGCTCCTCTCTCCTCGGCCTGAGAAGCAGGAGACCAGGGATATTCCGAGTCTGAACTCCTGCCTGCTGAGGCATTTCACTTGTAAAATGTGCTGGCTGGTATTTTTCCCAGCGCGGGCTCTTCTGACTTTAAGCCCTCTGTTATGGCGGGGTGGTCATTTAAGCACTGGCTTTTCCTCTGGAGATGATGCTTTTGGCGTGCGGCTCCTTCCCTCACGCTAGAATAACCCTGACAGCTCTGTCCATGTGAATTGATCTGATCTCTCGAGGTCCTTATGGCAGCGCTGAATTGCCTTAATGGGAGGATGTGGCACAACTCGTACAGTCCTTTCAACTTAATACTCTCTGATAGAGCCACGAGAGCACAGAGCCGGGGCTCTAATCGCAGCCGAGTCCTTTCAATTCCCTGGCTGCCTGTGACTTTGGCCGGGTTATTGGCCCTCCGTGTACCTCGTACCAGCTGGGCAATTAAAGAGCAGAAGGATTCTAGTGAGAACCAGATGCTGCATCAGAGCTGAGCATTCCTGGGTAAATAAACTATCCCAGAAATCCCAGCAGCAGAAGTACCAGGCTGGATTTTAATGTTGAGTTGCAGGTTTTTTCTCTGTAGCAAACTGTTCTGCTTATGCCTCGGAGGGCTGAAGAACTGCCAACATTACTTACACCGGTGACATAACGTACGAGTCCCTCACAGCCTGTTCTGATCCTCTCTCTCCTCCTCCAGTGCCTCAGACAACATCCCCAAAGCCGACGAGATTCGAACGCTGGTGAAGGATACCTGGGACACCCGGATAGCCAAGCTGCGGCTGTCTGCGGACAGCTTTGTCAGGCAGCAGGAAGCTCACGCCAAGGTGCGGCGGGGACGCGCGGGGCGAGGTTTGCCAGCTCTGTGCTGGGAGGATTCCAGATGCCGTGCGATTGTGTGGGCTTGTGACTGATGAGAGCTGCTCGTGAAAATGCTGGTTGGGGCATGTTTTTCCTGGGTTGTGGGTATGTCAGTTGGGAACTAAAGCCATATGCTGAAACCTTGCTTTATGGGCTGGTTGCAGCTCCCCGTGCCTTGTGGAAATAGTGCTTTTGTAGCTCCTGTGCTTCTCTTGACCGAGGGTGGCAGCTGGGCCAGTCCCTTGGGGTGTCACCGAAGGAAAAGTGTGGGCTGCAGAGCTGCTTTCAGAGTTCCTTGTCCACCACTGCAACAGGGCTGTTTCCCCACATTCTGTTATTTTCTCTTTTAGCTGGATAACTTAACCTTGATGGAGATCAACACGACCGGGACGTTCCTTACTCAAGCCTTAGATCACATGTACAAGCTCCGGACTAACCTTCAGCCTGGTGAGAGTACTCAGTCTCAGGATTTCTGAGGTACTAGCCAGGCTGGCCCCCAAACCTCCGAGGAGAGGCCAGTGGAAAGGAGCAGGCTCCTCTCCTCACCCCTGGACCTCCATCTGGCCAGCCTCCACCTCCCTGCACAGATCTCCTGAAGCCACCCAAGCCTGGTCTCCCCTCAGCTGCGTGCAAGCAGCCCCTCCTCGGCAGCAGCTGCACGCGGGCTGGGGTTCCCCTTCGGCGTGTGTGCAGGCAGGGGAGGGAGCAGGCAGCCTCCCGGCCGGATGGGAACCACTCCAGAGCTGCCGATGGCCCGGGAGCATCCTTGTAGCTCCCGGTACAAGGTAGCTACAACCTTGTAGCTCCTACACACTCCCTCTTTGCAGAGGTGGGCCTCTCTCTTGGGTTCGGAGATCTGCTTGGTGCAGGTGGTGGCTTGCCAGCACTAGGCTGCTGTCTAATGATGTCAGACGAATCTCTCCACCCTGGAGAGTGTGGGTGTACTTCATAGAGGGAACTTCTGAGGGCAGCACAGGCCACACACTGGCTTGAAAGCAATAAATTTCTAGGCGGTGCTTCGCCATGAATTTTCTCAGAGCCTTGAAAGGGGGGAAGATGTGTCGGCAATGAGAGGTGTCTGCTACTCTGCTGGGGAGATCAGCTGGGAAGCAGATCCATCTGCTCTTTGGAGAAGGACAAAAGGAAATGGTTTTCCCTTTGCAAAGCCAGGCTGTCTTGTACTATCATATGTCTGACTTTTTTTTTTTTTTAAATATAAATCTGAAACTGTGTGTATAAAAAATAAAATAAATTTTAAAAAATTGCAGCTGAGTGAACAGCATCAAATTTGTCGCACGCTGTGCATCAAGCATGGTTACACAATGCTTGGAAAAACCCGCAGCTCTCCTCCTTTGGCTCCGGCCCCGTTCCCCTGCGGCACACCGACAGGCAAGGGCAGGAGCCTCACCGGCGTCGGGCTGTGTTGATGGCAGACGTAATTATTACGGGCGAGGGGGAAATGCCGGCTCAAACCCAAGGGTGGCAAGCCGCGAGCAGTGCCCTTCCCCGAGCATCTGGGCCAGCCTCCGCGCAGCTCCTGCCTGCCATCTGTGCCCTGCCTGCCTCGCTGCTTCCCCCAGCGCTGCCCGCAGGCAGCAGTGGGCAGGGCTGCGAGCAAAGGGCTCTGGCAAGGTGGCGGTGGCAGGAGCTGCCCTCGGCGAGGCTGGGGGATGCTCGGAGCAGGGCTGCTTTCCCATCGCCGGTGGGGGAGAAAGAATCCTTTGCCGTCATTGTGGAAGAGTTTATTTTTTTTTGGATGTTTTCAGAAATTACATCAATATATTCATAAATACCTAATTACTACATTCAACAAATAATATATTACATTACAATTAATTCAAACAAGTACACTTAGAACATGTTTAGGGTTTGGGGTGTTTTTTTTTCTCCTTTTTGGGTTTTTTTTTGTTTTGTTTTGTTTTCTTTCACAGCATCTAAACTGCCCCCAGCAGGCTCTGCCTTCCTTTCCCTCCTTGCAGCCCTCCCAGGCTCTGGCGCAGCTGCTCCAGCAATTCTGCATGGGGTACGTACAGACACGACTGCTCGCCATGGCCTCGGGGGGAATAATTCTGAGAAATTGGTCCAAAAAATGTGATTATGGGCTGGTGAGGGGGGAAAGTCTCAGCACAGGAGCTGCTACGAAGCAAAGCTACATCCCAGCCAGGCTCCTACCCACGGCCTCATCACGGCATGGTGGTGGCAAGGGATAAACTGCCGATGATTTTCCAGCCCTGGCTTCTTCCCCTCCACCCCAGCACATGGGAAGGGAAAAAGCGAGACGAGCAGCAAGCGCATTTTGCCGTGTTAAAATTCATTGTGAAGCCTGGAGTTGGCAGCGGCTAGGCCAGAGGCTGGCGATGCAATTGGGGATTTAAAAAAGATTAAACTAATTTCTGTCACAAGGGCATTTTGCTTTTTAATCTTGCACAGCTTTTTTTTGGTGAAGCCAATGGGAGACTGGGGAGCTGGCTGCAGGGGGGGGTGTTAATGCTTTCTTTGCGAGTGCAACAAGGGAATTTAAAGCAGAAAGCAGAGGTCACCTTTTCCCATAGACGTGAGCTTGTCTTGTGGTGAATTAAAAAAAATTAATAAATAATTTAAAAATTAAAAAAAAATATAAAACCTCCCCGGGGAGTTGGGGCACACGATGATTAGAAAGCGGCTAAAAACGGCACCGCACGGTGCCAAGCCTGAACCTGCCGCCCCGGCCCGGCGCTGCCATCGTGCTTCACCGCGGCACTGCCAGCAGTGAGCCACAGGCAGCCCCTGCCCGCTGGCGGGCACTGGGGACGGGCGGGGAGAGCTCGACCCAGCTTGTCCCTGCGGTGCCACCAACCCCCACCCTGCGGGCAAAGCCCGGCTCCCCCTGCCCCAACTGCCTTAGCACCGCTCTGATTGTCTTGGTGTTTTGGGGGGGGATGACAAGGACACCCCAGTGCCACCCATCCCCAAACCCTCCAGCCCTCTCGGCGCAATTGCTTTGTATTTTTAATTTGGCAGATGGAGCCCGCGCAAGGCTGAGAAACCACCCGGCACTGTGACACCCACAACTGCCCAGTTGGACCAGAAAAAGACCCAGAAACCAAACAAAAAAAGGTTAAAAAAAAAAAACCAACCAAAACCAAACCCCAAAACCAAACCCAAAACCCAGGAGGAGGAGGGTGGTGGAAGGGCTTAGCTCCAGGTTCCCAAGGGACCGGTGGTAGGACAGCACCTGCCCCCCTGGAAAAGGGGATTTGTTTTCCCTGTTTTAAAATTCTTCTAAAACACTTCAATATCTTTTCTGTCCTGACCAGCAGCAGTAAAAACACTAAAAGCAACTTAATCCTTTTGCCAAAAAAAGAAAGAAGATAAGGGGGAGGGAGAAGGGGGAGAAAAGGGGAAAAAAAAAAGGC
>JAVJGI010000040.1:108500244-108516320 GCA_035590275.1 Ibycter americanus
GCCAGGCTCCAGCACCCCTTCCAGGAGGGGGGGGGGGGAGGAGGAGGAGGAGGCGGACTCCAACAATGAGTTTCTTCCTCATACCAAACTCTTGCATAAGGGCGGAGGGCAGCAGGGCTGGGCATGTAGCGGCCTGACGCCAGGGTGATGGGCACCGTCTTGCCCAGGAGCAGGCAGCTGTCTCCTCCCTGCGTCTCCCATTTTCCATTTCTTGGATGCTCCGGAGCTGGATTTAGCCTCCTGGATGGAGAATCCCCTGGGATGGGGGATCAGTATTGTGGTCAAGCCTTTTTCCCGGGCTGGGTCACCCCCGGCAGCCGAGAGCACTCACTGGCAGCAAACCACGGGGCTGGGGGGCTCACGTGTGTCCCCCCAGGGTCACCCCCATTCCACCTGCTTGTTCATGAGCCAAATTTAGGCAACTTCCGCCCAAAATACCCATTAAAATGACCATTTTCAGCCCTGGGTGCAAGGGGCATGTGGGTGCTCTCTTGGTTTGAAGTGACTTTTTTTCTTTTATACCTCTTTTTCAAAGCTTTATTTTCTAAGAGGCAAAAAAAGAATAAAGAAAAATTAAATATAACCTCCCCGGTGATGTTTTGCCCCCGGGCAGAGGCGGGTGGGAGCTGCTGGCGCATTTTGTGCTGCGTCTGCAGGGTCAGGGCGGCGGATCAGGCTGTGTTGGCTTTGCAAAGCCGGGTCCCGCCGCGCTCGGCTGCGCAGCAAAGCCCGCCGGCCGCGGGGAGCCCCGACAGCGCGGTGAGGGGCTGCTCGCCCCGCACGCCCGCTGCCCTTGCATGCCTGCCCCCTTGCACGCGTGCTCCTGGCGTGCTTGCTCCCTTTTCACGCTCACTCTCTTGGCTGCTTGGTCCCCTTCTGTGCTCGCTCCCTTTGCAGCTTGCTCCCCTCGCACATTTGCTGTGTTTGCACACATGCTCCCCTTGCACGCTTGCTCCTTTTGCAGCTTGCTCCCCTTGCACGCTCGCTCCCTTTGCATGCAACCCCCGCTCCCGTGCTTGCTCCGTTTGCAAGCTTGCTCCGCTTGCATGCTTGCTCTCCGGCTCGCTCCCCTTGCACACTTGCTGCTTGCAAAGAGATATGAGGCTGAACAAACCCCCAGGAAGGAGAAATCACCCCTTTGCCCCCTAAAATACCCCCCACCCCCCCAAATATGGGTGCTGGGGGGTGCGTGTGTCAAAAACCCCGGTGATGCCAGAGAAGAGAGCAATCGCTCGCGCCACCGGCCTTCACCCCCATCGCCATCCCAGTGATGCCGGGTAATCCCAGTTCTGGGGGGATTTCGGGGTGTGGAAGCTGCTCACCCCCTTTCCCACGGCCCCAGCCCCTCCCGGGGGTTTATGTTCCCCACCCCCTGTGGCGCGAGCTTTTCTCTCCCTTCCCTTCCCCTGCCCAAGATTTCCTCCTGGCTTCCTGGCCCGCCTGTTTATTCCCTTTCCCACTCCCAAATCCTGGATTTCTTTGTTCGCCCGATGGTAATTTTCCATCGAGGCTCCAAATCCGAAGCAATGCTGTAAATTCCTGCATCACCGCGCCGAAAAATCAATGTCCCACCAAAAAACCATTGTATTTATGGTCTTTTTAGACACAAAATGCTCATTTACATTCCCACCAAAACCCCTGCAATGACTTTCCGAAGAAGGTTGCCCAAAATATGAAATTTTCCAAAATTTTGGAAAAATTGTAGTTTTGCATCCATCTAAAACTAATTAATATCCGGATCTGGGATGCCAGGGAACATCTGGAAGACCTGATTCCTGGATCATGGATATGAGTACTTGGGTGGTGTTTTCCTTGTGGAGGAAACCGATGAGGATGCTGGTTTGGGATGAGTCGAGGGCTGGTACCCAGCTGGGATGCTGGGATGCAGGGGCTAAGCTGGGCAGAGATGCTTGGACATGGCAGCCACAAATTATATATATAAATGTATATAGCGGTGGTGGTGTTGGGTGTTAGGGCTTTTTTTGCACTAGGAAGCTGGGAAAAAATTAATATATTATATAAATATAATAGTAATATAGCAATATATTTTTCAATATGTTATATAATAAACATACAATAATATACTCTACTATACAATAATACTATAATATCATGTAGTATATTGTAATACAGTATAATGGAATAGAATAATTACATATTTATATATAATATAGTACAATATTATAAAACTATGACTAAAATCAATTGAATGAACAAATATACTACAATAAACACTATTAATAAATAAATAACTAGGAATTTTAATCTCTCAAATCCTTCCTGTGGAAAACCACTTTTTTTAGTCCCTTTTTCTAAGGAGACATGGAGCAAAATCTGTCCTGGAGCAGGGAAAGTTGGGCTGGAGAAGGCTGGAACCACACAAACTCATGGCATCAGCCATGAACCCTTGGAGCATTATTTAAATCCCATTTTTGGGGCAGGATTTTCCAAAATCTAGGAGAGCTCAATCCATGGATTAAGGTTTTTTTGGGACGTCCCCCACTTCAGCATCCTGCTTGCAGAGGGTACCAGAGGCCACGCCAGCATCATCCCCCAGGTGATTCAGGCAGGGATACAGGAGATGCAGCATCCTCCTGCATCCCACCGCCTGCGCTCCTTAGGAAAGGCCTTTTCTAGTGAACTTTAATCCACAACGGTTTTTTTTCAGGCATTAACATTTTTCAGATATTATTCTCCGCCGTCACCTGATGTCCAAGGAGGTTTCGGGGGGTTTTTTGATGCCTGCATGGTTTGTTTTCCTCTTCCCGGAATAGCCAGAGAACAAAATAAAAAATAATAAAATAAACCACAGACAGGGGCATTTGCGGGGTCAGGAAAATTCCAGGAAGGTGGGAAAAAAACCTGTGTTTATTTAATTCAGGAAACCCAAAACCAACCCCTCCCAGTGCTATTGAAGGCGGGATGTGCATTGTGCCGAGTCGGTTCCCCGCTCCGGTTCCCCGCTAAGGGCGCTGGGGGGGAACAAAGCGGCCGGGAACCCCCCGCTGGGTGGGCTGGAGGAGGAGGAGGAGGAGGAGGAAGAGGTATGAGCGCTCCTCATCCACTCCAGCGCAAAGTCATTCCCTCCCCGGAGTCGGTGTTCCTGGCAGAGCGATGTCACGGGAGCACACGGAGGGGGGGCACAGTAAAATAATGAATGTTATTAGTTTTATTATTGCATTATTTTTATTTTTACATGCTGGTTTTTATTATTATTCTTTTAGGTTTGTGTTCTTTTAAGTTTTTATTTATTTTACCATTTTTGTTTGTGCATTATCATATTATTTTTGCATTCGTTTGGTTTTGTATTATTTTTTATTACTTCTTTTGTTATTTTTATTTTTGTACTAGCTTTCTTTTTGCATTAGTTTATTTTTACATTCATGTGTTTTTTCTTATTTATTTTACTAGTTTTATATTTCCATTAGTTTATTTTTGTCGTTTGTCTTATTATTTACAATTTTGCGTTTTCATTCGTTCATTTTTGCGTTACTTATTATTTTCATTTCGTCTTAGATCGTTTTCGCACTATTTAACTTCTGAATCTTTGCACTTTCTCATTCTTTCATTTTCCTGTTATTCATTATTTTATTTTTGCATTATCCTTCCATAAAACAATAAATTTTGCCCATTTTCAACCATTTTTGCGGGCATCCAGCCTTAGCAGGGCATTTTCTGGCTGCCCAGGCGCATCCACCCTCCAGCCTCCTATTTTTTGCCTCCCAAATCTATTAAAAAAGTGGGGCTAAATCCATTCAAAAACCCATTTAAAACCATCTAAATGAAACATTTCATTTCCCAAATGCAGTAATTAAAATTAAAATGATCCTTGTTGTGATTGAGCAGGCCGATGGGGTCCTGGGTGACGGGGGATGGAAAGAAGAGGGGGCTGGGGGGGCACGTGAAGGGGCTGCGTGCTCTAGGCTGGGTTTATCTTTAGGTCAAATAGCTTTAGGCTGGCACTAGATGCAAAAATATCCCTCTCCAGGGGCCCGCATGATAGAAAAAATAGCTGGGGGGGGGTCTGTTCTGCAGCAATGCACCTCCCTGCAGACCCCCTGCTGCAGGATGGGTGTCCTGGGGGACCCCATGCTGGAAAAATAGATTTACTGGGGGACCCAGCACTGCAAATACAGGTTTCTTGGAGGATATCATGTGAGAAAAATGAGGGGTTTGGGGGTTCCCCATGCTGCAAAAGAAAAAGGGTCTCATGGGGGACCCTGCGCTGGGAAACTGGGTCTGTTGGCGGACCCCGCCAGGGCAGAAATGGGTTTACTGGGGGACACCAACACTCTGAAAAGGGGTCTCTTGAGGGATCCGATACCTCAAAAACAAGTTTACTGGGGGGTCCCAGTGCTGCAAAGCGGGTGTCTTGGGGGAGTCCATGATGCAAAAAAAAATTATGGGTCTGGGGGGGACCCCATGCTGCAAAAATGTGTTTCTTGGGGGACCATGTGCTGCAAAAATGGAACTTTTGTTGGGGGGTGATCCCAGCGCTGCAAAAATGGGTCTCTTGGGGGACCCTCTGTTACCAAACCAGGTCTCCTGGGGTCCCCATGGCAGAAAGATGCTTTATTGGGGGACCCCCTCCTACAAAAACCCCTCATCCCGATTTCCCATGTTTAACTTCGGGGAGGGAACTGATCAACTCATTGTGGGGGGCAAGGGGGGGTCAGGTAGGAGATGCCACGTGTCCCCTGTACCCACTGGCAGCCCCCAGCCCTTGTGCGTCCCCCCCGTCCCCCCGCGCGCCACCCAATCCCATCGGAACCTCCGCAAGGGGCTGGAAGGATGCTCCAGCCCCCCGAGCCCACTTTAGGGGATCACGCGGGTTTTGGGGTGCAACTGGCTCCGGCAAAGACTTTTCTGTCTCAAGTGGGGATTTTTGGTGCTTTTTTCACACTATTTTTGCTGAAATAACAGCACAGGGATCAAGTAATTAGCAGATTAGCTGGGAAAAAATCGCACGGGGATAAAAGCAGCCCTTGAGCCACCCAATGAGGGGTTGCTGCCGATTAAATCATTTCCCAAAACCAGGCTTTTTGATTTTTAATACCTATTTGGGGGTTCAAGACCATTTCCCACGTGGGATGGGTGGGAAATCCTACTGGGACACCCGGTGCTCCAGGCAAAGCTGGGACCCTTTCTGCAAACCGGGGACCCCTTAGAGCAACCCTGGGGTGCCTTTCTGCAAACCTGGGACCCTGTTTTGCAAATCTGGGGTGCCTTTTTGCAAATAAAGGCTCCTTTTCTTAAGCCTGGGGTCCCTTTGTGCAATCCTGAGACCCCATTTTACTGACCAGGGGTCCTTTTTGCAAACCTGGGGTGCCTTTTATTAAATCTGGGGTGCCCTTTTGCAAACCTGGGACCCATATGTGCAAACCTGGGGGCCCTTTTTGCAACCCTGGAGTGCTTTTTCTGCAAACCTGGGGACTCTTTTTGCAAACCTGCAA
Source organism: Ibycter americanus (assembly GCA_035590275.1). NCBI lineage: Eukaryota > Metazoa > Chordata > Aves > Falconiformes > Falconidae > Ibycter > Ibycter americanus. The sequence goes on from JAVJGI010000040.1 coordinate 108,505,698, forward strand.
CCCCATTTTACAAACCAAGACCACTTTTTGCAAACCTGGGGTGCCTTTTGGCAAACCTGGAGCCCCTTTTTGCAAACCTAGGGTCTCTTTTTCTTAAATCTGGGATGCCTTTTTGCAAACCAAGACCTCTCCGTGCAAACCTTGAGCCTCATTTTGTGAACCTGGGGTGCCTTTTCTTAAATCTGAGGTGACTTTTTGCCAATCTGGGACCCCATTTTGCAAATTTATCATCCTGTTTTGCAAGCCTGGGGTGCTTTTTTCCAAGCTTGGAGCCCCTTTTTGCCAATCCGAGGCTCCAGCACCTCTTCCCCTTTGATGGAGCATCATTTTGCAAAGCACTTTTGCTTCCCCTGTGAAAGGCAGAAGGGATGCAAAGCTTATTGCTCCGCATCCCCGTCCTCATGCGGGACGTATCACCAGCTTCAGCACCAGTATCTTCCCCACAAGGCTCACATCTGACCCCAGAGAGGGATGGTCACACCTCCCTCACCTTCCTGGCCGTAAAAGAAAGAGGGTTTTGGGGTATCTTAAAAGCAAAAAAACAGGGGTCAATTATATAATGCAGTATAACGTGCTGCTTAAAAATAAAAAGTCTGGGAAGTCTCACTGCTTGTCTCTAGGAGTTCTTATTTAGCTTGAAAAATTAAAATTTTGCTGAATTTCTAGCATCCACTTCTATTCCCGGGCATGCTTTCCCATTTGAGGGAGGACAAACCCCTGTATTTCACCTTTAAAATGATAAAACCGAGCCTAAAAGCTGCAGGAGGATGTTTGAGGACAGCATTATGGATCAAGATTACGGGAAACCTGGGCTAAGCAGCAAACCTGGCTGTGGGATTTAGGGGCATGTGCCCCAGCAGGAAATATTTTCGAGCATCTATAGTTTTATTTCACTGTTTAATGAATAACAGGTCTATTCTTCATTAGGAGCTGGCGGGGGATTAAGCTGGAGGCAGCTAAGCTTGAGGCTGGGTTCTCCCTTTCCAAGCCAGCCCCTTCGCAGGGAAAAGGGGTTATTAATTTATAACTTTATATTTTATACATAAATACATATACCTGTGTGTGTATGTAAAATTAAATTTATAACCCCTAGGATAGCTCAGACTGGGGGAATTAAAAGCTCCCCCCAGGGCTGCAGAAATCATAAATGCAATTAAATCCCTGGTTTTTTCTTTATTTTAAATATCGGGGTGGACCCGATGCATTGGGCATCTTCCCCCTCCACGTGTACCTGCTGCGACGTGGGATGCCAAGATGCTAATCCGGGCTGTATTGCCTGCTGCAAAACTGCCGGGAAGGATTTCGGGGGGAAAAAAACCCTCAGAGCCAACACGTTTGCTGTGGATTTTCATGCCAAGGGCTTCGTCAGAGCCGGACGGATTTGGAGCCGGGCGATGAGCCTTGCTACGCCCCATATTGCGGTTGGACATGCGGTGGCTGCGGCCGTTCGATGGGGTTGGCAGGGATGGATGGATGGATGGCGGGGGGTGGGTGGGTTTATTTACGTTAAATTTCTCCCGCTGGTGCAAAGAGCTGGAAAATAGAAAGCCACAGCTCCGCTGGCATCTTGGCCTCCTTCCGACCTGCTGAGCTGGAATAATCTGCAGGGTTTTTTGTTTGAGGTTACTCTGGTCTCGTTGCGGGTTTCTTGTTACCGAGTTATGAAATGGGAAGCAGAGGGAAGGAGGGCTGGATCCGGGGGGTTCTGCATCCCCAGGGCTTGCATTGCCCCAAGTTAGGGAGATGGTGTGTTGGAGAGAGTTGGAGTTGAGGTTGTTTTAAGGTAAATTTGGATTTTCAGGCAGGTTTGGCACCGCCCTTTGCAGGAACACTCTCCATGTCACTGTGGTTGTGGTTACATCCTCCTCTTACCCTCCTCTCCATCAGTGTCCCTCAGCCCCGCCACCCCATATCTCCCAACAGGTATTGACCTGGGAATCTTGGCGACCCTACGCTGGTTCTTCTCTTCTTTCTCTTGACCTGGGAGGGTCTAAACTGGCCACATCATCCTGAGAAGGTGGCACCAACCCAAGGGGCAAATGTCTTGACTGGCCCTGCTCTAAACATCAAGAGCATGTTGGAAATACCAGCTTGCTCATCAAGAAGAGAGCTGTCACCTTCCCTTGTCATGGAGTTGTGACTTCTCCTGGTCAGAGGAGAAAGCCTGGTTGATACATTGTCTTCTCACTCATCCTTCTCCCCAGAGCAGCATGACTCAACCAGTCCTACGTTATTCAGGACGTTCTCCCAGAGCAGGAACTCCAGGCTGACTCAAAAGGAAGCAAAAACTCGGATTCAAAGGGTAGGAAAAGGAAGAAGCCAAGTGGTAGACAAATAATCACAGTCCAGGAGAGCAAAGCGGGAGGATGCGACTCCATGCAAGCAGTGGTGGGAATGGGATTGAGTCTTGCCTGGGACCATGCATCCAACCCATGGTGCTCTTGGTGTGAGCAAGAGATGAACATCTTAGTGTAAACAACAGATTAAAGTCTTGGTGCAAGTAAGAGATGCAACGAGGCTGGGCTGGAGAACCAGAGCTGTCAAAAGGAGAAGCTGCAGCTGATGTTGGAGATAAGACCAAGTTGGAGATCTCAATTACTTTGGGTGGACCAAGTGGCATGCAAAGCCAACAGAAACTTTGCATCGGGAGCTCCACAACTTTGCATGTTCCCAGCTCTCATTTGCACGCACCTTGAAGTGGTGCAACAAGGCTTCGTGTCCCACATGCTTTTAATATCGGCCAATAACCGAACCGGGAGGAGAAACTCAACCAGCAACAGGCCAGCACCAGGCGAAGCGAGGAAGAAGCATTGCACACCCAGGTGCCCCCTGTTGCTCCTAGACATTACCAAGGCAGCTTTTGGCCCTCAGGTCTGTTAAGAAATGAGGACGACTTGAGCCTGTGGAAGACTTTGTGTCAGTGACCTCAGGGTGGCTTAAAACCATCTGGCTGGAGAGTTGCTGAGCAGGGATGGACGGAGCCGCACAGCTCCAGCCATGTCCCAGCTCCATCCCATGCTGGAGGAGACATGGGAAGAACATCAGACTGTCATCCATAAAGGTCTTGGAGGCGAGAGCTTAAACCTTATGTTGATTTAGGGTTGGATCTATGTGATGCATCTGGGTAAAACAACTGGAGGTGACAATATGCTTATTTTGCCCTAAAATTGCATAACGTGCCCTTAAATCTCATTACATGCCCCAAAAGCAATGTGAAATGAGACTGGATGCAGCTGTGGGATACGGTTACCCACTCATAGACTCATATACGCAGTACTTACATATGGTAGACAAAAAAAACCCCTATTTCCAATTAATTACGTCCTCAGCATGCCATTACCAGTCCTAATGACCAACCCCATCCCACCTAAGACCAGTTTATGTCCCAAATCCACTGTTTACCTTCTGTAATTGGAGATAAGAGCCCTAATCCTGAACCGCTCCCTGCCAGCCCAGGTGATGCTGAGCCTGGCTCGCTGCCACATTAAATAACCCGGGAAGAGCTCACCCTGTTTACTTTTACCTTGCCGGCATTCCCAAGATCCAAGCGGATCCTTTCCGATGGGTGGTGGGGCCATTCAGGACATGGTTCGAGGAGAAATTCCCGGTGACGAGCCACTATATCAGGCTTGTAGCATCTTTATTAGAGCCAAGATCTTGGCACGCAAAGGTTTTGGAGGTGATTGCACCCAAATTATGGATGGATGCACTAGGGGGATGAGGGTTTTGCAGCTCCCCAGTGCCATCCGATAGAGGGATGGCCAAGCAAAGTCATGGCGTGCTTCAAAATGTGCCCCAATCCTCTGTTAATCAGCAACAGCACTTCATCCCTACTCTAGAAAATGGCTTTTTTTGCAAATTTACGTGGTTTCTGCAGCAAAACATCTCCCTGGGAGATGGCCAGGAGCTGGACGAGGGGCTGTGAAGCATCTCCAGCAGTGCCAGAGCATCATCGTGCATCCCCAGGCATGGTGAGGAGTACGGGGAAGACATCGTATTGCTGCTCACTGCACACAGGGAGGCATAAACATCCCGTATCTGCAAGAAAAAACCCACAGCTCCATTTTCTCTGCCAAAAAAACACAGCTCCACCACGCAGTCGGGGGGATTTTAGCTCTAAATACCCACGTCGCAACACGGGTTGAGCATCAGCACAGGTTTTTCCCCAGCAGTATAAATAAATCGAGGAGTATTTTGCTGCAGGGGGGTCTATTTTTCCTGCCTTATCTCCTCCTTTGCTTGATTTGGCAGGTGTTTCTGGCTGAAGGGGAGCAAACCTGGATGAGTTCACCAGGATTTACTGGCGATAACATCTTTGCTCCTCCTAGGAAAAATCAAAATACCAGAAGCAGGTTCTCCAGGAGGTTTCTCGAAGGGTAAAAATCCGTGCGGGAGGTTTCCCACGCACCCATGGGTGACTGTACCCATGCAACCGGTTGTGGGGCTGGGTGAATCATTGCATTTCAACTTGGGTGAAAACCCTCTGACCAGAGCTCCTCTTCCTTTATTTTGGATATCAGGGATGAAAAACAAGCGGTTGGGATGGGCTGAAAACTTCTCAGACCAGTTGTGCGATGTCTTCTCCAACTCCTTCCCAAAATGACCCCTCCTCGGTGCTTTCATCTCGGCATCTTGCACCGGCAATCAGGATTTGGGATTGTAAATAGGATGGCTGGGGAAATTTCTAGCAAAAGGTATTATCATCCCCTATCCATTGTAATTCAGACCTTGATATATGTAATTTTTTCGGGAGGTGATGCTGAACAACCCCCACGGTGCAAAATGGGGACCGAAAGCATCATCAGATCCCACTGGAAATAACGAACAGCTCAAAAGGGAAGTGAAATCCCACCAGTAGAGCAGCTCCATTAAGAGACAAAAAAATCAGAAGTATATAATAGAGAGAGATAAATGCAGGATCTATAAAATATGTCGCTTGTTGCATTTTGTCCTCAATGTGGGGCAGAATGATGGGGAAAGGAGGTGCATTACCACCAGCAGGTTGTTGGTGCCCAATGTGATACCATCTCGAGAGGCAGAAAAAGCCATAAATTAGGGTCAGGAGTAAGGCAATAAATCTTTTTTTAAGGGAAAATGGATTGTCTTTTCCCTTTTCCCAAGAGAAAGTCCCAGGAAGAGCACGGGGATAGCAAGCACGCTTGGATTTGGGTCGGGGCGATGGCTGAGCTGGCCCCAAGGAGGGGATGCTGCAGAGCTGGGAGCTGGTTTGGAGTTCTCCCACCCAAATCCAGTTTAATCTGTTTAATTGACGCAGGATTGCTCACCAGACAAGGGCTGGGGTGGCATTTTATTGACTCTTGCACTGGAGAAAATGCCTGGTGTGAAGCAGCTTCTGCAATTAGCAGGGGTGGTTTCCCCTATCTGCAGTACAAATCTATAACAGAGGCTGAAAGTAGCATCAAATTTCTTCAAAAAACAGTAAAAATACAAATAATTCCCCACAATTTATGGGTGTATTTAGGTCTTCTGTCAAAATTAAAAATAAAATATATTCTTACTGATTCAATGATTAACTTTGCCTGGTTAAAACCAAGAGGGAATCGAATCAAGCAATGCCTGGCAGTGGCTGAGAGCAAGCCCAGGATGGCCCAAGCAGGACAACGGCATCATTTTCCAGCTTTTCCCCAAAATCCTGACCACAGATGATGCTGTGGGAGGAGCGGAGGTGGCGTGGGGGTCACTGCTGGTGGCTCTCGTTGATCTGCAAACCCATTTTTTGGGCTTCGCCTCTACTGTCGTAGCCCCATTCTTGCTCAGCAGCAGCGCTGGGACTCTCCACTAGCATTTTCCAGGAGAAATCCAAGCATTTCCCACCACAAATTGGATTTATGGTCTCCCTTGAGGTGGAAAAAGGCCTGGAGCAATGCTTTTTAGTTTGTTCCCCTCCGATGTCCAGCGTGCAAGTGGGAATGTTGGGATCTGCTCGTTAGGCCACCAAATTTTTGGCTTAAATGTGAGATGGGGTGAGGCGGGGGTGGGAGAACAGTGGGAGGAGTGAGAGTGCTCTGGTACGAGGGGAGCAGCCCAGTGTAAGCCCGTTGTACGCCCCTTGTAAACCCATTGCAAGCCTATTGCAAGTCTGCTGCAAGCTACTTGCAAGCTGGTTGCAAGCCTGTTCCAAGCCTGCTGCATGCCTGTCACAAGTTTGTTGCAAACCCATTGCAAACCTATTGCAAGCCACTTGCAAGCCCATTGTAAGGCCCTTGCAAGCTCATTGCAAGCCTGCCGTAAGCTTGTTGTAAGCCTATTGCAAACCCCTGGCGATCCCATCACATCCCACCACCAAGGGATGGAGGAAGTTGGGATCCTGGATCAAAGGAACCCCGCTGCTCCAAGCCTCCCTGCGCTGAATTTCCCAGCCTGGACTCCCCTCCCTTCTGGTTCCAGTTACTCAGAGGCTCCAGGGCTTCCTTCATCTCGGCCGTCCTGCCTTCCCGCGCGTCACCAGCCGCAGCCCCATGCAGCCATCGCACCTTCGGGGTCCTTCTCCGCAGCGCCGCGGGGTTTTTCCACCCTCCCCTGGCTCCAGCCGACTCTTTCATCTCCCGCTTCGGCAGCTGCTTTTCCTTAAAGCGCGGAAAGCAAAGCAAAGGGCAGGGGGGTGGCTTGAAATAAAACCTCTCCCTGGATGGTCTGAAACAAGAGACAAGCCCTGGGAAAGCTGGAAGCATCACCAGGGTGTTGGGAAACCTCCAGGCCGGCTCCAGCCAGGCTGCTTTTGGAGATGAGGTGCAAAAATTGGGAGTTGGGATTTGGCTTCCTGAGAAGCGCTAATATTTTAACCTGTATGGTTAGAAGACAGTGCAAGCCCATTGCAAACTCCTTGCAAGCCTATTTCAAGCCCTTTGCAACTTCCTTGCGCAAATCCATTGCAAACCTGGTGCAAGCGCATTGCAAGCTCGTTGCAAGCTTGTTGCAAGCTCGTAGCAAGCCAGGGCTGCTCTCAGCTCTCAATCCCACCCTATTGCAGAAGCCACCCAAGCCCCCAGCTCGCCAATCCGTATCTCCAGTTAAATTTTCTTTAATTAAATTTTTCCTGTTGGAAAAATGAGAGATACACGAAAGCGAAAAGAGAAAAATCGCATCACTTCTTGCAGCCTCCCCCTTGCAAAGCCCAACGCCTCGCCGGGGCATCACCCCATCGCTCCCAACCCCGCCGGCTCAGCAGAACCTGCCGACGGCCTCGTCGGGCCCCTTGGCCTCGTTAGGGCTCATTAATGAAGCGTCCGTCTCGCTTTTCCAAGCTGTCAGTGCCCATTACCATCCGGGTCTCCTTCACCCCATCCCGCGGGCTGGGAACGGGACAGGACCAGGAGGATCAAAGGCGACGGGTGTCCAGCTCCAGCAGGGCAGAATAATTTAATAGAGAAGCTTATAATTTATTTTTACAAGGTTTGGTGGGGTTTTTTTGCTATTACCAGGGTTTTTTATTTTCTTTGCTATTACCCGTCTCGATTCAGCCCATAAATCTCTGCTGCCAGCTCTGCCCACTCCCATTCCACCTCCACCACCAGGAAAAATTGGGTGTTTTTTTTAATTAAGCTCGAAAGTTTTGGCAAATTCCACTTTTCTCTTTCCAGGGAAATTAAAATTTGTTGGAAAGGCTGGGATCGGCGAGGGGGAGGCAGCGGGAGGCAGGCGTGTTACCACTGCTCTCTGCTGGACCCGCTGCATTTCCCGCAGCTGGAGCTGGAGCCAGACACCGCCGGGCTGGGGCAGGGGAGGAGGAGGAGGAGGAAGAGGAAGAGGGATGGTGCTGGGGCAACCCTGTCCTGAGCATCCCCAGCCAGGGAAAAGCAGGCGGTGGTGGGGCTCCCATGGCCCTGCGGGCAGCAAAGTGTCCAGCATTGCAACCCTCTCCCCAGTGTTGCAATCCTCCCTTCAGTCTTGCAGCCCCATCCTGAGCATTGCAACCCTCTCCCCAGCGTTGCAACCTTCTCCCCAGTGTTGCAATCCTCCCTTCAGTGTTGCAGCCCCGTCCTGAGCATTGCAACCCTCTCCCCAGCATTGCAACCCTCTCCCCAGCGTTGCAACATTCTCCCCAGTGTTGCAATCCTCCCTTCAGTGTTGCAACCCTCTCCCAATCATTGGAACCTTCTCCCGAACACTGCAACCCTCTGCTCAGCATTGCAACCTTCTCCCTGGTGTCGCAACCCTCTGCCCAGCATTGCAACCCTCTCCCCAGTGTTGCAATCCTCCCTTCAGTGTTGCAACCCTCTCCCAATTATTGCAACCCTCTGCTCAGCATTGCAACCTTCTCCCCAGTGTCGCAACCCTCTCCCCAGTGTCGCAACACTCCCCCCCATGTTGCAACTGTCTTCCCTGTGTTGCAACCCTCTCCCCAACATTGCAACCGTCTCCGCAGCATTGCAAGCTTCCCCCCAGCCTTGCAGCCCTCTCCCCAGTGCTGCAATTGTTTGACCCCTTGCAGGACAGTGCCCCACATGTGTCCCGGCTCTAACTCCGCTGGGGAAGGTTTATTTGCTCTTTAGGAGCCTGCTGCAATCTCAGCTGGAGCTGCTTCTCTCCCTGCGGGCTGGAAGCACCACCAGCAGTTTCACAGAGTTGGAAAACCCCGGCGCTGCCGCAGTGCTGAGTTTTCTCTTGGGATCTGGATACGAAAAACGAAAATCTCTTACACCTGTGAACTCAGCAGCGCCCGGGCTGCTGCCGGGGCCTCGCCGGGGTGTGCGGTGCAATGCAGCACCCTGGGAGCGACATTAAATGCAGCAACGGTCCCAGTGCTAAATGCACTGATGCTTGATGCTGCAGTGCTAAATGCACCGATGCTTAGTGCTCTGGTGCTCAACACACCAATGCTCTACACCCCAAAGTTTGCTCCAGTGCTAGATGCCACGGTGCTTAATTCCCTGGTGCTAAATGCCCAGATGCTAAATGCTCTGTTGCTGGATGCACCGATGCTTAATGCACCAACGCTGCCCAGATGCTAAAACCCCGGAGCTGAACGCCCTGGCAGCACCCGGCTCATCCTGCTTTGATGTGCCGGGGAAAAAAATATTCAGGTTGCAACCAAGAACAGCAGCTTCGTTTTGGGAGACACCCCCCATCCTGGAGTTTAAGCCATTTCCAAATTAATTAGTGTGATTTAATTAGTGCAGAGGAGATGATGCATGGGAGACACGAGCGGATTTAAAGCACTAAAAGGCACTCGGTTCCTGGTGCCGATTTGGCACCTGGTGGGATTCCAGCCAAAAACAAGGAGCTGAATCACTCACATAGGGATCCTATAGGATGTTCATGACCGGGTAATCGTTAATCCTGGTAAATTAAGGCTTTAATTGAAGTGAGGTGAATGCAACTGCCCCCCCAACGAGCCAACGCTGGTGGGTTTGGGATGGATGGACAGACGGATGGCAGGGCTGGAGAGGGGCTGGAGCTGACACCAAGTGGATGGAAATTGCAATTTCTTCTCTGTGAGCAGAAAACGGAGGATTTGGGGCAAAAAACGGAGGGGACTGCAAAAAAAATCCAAACCCCCCACCCTGCAGCCAGCCAAAATTGTGCAAAAAAGCACCCAATTTGGAGCTTCCAGAAGAAGCCAGGGAGGGCGGCGGTGACAGCAGGGGGGGAACCACGTCAGCCTGCGATTTCCTTTGGAAAAATACCTGAATCCACTGCAAATAAATGAAATAAACCCCCAAAGCTGACTCGAATTATTTATGTAACCTCGGTCATTCCTTTTCCTCGCTTTCCTGCCCCGGAATGGGGGGATGCTGGAGGCTGGGGGGGGTCTCCGCGGGTGGAGGGGTGATGCTTTGGGTCACCACGGTGACCTTCACAGGCCGGGCTGCTCATGCAAGGGATGCAGGGATGGATGGGGGTCCCTCAGCATCCTGGCAGGGGCTAACGAGCTCCCAGCGTCATTAAACCACCTGCCTTCATTAAGAAAGGGACACAGTGACACCGTGCATCGGCAACCTGGGGACCACGGCAGTGCAGCACCCCCCCACACTAAGGGTGCTTGCAGGGAGGTGGGAGCCTGGCACTCATACAAAGCCTTTATTTTGTCCCAAAAAACCTTTTTTATTCCCCTAAAAAATAAGATTTTGCCTTTTTTTGGAGGGATTTAAACCAGCTGGAGGCTGCAGGTAGGCGGATATGAACCGGCTCCGGCCTCGGCTCCACTCACATCAGAAAATATCCGGCTTCATTGTTTGGGGGGGGGACGCACCGTGTCCGTGCTTTGTTCCCTTGGGACCTTTTTGAACCGCATAAATATTTGCAGAGCCCAAATATGTAGGGAGGTGGAGGAAATTTTTCTCCCCCCCTCCCCCTATTTTTTGGGGCCAAATGTGGCTTTTTGTACCTTCGGAGGGAAATTTCCGGCTGGAAACCCAACCCTGAGCGTGTTTTGAGGTTGAATGGTCACCCTGCTGGGTAGAAACAATACGAATTTTTGCTTAAAAGCTTTTCCTGCCCGGTTCCCTGGAGCGATCAGGAATTGCATCCCACCAGCATCATCGTGGCGCGGTGCCGGTGGGATGCACAAGGAGCATCGGGACTCCTGGATCTTGGCATGGAGTGGATTTTTTTTGGGGGGGGGGTTTCAATGCAGAGACACGGAGCCGGGAGGGGGGGGTG
>JAVJGI010000040.1:108582179-108601442 GCA_035590275.1 Ibycter americanus
CCCCCTTTCCGTTCCCCCCCCTTTCCTTTGTTCCGTTCCCACCCTTTCCTTTTTCCTGTGCTTTTTTCCCCCCCCGTTCCTTTTTCCTTTCCGTTTTTTCCCTTTCCTTTTCTTTTCTTCTCCTTGTCCCCCCCTTTCCTTTATTCCCTTCTTTTTTCCCTTTCCTCATCCCTGCCTTGTCCCAACACCTTCCCTGCCGCCTCTCCCCGCACAGGTGGGCTCCTACGGCGGGCGCCTCCGCTACACCCTGACCTACACCCCGGGGGGGCAGGGAGCCCCCCTGCCCGATGCCGACATCCAGATCACGGTATGGGGGTGCCTGGAGCCAGGGGGGGCACACAGAGTGACACCAGGACCCTCACTGACCCCCTGTATCCACAGGGCAATGACATCACGCTGGTGGCATACCAACCCGACCTGCCGCCACGGACACCCCAGACCTTTGAGATCGTTTTTCGGGAGGTAGGGGGGGGGCAGGTGGCTTTTGTCCCTGATGTCCCCCGTCCCCACGGCGTGGTGACACCCCCCTCTGCCCACAGCAATACTGGCAGCGGCCGGATGGGCAACCGGCGACACGGGAGCATCTCCTGATGGCTTTGGCTGACCTGGATGAGATCCTCATCCGAGCCACCTACTCCACCAGCACCGCCGCATCCAGTATTGCCGACGTTGCCATGGATGTGGCCGTGCCCCCCCAGCCTGGCCTCCCCCCAGCCCCCGAGGTGGAGGAATGCCGCTGCCCCCCTGGGTACCACGGGCTGTCCTGCCAGGTGAGTCCCCAGCATCACCCCCCTTCCCAGTGATTTTGGGGGGGTCACAACACTGAACCACCCCCCCCCCCCTTTTTTTTTTTCCTTTTTTCGCCTGGCAGGATTGTGCCCCCGGGTACACCCGCACTGGGGGGGGGCTGTACCTGGGGCACTGTGAGCTCTGCGAGTGCAACGGGCATTCGGAGAGCTGCCACCCCGAGAGCGGCGTCTGCTCCGTAAGCTTTTATATTACACAGGTTTTTGGGGGGCTGGGGTCTCATCCCAGCCTTGACCCCCTCCAATTTGTGTGTCCCCCCCCAGGGATGCTTGCACAACACAGCAGGGGACTTCTGTGACCAGTGTGCGCCTGGTTTCTACGGGGATGCCACCGCTGGTACCCCCGAGGACTGCCAGCCCTGTGCCTGTCCCCTCCCGTACCCCGAAAACCAGTGAGTGCCAGTGGCAGGGCTGGGGGGGCCAGGGAGGGGACGCGCCCCCACCTCACCCTGTTCCCGCAGGTTCTCCAGGACCTGTGAGAGCCTGGGGGGCGGCGGGTACCGCTGCACCGCCTGCGAGCCGGGCTACGCCGGGCAGTACTGCGAGCGGTGAGGGCTGCGGCCAGCACCCCCAAAAACCCACCCACATGGGCTCACCCCCATATATGCACCCCAGTGGGCTCACCCCCATATACCCACCCCTATAGATCCACCCTGATGGGCTCACCCCCATAGATCCACCCCCATATACCCACGCCGATGGGCTCACTCCTATAGATCCACCCTGATTGACTCACCCCCATAGATCCACCCCCATATACTCACCGCAATGGGCTCACTCCTGTAGATCCACCCTGATGGGCTCACCCCCATAGATCCACCCCCATATACCCACCCCGATGGGCTCACCCTTACACCCACCCTGCTATACCCACTCCAGCGTGTTCCCCCAATGTACCCACCCTGATGTACTCACCCCCATATACCCACCCCATGTGCTCACCCTTATACCCACCCCACTACACCTGCCCTGAAGTGCTCACCCTCATACACTCACCCCGACAGACCTGCCCCAACACCCACCCTGATGTCCTCCCCCTGATAGACCCACCCCGATGTCCTCCCCCTGATAGACCCACCCCGATACATTCACCCCAATATACCCACCCTGGTGTGCACCCCCTGACAGACCCATCCCAAAGTGCTCACCCCAATATACTCACCTCAATGGGCTTCTCCCAACAGACCCACCCCAACACGCTCACCCTGATATACTCACCCTGATGGGCTCACCACCATATACCAACCCCCGTATACCCACCCTGATGGGCTCAACCACATGCTCATCGCGATGTACGCACCCCGATATACTCACCCTGAAGTTCTCCTGCTATACCCACCCCGATGTGCTCACCCCGATATACCCACCCCTGCGAGCTCACCCCGATATACCCACCCCGCTATACCCGCCTGTATAAGTTCACCCCAATATATACGTCCACACAGGCTCACCCCAATATACTGACTCCAATATACCTCCCAGTGCACCCACCCTGATGGGCTCATCCCCACACGTGCACCCCCAGACGCTCCCCCCTACACGCACCCCAATACACGCTCACCCCTTTTCCCCGGCAGCTGCGCGCCCGGCTACACGGGTGACCCCACGGTGCGCGGGCAGGCGTGCGTCCCGCTGGGCTCCCCACCGCCGCTGGCTGTCCGCGTCCACCCGCCGCGCACCACGGTGGCACAGGGCAGTGCCGTCACCCTGCGGTGCCAGGCCAGCGGCGAGCCCCCCTTCTATTACCACTGGACGCGAGAAGACGGGCGACCCCTCCCCAAGGGTGCCCAGAGTCGGCGACAAGGTATTGAGTGGCTGGAGGGGGGAGCGGACTGAGGTGTCCCCAAGGTGGGGGGATGTGGGGTGTCACCCATGTGTCACCCCTAGATGAGGAGCTGCACTTCGCCAGCATCCAGCCCTCTGATGCCGGTGTCTACGTCTGCTCCTGCCGCAACCTACGGCACAGCAATGCCAGCCGCGCCGAGGTCATTGTCACCGGTAGGTCCTTGTCACTGAGGCGGGGGGGCACACGGACAGCGGGGAGGAGTGGGGCTCAGCTCTCCCATCTCGGCAGAGACCCCTGGCAAACCCATCACTGTCACCGTGGAGGAGAAGCGGGTGCAGCGGGTGAAGCCCGGGGCTGACGTCACCTTCGTCTGCACCGCCAAGAGCAAGGTGAGCCAAGGGGGCACGGCATGGCAGGGGGCATGTGGGCACCCTTGGGTGCCCATGGGGACATGCAGGGTGCACAGGGACACCCCTGGGTGCTCGCTGGGCCATGCAGGGCATAGGGACACCCCTGCATGGCCACCTGCTCACACAGGGCATGTGGGCACCCTTGGGTGCCCATGGGGACACGCAGGGCACAGGGACACCCTTGGATGCCCACCTGGCTGCGCAGGACATGCAAGCAGCCTGGGTGCCCCCGAGGCCCTGTAAGGCATATGGACACCCTTGGGTGCCCACCTGGCCCCACAGAGCGGAGGGACACTCCTGGGTACCCACGGGGTCGCGCAAGGCACAGGGACACCCCTGGGTACCCATCCAGCCATAGGGACGCCCCCAGCACCCTCAGGTGCCCACGTGCCTCTACAGGGCACCCCAACACCCTTGGGTGCCCGCCTGTTCTCCGTGGGTGCTAGACAGGCGTGCAGCCCCCCCACCCCAGCGGACAGCCCCCCGGTGTGCCCATCCCGGTGGCCTCAGGCCTCTCCCTCTCTCCCCGCCAGTCGCCCGCCTACACACTGGTGTGGACGCGGCAGAACCACGGGACGCTGCCGGCGGGCGCTGTGGACTTCAACGGCATCCTCACCCTGCGCAACGTGCGGCCCGAGGACGCCGGCGTCTACATCTGCACTGGCTCCAACATGCTGGACATGGACGAGGGCACCGCCACGCTCTACGTCCAGGGTGAGCCCGCAGGGCGCCCGGGTGCCGCGGGGGTGGGCACGCTCCGTGCCCAGACACCAGCACAACTGGCACACTCGCCACCCAGACACCTGGGTGATGGGCACGTTCAGTGCTCAGACACGGGGGTGGTGGGCTTGCTCGGTGCCCAGAAGCCAAGTGCAACGGCTGTGCTTGGTGCCCAGATGCCAGGGTGGTGGGCACACTCAGTGCCCAGATGCTGGGGTGATGGGAGGCTCACCGCCCAGACGGCAGGGCAATGGGCACGTTCACTGCCTAGATACTGGGGTGGTGGGCACGCTTGGCTCCCGGACACCGGGGCGGTGTGATTGCTTGGTGCCTAGACACCAGGGTGATGGGCAGGCTCGCTGCCCAGATGCCAGGGTGATGGGCACAGTCCCCTGAGACCCTCACCCTCTTGCAGCCCCCTCAAAGACTCAGATGTTTTATGGACCTGTGGAGTTTATGGAGGGGCACAGACCAGGTAAGTCACCACTGGGGGGGTCCGGGGGGATCCACGTGCTCCCCTCACCCACTGCATGCTGGGGCTCCACCACGCACCCCGCTGCCAGCCGTGCCACGCTGCCCCCTGCTTCCCACCGCCTGGGACCAGCACCGTGGGGCGGGGGCCCTGGCAAGCCCTGAGCCCCCTCCTGGCTCTCACCACAGCCGGCACCGCCGCTGCCCCCACCGCTGCCGTGGAGCCGGCACAGCTGAGTGTGGCACCGGGGCAACCAGCAGAGTTTCGCTGTGTGGTCACCGGCAACCCCCTGCCCACCCTCGAGTGGCTCGGTAGGTGCCCACCGGGGCTGGGGGGACACTGGCACTTGGCCTGGGGACACGGCAACCGGGGGTGACGCTGGGCTGTGTCCCCAGGCACGCTGCCGCCACGGGCAGTGGTTCAGGGTGGGACGCTGCGTTTCGGCGCTGTCGAGCCCGCCGACGAGGGCTACTACGCGTGTCGGGCACGCAGCAGCGCCGGGCAGCACATGGCGCGGGCCTTCCTCCATGTGCAAGGTGAGCGTCGTCTCCACCATCCCTGTTGTCCCCATTGTCCAACCCCATCGTTCCATTGTCCCCATCATCCTCATCATATACGTCATCCCTGTCACCGCCATCATCCCTATCCTCGCTGTCATCTACAATCACCCCCATTGTCCTCATCGCCCCTGTCACCCCTGTTGTCCCCATCATCCCTGTCAGTCACCCACCATCATCTCCATCATCCCTGTTACCTCCATTGTCCCCATCACCCTCATCATCCCCGTCATCATCATCCCTGCCATCTCCCATCGTCCATCCCCCCATCATCCCTGACATCCCCATCCCCCCCACCGTCCCCATTGTCCCCACCATCCCCATCACCGCCACTATCCTGATTGTCCCCATCATCCCTGTCACCACCATTGTCTCTGTTGTCCCCATCTTCCTCATCATGTGCATCACTCGTGTCACCCCCGTTGTCCCCATCGCCCCCCACCCCCTGGTGCTGCCCTGACCCCCCTGCTTCCCTCAGCCGCCAGCGCACCCCAGGTGCAGGTGAGCCCGGAGCGGACGGAGGTGCAGGAGGGCTCCACGGTGCGGCTCTACTGCCGGGTCTCGGGGTCACCCACTGCCACCATCACCTGGGAGAAGCAGGGGGGGACCCTGCCACCACAGGTGAGTCGGGTGCTGGCACCCTTGGGTGCTCGCAGGCTGGTGTGGGTGCGCCATGGGTGCCACTCACGCCCACCCTTGTGCCGCAGTCCCGTGCCGAGCATGCCGACATTGCCACGCTGGTCATCCCTGCTGTGACGGCAGCTGACAGTGGCATCTACCTCTGCGTGGGCACCAGCGCCGCTGGCACAGCCCGCGCTGCCATCAAGGTGGCAGTGGTGTCAGGTGAGGGACACTGGCGGTGTTTGGGGATGGTTTGGGGGGACCACAACCCACCTGTGCCCCCCCCTTTTCCTCCCTGCAGCATCGGCGCCGCCCATCCGCATCGAGTCCTCGTCCCCATCTGTCACCGAGGGACAGACCCTGGACCTCGACTGCCTGGTGGCAGGATCTGGCCCTGCCACCGTGACGTGGTACAAGCGCGGTGGCTCCTTGCCTGCCAGCCACCAGGTAGGGCGCAGGCAGCACCCCAAATCCTGCCCTGTCCCCCACTATGTGACACCGATGGATATCCCCAACCCCAGGTTTCAGGATCCCGGCTCCGTGTCCACCACGTCACGGCAGCTGATTCAGGGGAGTACGTGTGCCGGGCGAGCTTGGGGACCGCCGTCCGGGAGGCGTCCGTCATTGTCACCGTTGTAGCCGGAGCTGGCTCGTCCTATGGTGAGACTGGGCTCGGTGGCACTGGGGGGAGCAGGCGGGTCCCAGACCGGGTGGTTATGGCTCTGTCCTCCCCGCCAGGGCCACCGGCTTCAGGTGTCCCCGTCCGGATCGAGGCGTCCTCATCCACCGTGGCCGAGGGACAGAGCCTGGACCTCAACTGCGTGGTGGCCGGACAGGGACAGGCCACCATCACCTGGTACAAGCGCGGGGGAGCCCTCCCAGCCAAGCACCAGGTAGGGGACACCGGAGGGGAATGTCACCAAGGGGGGTGGTTGAGGTGGGTGCACAGCCCCGTGCAAGCCTAGCTGGCACTTTTGCAAGCGCAAGTGGCTCTGTGCAAGTCCAGATGGCGCTTGGGCAAGCTTGAGCAGTCCTGTGCAAGCCCCGGTGGCCCGTGCAAGCCCCAGCAGCCCCATGGAAGCCCACGTGGCCCTGGTGACACCCGTGTCCCCTCCCCACAGGTGTCCGGCTCCCGGCTGCGGCTGCTGCAGGTGACAGCGGCCGACTCGGGCGAGTACGTGTGCCGGGTGACCAGCGGGGCCACCACCAAGGAAACGGCTGTCATGGTGACAATCCAGCCCAGCGGTGCCGGTGCCTACCGTGAGTGGGGACAGGGGGTGACAGTGCCAGCAGGGGGGTCCCTACATGCCGTGGCGCTGAGCCGTGTCTCACATGCCCATGCCAGCTGGGCTCTGCCATGGTCACCAGTGTCACCCTCTTGTCTCGGTCCCCAGCGCCGGGCAGCACGACCCCCCTGCGAATTGAGTCACCGTCCTCTGCTGTGGCTGAGGGACAGACCCTGGACCTCAACTGTGTCATCGCCAGCCCCGCACAGGCCACTGTCACCTGGTACAAGCGCGGGGGGTCCCTCCCGGCCAAGCACCAGGTAGGGGACACGGAGGGGCACGTCCCCAGGGGGGTGGTTGGGATCAACCCATGGCCCTGTGCAAGCCCTGGTGGACCCATGCAAGCCCCATGGAAGCCCACATGGCCCTGGTGACACCCGTGTCCCCTCCCCACAGGTGTCCGGCTCCCGGCTGCGGCTGCTGCAGGTGACAGCGGCCGACTCGGGCGAGTACGTGTGCCGGGTGACCAGCGGGGCCACCACCAAGGAGACCTCCATCATGGTGACGATCCAGCCCAGCAGTGCCAGTGCCTACTGTGAGTAGGGACCAGAGGGGACACGGGACGTTACCCATGGGTGGGTGACACTGTCCTGCTGTGTCCCCAAGTCTGAGACAAATCACTCCTTGGGGAAGCCACCCATGTGTGTGCCCATCCCAGCTTCCTGGGCTCTTCGTGTCCCTTGGAGGGTCACATGTGGTGGTGACCACTGTCCCTAACCTGTCTTGGTCCCCAGCGCCGGGCAGCACGACCCCCCTGCACATCGAGTCCTCGTCCTTGTCATCCCCTGTGGCCGAGGGACAGACCCTGGACCTCAACTGCATCATCGCCAGCCCCGCACAGGCCACTGTCACCTGGTACAAGCGTGGGGGGTCCCTCCCGGCCAAGCACCAGGTAGGGGACATGGAGGGGCACGTCCCCAGGGGGGTGGTTGGGATTGACCTGCGGCCCTGTGCAAGCCCAGGTGGCCCCGTGCAAGTGCTGATGGCCCTGGGCAAGCTCTTGTGGCCCTGGTGACGCCCGTGTCCCCTCCCCACAGGTGTCCGGCTCCCGGCTGCGGCTGCTGCAGGTGACAGCGGCCGACTCGGGCGAGTACGTGTGCCGGGTGACCAGCGGGGCCACCACCAAGGAGACCTCCATCATGGTGACGATCCAGCCCAGCGGTGCCGGTGCCTACCGTGAGTGGGGACAGGGAGTGACAGGGGACCAGGGGACTGTTCCGCAGTCCTTGGAGTGACCCTCCCGTCTCTGTCCCCAGCCGCTGGTGTCACCCCGCCGGTGCGCATTGAGTCCTCGTCCTCCTCCATGGCCGAGGGACAGACCCTGGATCTCAACTGTATCGTGGCCGGCCAGGGACAGGCCACCATCACCTGGTACAAGCGTGGCGGGTCCCTCCCAGCCAAACACCAGGTAGGGGACCCCAGAGGAGTGTTTTCTGGTGGAACAGGGAATTTTTGGGGTTTTGAGGGGTTTGTGTCCCCCTTCTCACATCTGTCACCCCACCAGGTGTCAGGCACCCGCCTGCGCATCCCCCAGGTGACAGCGGCTGATTCGGGGGAATACGTGTGCCGGGTGACATCAGGCAGCGTCACGCACGAGACATCCCTCATCGTCACCATCCAGACTGGTGCTGGCTCCTCTTACGGTACTGGGGACGGGTGGGAGGTTACACGAGGACACGATGGGGACACGGTGGCTGCCCCCACTGACCCCACTGCCACCCCCAGCTGTCGGCGTCACGCCGCCGGTGAGGATCGAGACCTCCTCTGCCTCCGTCACCGAGGGACAGACCCTGGACCTCAACTGCATGGTGGCAGGACAGGGCCACCCTCATGTCACCTGGTACCGGCGCGGGGGAGCTCTGCCCCCCAGCAGCCAGGTGGGACGCCAGGGAGATGGCATCACCCTGCAGGGCACAGCCCCATGTCAGGCACTGATGTGTCCCCAACTTGTCACCTCTCCTAGGTGTCGGGGACCCGCCTGCGCCTCGTCCAGGTGGCGGTGGCCGATTCAGGGGAGTATGTGTGCCGGGTGACCCTGGGGACCGTCATGCAGGAGGCATCTGTCATTGTCACTGTGCCCGGCAGTGCTGGCACCTATTACTGTGAGTGCAAGTAAGAGGGCAGCGCTTGGGGACAGACAGGTGCCACCTCAGTGACAAACGTCCCCTCTGCCTGTCCCCTCCCCAGCCTCCGGCGTCTCCCAGCCCCTCCGCATCGAGTCCTCGTCCTCAGCCATCGCTGAGGGACAGACCCTGGACCTCAACTGTGTGGTGGCAGGATCTGGCCCTGCCACGGTGACATGGTACAAGCGCGGTGGCTCCCTGCCCGTTGGCCACCAGGTAGGGCGCAGAGGGGCCTCACCCTGAATTTGTCCCATCCTCTGCTCTCTGGTGCTGACTTGTCCCCAAATTGTCCCCTTTGAGGTGTCGGGCACCCGCCTGCGCATCCCCCAGGTGACGGCAGCTGATTCGGGGGAGTACGTGTGCCGGGTGACATCAGGCGGTGTCACGCAGGAGGCGTCCCTCATCGTCACCATTGATGACGGAGCCAACCCGTCCCACTGTGAGTGCCACCCTTCGGGGGATGGGTCCCCACCAGTGCCAGGGACCTGTGGGGACATTTACCCTTAACTCTGCCCATGCAGCCACTGGTGTCACGCCGCCCATCCGCATCGAGTCCTCAGCATCCTCTGTCACCGAGGGACAGACCCTGGACCTGGACTGCCTGGTGGCCGGCCAGGGACAGGCCACCATCACCTGGTACAAGCGTGGTGGGTCCCTCCCAGCCAAGCATCAGGTAGGTGGGGACACTGGTGGGGTGGCAGACGGTGGCCATGCATGGGTGGGTGATGCCATCGCCTCCTGCCATCGTGTCCCCAGGTTTCGGGGTCCCGCCTGCGGTTGTCCCAGCTCTCAGTGGCCGATTCGGGGGAGTACGTGTGCAGGGCAGTCACGGGCAGTGTCTCCCGTGAGGCCACTGTCACCGTCACCGTCACCTCCCGGGACAGCTCCAGCTACCGTGAGTGAGGCCATGGGGCAAGGGAGGATGCCGAGGGGAGATGGGGGACATGGATGACCGTGTGGCTTCCCTGTCCCTTTGTCCCCACAGGTCTGCAGAGCCCCATCATCTCCATTGACCCACACAGCATGGCGGTGGCACCAGGCGAGGATGCCACCTTCAAGTGCCGTGTCCATGACGGCGCCCGGCCCGTCAATGTCACTTGGCGGATGGGACCTGGCCAACATCTCCAAGGTATGGTGGTCCCCAGGGTGGCCCTGGCACAGTCTCCAGGATGGCCCTGGTGCTGACGGCCCCTCCTTGCCCAGACAACGTGAAGATCAGCCCCAATGGCTCAGTCATCTCCATCACCGGCGCCCATGTGGGCAACCAGGGTGCCTACCACTGTGTGGCCTCCAACCGCTTCGGTGTTGCCAGCAGCGTCGTCAACCTCCTGGTGCAAGGTGCGAGGTGGCCGGGGTGGCCCTGTCCCTGTTCCCATGTGCTCCAGATGCCCCTGGCGTGGTGGTGTCCCTATCCCCATGTCCTCCGTGTGCTCCAGATACCCCTGGGATGATGGTGTCGCCCTACTCATGTCCTCTCCACGCTTCAGGTGCTCCTGGAGTGGTGGTGCCCATGTCCCCATGCTGATGTCCTCCAGGTGCTCCTGGGGTTGTGATATCCCCATGCCCATGCTGATGTTCTCCATGGGCTCCATGTGCTCCTGGGTTGATGGTATCCCCATGCCCATGCTGACATCCTCCCCGTGCTCCACATGCCCCCAGGGTGATGGTGTCCTCATGGCCATGCCAATGTCCTTACTTGGCCCCACGCTGATGTCCTCCTCCTTCTCCAGGTGCCCCCACGGTGTCAGTGATGCCGCCAGGCCCCGTGACGGTGAAGGAGGGCAAATCCCTCAGCCTGGAGTGCCTTGGCCGGGGCGAACCACGGCCGCTGGTGCGCTGGAGCCGGCTGGGCTCCCGGCAGAAGGTGGAGCACCAAACGCTGCTGCACATGGACAGCCAGGCCATCCTGCAGGTGAGCAGGGCACCCTGGGGTGCCGCGGGGTGCCAGTGGGTGCTCGGTGCTCACTAACCCACCCTGTCCCCCTCCACCCAGCTTTCGCCAGCCAAGCTGGAGCATGCTGGCACCTACGTCTGCACAGCACACAGCGCCTTGGGTTCGGCACAAGCCCGGGTGGACGTCAACGTGGAGACGGCGCAGTCGCACCCCGGTGCCCCCGAGGTCACCGCGCCACCCACCGTCACTGTGGTGGCCGGGGAAACCGCCACGCTGCATTGCACAGCCAGAGGTACAGGGAGGATGGAGGGTGGTGGTGGAGGAGGGGTGTCCTGCCGCGGTACCCTGATGCCACAGTGATGGGCGCCGGCGTTGCCCGTAGGTGAGCCAGCGCCGCGGATCGAGTGGTCGAAGCTGCGGGCGCCCCTGCCCTGGCAGCACCGGGTGGTGAACGGCAGCTTGGTCATCCCCCGCGCCGCGCAGCAGGACTCGGGCCAGTACATCTGCAATGCCAGCAGCCCCGCTGGCTTCGCCGAGGTCTTCGTCACCCTCGATGTGGAGAGTAAGGGGGGGTGGGGCGGGGCTGTCAGGGTGCCCCTGGGTCCCTCCTGCTGTCTTCACTGTCCCCTTTGCCCCTGCTGTTGCCATCACCCATCCTCGGCTCCTCTCCATCTTTCCTCTGCACGTGGCTGTCTCCGTCACTGCTCCCACCCTCCCATCGAGGCCTGCCTTGTGGATCCATCCTTGCTCCATCCCGACACTCTTCCTGCTCTCCATCTCCTCTCAGGCTCCGTCATCCAGCCCTTCCCATGGATGTGTCTGTCTGCTTGTCCCACCCCTGTGCACATCCATCTCTTTCCTCCACCCATCCCTTATTCACAGATCTGTCCATCACTTACCCATCCCAGCTCACACCCATTTCTCCGTCTCCTTTCACACACCTCCATCCATCTCTTCCCAATGGATCCATCCATTTCCCCTTCATCCCAGCACACGCCCATCTCTCCTCTCAAACTCCTCCATCCACCCCTGCCTGGTGGCTTCATCCGTCACTCGGCCATCCCAGCTCACACCCGTCTCTCCACCTCCTCTCAGACTTCTCCATCCATCCTTTCCCTCGTGGATCCATCCATCTCTCATCCATCCCAGAACATTCCCATCTCTCCATCTCCTCTCCGACTTACCCATCCATCCCATCCCACCCTTTGTGGATCTGTCTGTCTCTGGTCCACCCTAGCCCATGCCCACCTCCATCCCCACTGACCCATTCGTTGCCCCATCCTGGCTGCGGCTGGGCACTGACCGTACCGGCCGTCCCTGCAGCGCCGCCGTACGCCACCAGCCTGCCAGAGGAGACCGCGGTGCGTGCCGGCGACGCGCTGCAGGTGCAGTGCCTGGCCCATGGCACCCCGCCGCTGCTCTATGCTTGGGACAAGGTCAACGGCAGCCTCTCAGCCCGCGCCACCCACCGTGCCGGCCTCCTCCGCATCAGCCCGGTGTTGCCCGCCGACGCCGGCACCTACCGTTGCCTCGTCACCAACCGCGTCGGCACTGCTGAGAGCTTCGCCCACGTGGCTGTGCACGGTGAGCCCCCACCGCAACGGGGCCGGTGCGCACTGGGGATGCCTGTGCTGCCGGGTACCATCAGGGCTTTGCGTCTTGCCCAGGGGATGCCGGTGATGGGGGCGATGCCGGCGGTGGTCCCTTGACGGTACGGATAACGCCGGGGAGCCTCATCAAGGGCGTGGGCAGCACCGCCGAATTCGCCTGCGCCGTCTCAGGGGAGCCCCGGGCACGTCTGGAGTGGCTGAAGGATGGCGGGGAGCTGCCCCCCACCCACAGTGTGCGGGACGGGGTGCTGCGGTAAGGAGTGGGGACAGGGCGGTGGGATCCCCACCACCTGCCCCCCCCGGGGTCCTACACCCCGGCTGTGTCCCCAAACCCCGGCTGTGTCCCCACAGGATGCCGGAGCTGGCGTGGGGGGCGCAGGGGGTGTACGTGTGCCGGGCCAGCGCCCCGGGACGGCAGGCGGAGGACAGGGCCACCCTCACCGTCCAGGGTAGGAACGGCACCCGTGCACCTGGAAACACAGGCGCCTCCCAACCTGTCCCCCACCAACACTGGCACCCCAGTACCCCCATCTCCCCACACCCACTGGCACCCCAGTACCCCCATCTCCCCATGCCCATGGGCACCCTGGCACCCCCCATCGCCCCCTGCACCCCCATACACCCCCCTACTCCCTATTTCCTCTCACATTGATAGGTACCCTAGTACCCCCCAGCTCTCCCGATGTCCATGGGCACCCCAATACCCCCCACCTCTCCTCAGGTTTGTGGGTACCCCGACACCTCCAATCCCTCCCCACACCCACAGGCACCTCAGTATCCCCCATCTCTCCCCAAACCTTGGAGCACCCGGGTACCCCACCATGTCTCCCCATGCCCATGAGCACCCCAATACGCCCAGTCTCTCCCCACACCCACGGCCACCCCAATGGTCTCCCCATGTCCTCGAGCACCCCGTTTCTCCCCATCGCTCACTCCTCTGGTTGGCACCCCCGACCGCAATGCCTCCCTTGTGCCAGGGGAGCCCCCCAAAACCCCGCTGTCCCCCCCAAGCTCTCCCCAGGGCCCTGATCAACATTCGGACGGCGGTGCAGACGGTGCTGGCGGGGATGGCGGTGGAGCTGGAGTGCCTGGGCTTGGGCGAACCCCGTCCCCATGTCACCTGGAGCAAAGTGGGGGGCCGCATCCGACCCGGGGTGCTGGTTCGTGCTGGCACGCTCACCATTGAGCGGGTAGAACGGGCAGATGCTGGGCAGTACCGCTGCACTGCCACCAACGCTGTGGGCACCGTGCAGTCCCACGTCATCCTCCATGTACAAGGTGAGGATGGGAACACGGAGCTGGGGACACACACACGGTGTCACCGCAGGGTGGTGACACCTCTGTGTGTCCCCAGCTGCCCCCCAAATCGCCGGGCAGCCGGAGGTGAAGGAGGTCTCGGTGGGTTCGGCAGCTGTTTTGCCCTGCTTGGCATCCGGCTTCCCGGTGCCAGAGATCACCTGGAGCAAGGTTAGGTGGAGGGATGCAGGGATGGGGGGACAGGGTCGGGCGGGCACCCCATGGGTGCTGACCCCCAACCCGCTCTGCCACAGCTGGAGGGGGAGCTGCCGGCAGGTGCCAAGGCGGAGGGGAACGTCCTGATGCTGCCGGCTGTGCGCCATGAGGATGCTGGCGTCTATGCCTGCCATGCCGCCAACCACCGCGGCCAGGAGACGGTTTACTATGTCCTCAAGGTCCGAGGTGAGGATGGACGGACAGATGGATGGGCAGGGTGGGGGGGGGCAATGTACCCCCACCCCTCCTGACCCTGCCATCCCTGCAGAGCGCCTGGTCCCCTATTTCGGGCAGACGCCCCGCTCCTTCCTCCCCCTGCCCACCATCAAGGATGCCTACAAGAAGTTCGAGATTGTCATCACCTTCCGACCTGATGCTGCTGATGGTGAGCACCGACGGGAACCCCAGGTCCCCTCCAGGTCCCCTCCGTCATTTTCTCTTCCCTTCCCTCTCCATCCCTACCTCCTTCCATCCCTTCATGCACCCTCCCCTCTCCCTCCTTCAGCTCCCATTATTCATCTGAACCCCCCCCCCGCCCCCCCAACCTTGTGGAGGGTTTCTCCTCCATCCTGGGGGTATTTTGGCGACCCCCAGAATGTGACACCCCGCCCCGGGGTGGGGACCACCCTGCCTGACCCGTGCCACCCCCACAGGGCTTCTCCTCTACAACGGGCAGCGGAAAACCAGCGGCGCCGACTTCATCTCCTTCGGTTTGGTGGGTGGCCGCCCCGAATTTAGGTGAGACCCATCAGTGGGTGCTATGGGGAGGGGGGAGATGGGTGCCAGCACCCACCCACACCCCTTGTACCCCCCAAAAATAAGGTTTGACGCTGGTTCGGGCATGGCCACCATCCGGCACCCGACGCCACTGCGGTTGGGCGAGTACCACACCGTCCGTCTCCTCCGCAACCTCACCCGGGGTTCACTGGCACTGGACGGGCACCCCTCCATTAACGGGACCTCGCAGGTATTTTTTTTGGGGGGGGGGGGGGGGGGGGGGTTGATGTGTATTGGGTGGGGGTCAGGGTGCTGGAGGTGGTGCCCACCTGCTTGTACCCGCAGGGGAAGTTCCAAGGGCTGGATCTGAACGAGGAGCTGTACCTGGGGGGGTACCCTGATTTTGGCGCCGTGGCTAAGACGGGGCTCAGCCGCGGATTTATGGGTGAGTGGTGGGGTTTTGGAGGGCACTGGGTGCGGGGGGCTGAGCGTCCTGTCACCCCCCCCACCCCCTCTCCATCCCTCCACAGGCTGTGTTCGCCAGCTTCGCATCCAAGGGGAGGAGGTGGCCTTTGGGGACATGGACCTGCAGGCACATGGTGTCACCAGTTGTCCCACCTGCCAGGACCGACCATGCCAGGTGAGGATGGGGGGGGTGATGCCCACCCGTCGCCACCCATCCCCACCCATCACTGACACCCACGTCACCCCCTCTAGAACGGCGGTGTGTGCCAGGACGCCGAGAGTGGCACCTACATCTGCCGCTGTCCCCCTGGCTTCACCGGCAGCAACTGCGAGTACTCGCGGGCTTTGCATTGTCACCCAGGTAGGTGCCCGTACCCTGGGGACGTCACCCTGATGTCCCTCCCCGGATGGGTGCTCATGGCTTGTCACCCTACAGAGGCGTGTGGGGCTGATGCCACCTGTGTCAACCGGCCAGACGGGCAGGGCTATACCTGCCGCTGCCACCTGGGCAAGGCTGGGGAGAGGTGCACCGAGGGTGAGCATGGCTGGAGACACGGTGACGGGCTGGCACCACCTTGGGGACATGGACATGGGATGGGAACCGCCTTGGGGAGATGGGCATGGGGCTGGGACCACCCTGGGGACATGGGTGCAGAATGGGGAGCAGCCCAGGGAGATGGCCATGGGGCTGGGACCACCCTGGGGACACGGCCATGGGGCTGGGATGGCCCTGGGGACATGGGCATGATGGGGACAGATTAGGTGCCATCTGGGAAGATGGACATCATGGACATGATAGAGATGGGCCATTGGGTGCCACCCCAGGGAGATGGGCAAGATGGGGATGGGTCATTGGTTCTGGGACCACCTTGGGAACACAGGCTGAGGGCCACCCTGGGGAGATGGGCACAGGTCTGGGGACCATGCTGGGGATGGAGGGACAGGGCTGGGGACCACCCTGGGCAGATGGGCACCGTGGGACTGGAGGATGGGGTCCCATGGCTGGGCACTGATGTGAGGGTGCCGCAGGCGAGGCGGTGAGCGTGCCGTCCTTCGGCGAGGCGGGCGCCTTCGTCTCCTACCCACCCCTCACCAACGTCCACCACGAGCTGCGGGTGGAGGCCGAGTTCCTGCCGCTGGCACCTGACGGGCTCCTGCTCTTCAGCGCTGGCAAAGCTGCCCCCATTGAGGACTTCGTCGCCTTGGCCATGGCCGGTGGCCACCTTGAATTCCACTACGAGCTGGGCTCAGGTGGGCTGGCATGGTGACAGGGTCCTGGTGGCACTGCGGGGGAGCTGGTGGCACCAGGGACTCTGGGTACAGGTGGGGTGACCTGGTATTCCTAGCGTCCACTGGCATCATTGGGGTCCCTTGGCACCACTGGGGTCCCCAAGTGTCACCGAGAACCCCTGGCATCACTGGGGTCCCTTGGCATCGTTGGGGTCCCCAAGTGTCACTGGGGTCCCTTGGCATCATTGGGGTCCCCAAGCATCACCAGGATCCTCTGGCACCGCTGGGGCCCCCGAGTGTCACCAGGGTCCTTTTGGTTCCTTGGGGTCCCCAGGTGCTGCTGGGTTGCTAGACATCATTGGGGTCCCCCTGGTGTCACTTGGGTCCCCTGGCATCATGGCGCTGGGGTCCCTTGGTATCACCAGGGTGCTCTGGCACCAGCAGGGTCCCCAGGTGTCACCAGGGTGCTCTGACATCAGTGGGAAGTCCCTTGGTGTCACTGGGGTCCCCTGGCATCACCCGTGTCCCCAGGCACTGCCAGTATCCCCAAGCATCACTGTCACACCACCGGGGTCCCCTGGCATCCCTTTGGTCCCCAGATGCTGCCAGTGTCCCCACGCATCAGTGAGGTCCCCTGCCCCCACGGGGGTCCCCCAGCATCACCCAGGGCACCTCTCCAGTCCCCAAGCATCCCTGGTGTCCCCCATGCCTCGTGATGCCTGTCCCCCCAGGCCCAGCGGTGCTCCGGAGCACGGAGCCAGTGACACTTGGCCGCTGGCACCGGGTGACAGCCGAGCGGGTGCACAAGGATGGGATGCTGGTGGTGGATGATGCCGCCCCGGTGAAACGCTCCTCACCTGGCAAGAGCCAAGGTCTCAACCTCCGCACCCCCCTTTACCTGGGGGGCACCGAACTCCCCCTGCACCCCCCAACCAACGTCTCCTTCCGGGGCTGCATTGGAGAGGTGAGACCCCCCAAACCCAACCCGGGTGCCCAGGTCCCCTCACTGGGGGAGGGAGGCTGGGGGCTGACATCCCCTCCCGGTGTCCCCCCAGGTCTCCATCAATGGGAAGAAGGTGGATTTGTCGTACAGCTTCCTGCGGAGCCGCGGTGTGGGGCAGTGCGGGCAGAGCTCGCCCTGCCTGCATGCTGCCTGCCTGCACGGGGGCCGCTGCCTGCCCCTGCCTGCTGGCACCCCTGCCTTCCGCTGCCTCTGCCCCCCCGGCTTCGGCGGTGAGTCCCGCGGCGGGGCGGGGGGGCGCACACGCGTGCAGTTGGCATGTGCGTGCATGCCGAGCATGCGTGTGCACTGCGTGCGAGTGTGCTGCGTATTGTGTGCGCTGGGCATGCACGCGTGCTTCGTGTTTGCTGTGCGCGCACGCGTGCTGTGCATGTGTGCGCTGCAGATGCGTGCGCTGTGTGCACGCGTGCATTTTGCAAGCGGTGTGCGTGCATGCAGGGGTGCTGGGAACACCTCTGTGCACAGTTTGCATGTGGGTGCATTTGCTGCGTGTCCACGCGGTACGAGCTATGGGCATCTGCTGTGCACGTGCTGTGCATGCGCGTTGTGTGCAGTCGGCATGCGTGCTATGCACTGGGTGCAGCCTGCATGGCTGTGCATCTGCCATGCGTGCATTTATATGCATGCATATGCTGTGTGCGTAGTTTGCACAGCGTGCGTGAGCATGCACCGTGGCTGCTGTGCATGCTGTGTGCACACTCCTCGTGTGCATGCTTACCCTGCACATACACGTGTATGCAAGGGCAACTCCCGCGGCAGCAGGTGAGCCAAGGGCATCTGACCACCCTCACTGTCACCTGGTGTCCCCTTCTGTGTCCCCAGGGCCACGCTGTGAGCAGGAGGAGGACCGCTGCCTGCACCACAACCCCTGCCGGCACGGCGGCACCTGCAAGGGCAACGCCTGCCTCTGCCCACAGGGCTACACTGGCCCTTACTGCCAGCACAGTGAGTCGGGGGACGCCTGGGGACACTTGGGGACATGGGGGGGGCATGTGCCACCCCCTCGCCAACCTCCCTTCGCCTGCAGGCTTGGCGCTGGCGGAGCTGGATCAGGACTGGCAGGAAGGCAGCGGGGGTGGCGGTAGGTCCCTGCACCCATTTCCCCCCTTCTTGCACCCAAAAGCGATGCTGCGGGTGTGGCAGCCGGGCGTGGCCCCCCCTCACACCCTCTCTTTCCCCACAGATGCCCCCGGACAGTTCAGTGCTGCTTTCCAGGACGGCTCCTACCTGGCCCTGCCTGGTCAGCTCTTTCCCCGTGGGTGAGCGACGCTGGGGACAGGGCACCCCTGAGCAAAGTGCTGCACCCCCACCCGTGGCATTGCCTGGGGTGCCCACCCTGCCTGGGGTGCTGCAGCCTCCCTGGGTGCTGCAACCCCCCCGGGGAGTTGCACCACTTCCTACAGGTTGCACCCATCACAGTGTTGTACCAATGGCAATGTTGCACCCTTCCCAGCATTGCACCCTTCCCATAGCGTTGCACCCATTGCAGCATTGCAGCCTCCTTGCAGTGTTGCACCCGTTCCCATGCCATTACACCCTCTAGGGTGCTGCACCCCCTTCCCACAGCATTGCACCCGTTGCAGCATTGCACCCTTCCCACTGTGTTGCAGCCATCACGCCATTGCACCCCTTCCAGCAGCATTGCACCTATCGGTATTGCACCCTTGCCACGGTGTTGCACCCATCGCAGCGTTGCATCCTTCCTGGGATGCTGCACCCTTCCTTCCTATAGCGTGACACCCTCCCAGGGTGCTGCACCCCTTCCTGCAGCATTGCACCTGTTGCCACTTAGCACCTTTCCCAGGGCGCTGCACCCATCATGCCATTGCACCCTCTCTAGGGTGCTGCACCCATTGGGCCATTGCAGCCTTCCTGGGGTGCTGAACCTTTCCCAGGTGCTGCACCCCTCGTACCGTTGCACCACCGCAGGGTGCTGCACCCACCAAGCCGCCCCCCTCTCCTCGCAGCCCACCCGAGGCGCCCGAGAGCATCGAGCTGGAGCTGCGGACGGGCAGCGCCGACGGGCTGCTGCT
>JAVJGI010000040.1:108604140-108634581 GCA_035590275.1 Ibycter americanus
GGCGCCCCCTGCTCCTCCACCCTCCCGGGGGGCTGCGGGAGCACCTGCCCTTTCTGGAGCCCGGGGAGTCGGCAGGGACCCCCCGCGTTCCCTTCTTTAGTACCCCCGTTCCCTGGGGTTGGGGTGGGGCGGGATGTAGGGGACCCCCCGGGGCTCTGGGGGCCCCTCTCCCTGCCTGACTCCCCACTCGTAGGGGACCCCCTGGGCTGTGAGGGTCCCTCTCCCTGCCTGGCTGCCCAGATATGGAGGATGCCACCAGGTTTGCGGGGGCCCCCCTCCCCGCCTGGCTCCCTGATGTAGGGGATCCCCCTGGGTTGTGGGAGCTCCCCTCCCTGCCTGGCTCCCCAGGCCCTGTACTCTTCCCTAGGGTGCCCCTTTTTTCCTCCCCTCTAGTGCTACATCTCTTTGTTCATCCGTAACCACCGTTTTTGCGGTATGTGGGGGATCTGCGTCCCACCCTGTTGGCTCTTTCTAGCCTTATGGGTCCCCCTTGCTGCCCTCATCCCCCGCAGTCACCCCCCCAGGGGACGGCAGCATCCCTTCTGTGAGGTGACAGTTGGGTGGGTGCTGGTTCTACAGGAGGAACTGCCGGGGGAACCCCAACTGCCTGGTGGGCATCGGGGAGCACGTCTGGCTGGGTGAGATAGATGAGAACAGCTTCCACAACATCGACGACCCCAACTGCGAGCGCCGCAAGAAGGTAGCCCTCCCCTCCCCTCCCCCAAAAGCATCCCCTGCCCTTCGTGGTCCCCCGGAGAAGATGGGGACAAGGGGCGGTGACACCTCCTGTCCCCCTATAGCCAGGGAGTTTGGGATGCGGCTGTTTGTACAGTACCGGAGCGGCATTTTCCTGAAAAACAGCCATAAAACGGCCGCCCTAGTTGCTGGATTTCTGCTTGCTCCTCCACAGTGACGAGTGACAACTGTTACTTTCTCTCTTACGCCAGAACGCGTTTGTGGGCTTAACGAACCTCGGCGCCACGTGCTACGTGAACACTTTCTTGCAGATGTGGTTTCTTAACTTGGAGCTCCGGCAAGCCCTCTACTTGTGTCCCAGCACCTGCAGCGAGTACACAACCGGAGAGGGCATCCCGAAAGACAAAGGTGGGTGGGAGATCATCTGCTGCAAACAGGAGTGGTTTTGCTCGTTTTCTCCTAAATTTTTACACGTTGGCATCCGCTTTGGGATAGTGTTTATCAGGAGAATTGAGGGGTGAAGCTCCAGCCCGCTTATCCAATCCCCACACCATTGGTTTTGAGTCTATCGTCTGGCCTTGGGGAACAAACTAACCTTTACCCGAGTTATTTCTTAAATCAGAGTGGTCTGATCTGATTGAAAAATCTGATTTGGGTTTGTTCCTTGCCAGGCTGCTTTCCAAAGCATTCTCAGCTTAACGATGGTACTGGGGGTGGAAGCACATGGGTTGGGACTGATCTGCGCTATTACAGAGCCACACTCACCCCATGGGAGGGCAAAAATTTAGGTCCCCGGTAGGAATGAGACTCCGGTTGCCAGCACAGTGGACGTAATGGCCTCGGGTGACGTACCTTTATGTATGATATGGCGCTATAGGTGTGCTCTGGGTCAGAGCAGCTGCCTGATTTCTTCTGTCCTAATTTTTATGGAGTTTTTAAATGATGTCTCACCACTTAGGGTAAATAAGAAGCTATTGCTATGCGGCAGTTGGTGCCCCTGCTTAAATTCTTCACTCGCAGCTCATGCTAGGCACTGTGGGACACTTACAGTTGGACTCAATGATCTTAAGGTCTTTTCCAACCTAAATAATTCCATGATATTTGGTTTGCGCTGGGACTTCGCTGTCATCAGTGACTTGAACCACTTTGGTTCTCATGATAACTTAAAACGACTTTTAAAAAACATACCACTTCTCATCGTTAAATTTACTCTTACAAAGAAAGAACAAGGGAATTACTTGGAACAGTTATCTCTTGCCTTGAATTACTTGCTGTAACTTGTGCAACTTGTTTTAATAGACTATGAGCCTCAGACCATTTGTGAGCACCTCCAGTACTTGTTTGCCTTGCTGCAGAACAGCAAAAGGCGATACATTGATCCCTCTGGATTTGTCAAAGCACTGGGCTTGGATACCGGGCAGCAGCAGGTAGGTTTGAGGCTCGCCCCTCGAGCAATTACCTTCTTTAAAGCAGCCTGAAACTGCCCTTTTACATTATTTTAGTGTCTGAGAGCCGGGTTCTGCTGCGCAGTACAAACACAAAACGAGAAGTGGTGCTCCAGGCCCTTGCTGTTGCTGTGGGAGGTCAGGAGGAGCCCAGGGAGCGATGGGATGGGGACAGGGAGTGATGGGATGTGTTGTTAGTGCCTAATCGACCCAGGCACTGTGCAGGGCGGGAGCAGAAGCTGCCCTGAGGGTCCTTTCGCAGGTGCTTTATGGGCTGCTCCTCTCCCAGATGGGTAGTCCAGCAGGGGCTGAAGAGCTCTCGCAGGACGAGAAGATACTTGGTTGGGTCACCAGGAGCCAGCCACCATCCAGGGCGAGCGTGTGGGGCAGAGAAAGCACCATTAGAGAGGAGTGAGTGCTGCAGGGGGGTCCTGTGGGGCTGAAACTGAAGAGAGCTTAAGAGCAGGGCACGGCTTGAAAAAAGTACACTTTGAGAAGTAAGGGAGATTGTTGGAAGAAGAGCCTGAGCGCCAGCACGCATTTCCTCGGGAGGCTCTGGGAGGGGAAGGAAGCGGTCGCTACTGACCAGTGATACTGACGGACAGCTGGGACAGGCCAAAGCCTGCTTGTTTTCGGGAGAGGAGAGCTGGGCTGGGAGAGGAGGGCCCTGGGATGCGTGTGGGGAGGCTCCGAGCCTTGCAGGAGGGGATGAATCCACAGGCCAGCTTCTCGTGTTTGGGGTGGGTTTATTTTTCTTTTTGCCTGTAAGGCAAGCGGGGACAGCTCGTATTGCATGCTCAGCTTTGGAAAACAAGCATTAATGGGATAGAAAGCCCTGCAGGAGTGTTTTTTTTTTCTTCCAGAGCCCTGCAAGGAGTGGGGCAGAAGTCAAACCACCCGGCGCGGCTGGCTGGGAGCCAGGTTAGCTCACGCCGTGGTCTCACGCTGGGGGCCTCGCACTCCTTTTAGGCAAATTCCTCTTTTTCTTTAGTTCTCCCGACTGGTCTTTTTTTCTATTCAGTGCACGCCGAAGCCTCTGTGCAGCCTGCGTGAGGGCTCCGGGTAATTTGCAGTAAATTAGCCACAAGGTTGTGATTGGGCTTTGTGCTGTGGTGTATTGTTAACAGGCTTGGCTTTCGCTTCTAGGATGCCCAGGAGTTTTCAAAGCTGTTCATGTCACTGCTGGAAGATACTTTATCCAGACAAAAAAACCCAGATGTTCGAAACATAGTGCAAAAGCAGTTCTGTGGAGAGTACGCCTATGTCACGGTGTAAGTATTTGGTCTTCAGGAAGAACCTTTCTGTAAATATTTAAACATTTTACAAGAACGTGAGGCGGGGGAAAGATCCCTCCTAACAGCCGGAGCAGGCAGGTAAGCTTCTACTGAAATATTTTGTGAGAGGTTTTTAGCTTTTAGGTTTCTTGATTCTGTGCGTGTGGTGGTGTTGCAGTTCTCCAGATGCTTTTAATCCTTTAATGAAAATTTACTAATTAAACCTGCAAGTGAGTTAATGGGACACAAAATCCTGCAGCCAGAAAACCGTGTACTCACGTGTTGTATTTTCATTCCTGTGTTCTTGGAGCTGTGGATTTCACCTCAAAAATAATATAAAATGGTGTATGTGAGTTGTAAGCAGGTGTTCTGGTTTTTCCTGGTAGATGCTGTGATCCTGTTTACACCTTCTTGCAGAGTTTTTGTGGTGTAGGGGCGTGAATCACACTAACTTTGACTTCTGCTTTTATCACTCAAGGAGTATTTTACGAGTGGCTGGGGAGTTCAGACACATGAACTAGTGAAATGTCCTCATGTTGTTTTGTCTTTTTTTTTTTTTTTTTTTTTTTTTTTAATCCTAGCTGCAACCAGTGTGGCAGGGAGTCCAAACTCGTGTCTAAATTTTATGAGCTGGAGTTAAACATCCAAGGGCACAAGCAGCTGACAGACTGTATAACAGAATTTCTTAAGGTACGAGCGCATTGTTCTCTGAGTCCTGCTATTCTTAGCAAGATACTTTAATTCCTTCCTTCAATTAACAGCCTTTGAGGTCGGTATCGGAGCAAAGCAACTGAGTCTTCTGAGTGAGATGCATCCAAAAGGAAATGTTTTTTTTTCTGCAGACTTGAAAAATGAGGATTGAGTCATGCGAGCAAGCAGTGGCTCAGGACCAGAATGCAGCACATGCGCATGTTATGGCCTTAAAAAGCACTTGAAAGTCGCATGTTTAGTTAAAATACTTTCCCAGCAAAGTTGGGAAAAAGTCTCCAAAGTCTGACAAAAACTCCCTGTGTGCTTTGTCATGGATAGCACCGGGAGAATGGCTGCTTTTTGTGTTTTCTATATCGGTACTCATCTGCATAGCAACAGGAGACATTCCCTGCTCTAAAATGTGCTCTCAAAAATACTAGGGAGGGCCGGGAATAGCTGCTGCAGGAACAGCTGCAAGTACTCTTAATTCGACTTGAAAATTTGCCTAGATCTTAAGTTAAGATATGGCAGGAGAAAGGTTTGAGATGTGGATTCAACTAAAAATATTTAGGACAGAACTAACCTGAAATGTGACACTGTGCCTGAGTGGTCTGGCTGTTGGGCAGTGGCTTTGCTGATGCGCTCAGCAAACCGGTTGCTCTGCTTGCGGAAGGCCTGCTATGAAAAAAGACTTGTTTGTGTATGCGCATTAAAATCCTGAAATGGTGAACTTCAGGTTTGTCTGCTCCTCCTTCAAATGAAACAACCCGGTGACCTTGTTTAGGGCAGCTGGAGTTCTCTGGCTGAATCATGCCTTTGGATCTGCTTAGGTGTAGACAATGGCTCTTAGAGGTAATGTTTGTGTGGTTGAGCGCAAGAGGATTGTAGTTTCCAGGCTAAAATGTGGCTTTACATTAACCTAGTCCATGTGAACTCCTTAAAGGGCGACTTAATTATTTTCTGTTTCCATAGCCCTCATTGGTATAAACCAACTCAGTCAAGCAGGGAGCAAACCTGACAGTCTCGTAAGCAACCTGAGAACTAGGAATTAGGCTCTGTTCAGTCTACAGTTTCCCTTAAAGTCAGAGCAGTCTACTATGGCCGTGCTGTAAAGTGCTTTTATTAGCGCGCATTTCCAACCAAGAGATTATTTGGGAAAGTAGTTGGGTAGAGACTTAAATGGTTAAAATAACTTCCGTGCTTTTCAGTCCCCAGCTGTTGAGTAGCTTGGACTGGTTCACTTTTTTCTGTTCTCAAGACCTTTCTTTCTGCCTCCCCTCCCTGCTCAGGAAGAAAAATTAGAAGGGGACAATCGTTATTTTTGTGAAACTTGTCAGAGTAAGCAGAATGCCACGAGGAAGATCAGGCTGCTAAGTCTTCCCTGCACGCTCAACCTGCAGCTGATGCGTTTTGTGTTTGACAGGTAAGCCTCTCACTGGCGCGCGTGCTGGAAAAGCAGGAGCACCCTGGGTTGCAAGGAAGCTCTTTGGGAAGTCATCTGCTCTGCTCTTTCTGCATTAATTTAAGAGATTGAGGATTGAGTGCATGCATGAGCTTCTCTGGGAATGCTCGGTGGGTTTCAAGGGGAGTTATTTTGAGATGTGAACTGTTATTGCTGTCCCCTGAGCCCGAAGCTTTGCCTCCCCACAGACAAACTGGCCATAAGAAAAAGCTGAACACCTATATTGGCTTCTCCGAGCTGCTTGATATGGAGCCTTTTATGGAACAAAAAAGTGAGTTTTGTGCACTGCGTTTCATCAACTTTACCCACTGCCTCTCAGCACACGAGCAGAGATCTCCTCTGAATCCCCTTTTTGAAGGAAAAATACGTCAGGAGTTGTTTGAAGCCCGGGTTTCAAGTAACTGCCTCGCTAAGTGGGTTGTGGAAGTCACAACCTACTTAGCAAGGTCTTGGAAAGATGCAAGTTCAAGGGCAGTCTTTGTCTGCTGCCTTACAAAAACGTGAGGCACTAGGAAAGAAAAGATCTGTGCTGTTCCAGCCAGAGTGCTGTATAACTGCTGCTTTCCTTCCAGATGGCGTTTACGTGTATGAACTTAGTGCTGTCCTCATACACCGTGGCGTGAGCGCCTATTCCGGGCACTACATCGCCCACGTGAAGGATCCGCAGACGGGCGAGTGGTACAAGTTTAACGATGAAGACATCGAAAAGATGGAGGGGAAGAAACTGCAGTTGGGGATTGAGGAAGATCTAGGTAAAACCTTTGAGTTGTGAGTGCCCTTTTAAAATAACTCTTTTCACCAAAAACATGGAGGCTGAATACGTGGAGGCCCTGTTACTCTTAAAACAAAAGTTCTCCTACGCATGCTGTCACATCTTAGGAGTAATGTGTGAAACAGCAATTCTGTTAATTGCAGCCAGATTTTCTTCTTTTCAGCCCCGTGTGATGAGTGTTTACACACACCTCGTGATCAGTTCCTCTAGTATTTCTCTTGCCTGCCACATGGCAGATAAGACGCTGATAACTTCAGCAGCAGTTGCCTATCGGGATGAAACAGACAAGTTGCTGCTTCCTTGGCTGGTGTGCAAAAGGAGGGGTAGGAACAGATAACAAGATGATTTTCTGTTTCCTTAACACATTATGTTTTTATTTCCACTGAGGTGTTTTACTTGGAGGCAGTAAAGACTCTCCATTAAAAAATCTTGATCCGTATAAGGGCTTGGAAGCCAAAACTGCCTTTTTACTTTGCACTTTTTACTTCTCCTTTGCTTCTTCTGTTCTGCCGTTGTCGGCTCATCTTGTGCCGGTGTTCTGGTGCTGCCCTGATTACCGTGTTCCCTGGACAGGACAGGGTCCTGATTTCTTGGAGAGCTTGGCTGAGGCTGGACCTGCGGGTTTTTCAGTCTGCAGTTGATACGTAGGAATGGTTCAGCGTTAAATTGGTATTTGGAGTGCTCAGATTTGCAGTCGCTCCGTGTTCCTTAGCAGGATGCGTTGCAATATTGGGAAATGGGGAAGTTAATGCCAGACATTTCACTTACGGTGCAAGCAATGCATTCGCAGAAACACTGACCCACCAGGTCGCTCGTGTTTTGCTGCAATTGCACTTTATGAAATGTTGCCTTTCTTTGAAGCATCCTGAAGTAAAAGTTTAATGAAAAGACACCCTCAGATTTATTTGCTTCCTTAGTTTGTTGTAAAGCCATGTCAGCCTGAGCATGCCCTCACGCAGGCATGGGGCATTAGCCTCCCTCTCCCATTCCCTTCCATGCACGCATCTGCATGATGCCACTTTATTTTCAGCTCTCTTGCTAGTAAACACCTTGCATTTCATCACGATGTACATAAAAGCTGGCTGCTATTGGAGCAGCTTTGTCATCCTGTTAGTGTTTGACTACCACTTGCTTCCAAACAAATTGTGAAGCTGGCTAGACATCTAGTGGTGTAAGAGAAAAATAAGCTCCGAAAGGAAATAAGAGCTTTGCAGCCTTTCTCTCCAACTTCCCGAGTTGCCCAGCGTAGCAAAATAAGATGCAAATAAACCACTGTGGCCTCGATCTTGTAAAAGTTTGTGCTTAACCGCAAGTAAGTATTCTTGCTGAAATACAAGGCTGCTTGAAGAATGGAAGTAAAGCGTGTTTAGAAGCCTCTGTAGGCTGGGAGCCTTAATATTTTTTATCGAGTGCTGATGTTACTTGCCTGCTCCAAGCAAAACTGAGACCCTTCTTTGTTACAAATGCGTGCAACAGCAGGAGAAGGTCAGTAACGTAAAGCAGAGGTCTGCTGCAGGGAAAGAGTCCTGTGGCCTGGCTGCGCAGATGGGAACAATTTAGAAAATATTTGGAGAAAATGCAAATAAAGAGTGTCTAGGAAGTCCCCTGGATGGTGTGGTGGGAGAGGCATGTGAATTTTTTCAGAATTTGGGAGAGACAGGCACTTCTTAATGTTTCAGTGTTCTGTTTAGAGTTTGACCTGTGGTGGGTTGTCTCCTTACACTTTTTAAATAAAAAAAACCATGGTTGATTTTTGCAGTTGCAGCCATAGATTAAGTGTTTTTCCCTTGCCTGACAGTCTGCCTGGAAACGGCAGCTCTTGCAACGAGAGTTTACATCGCACCACCAGCTGTGCTGTAATGACCGTTTCCGTGGGTGTTTGCTCCCGAAAAGCTTTGTTGCCCATCAGAAGGACATGTGTTTTTTCACATACGCGATCACCTGTAAATAAGATTCTTTTCCCTGAGGACTTGACTCTGTTCTTTGGTGTCAGGACACCAGAACAAGAGCCACTGGGGAGAAAGGATGTTTTTACAAGAGTTGCTTTTGGCTCAGTGAGGTTTAACTGGGGAGAGAAGAAAGGCTCTTGTAGAAGGGCAGTTCAGAACAGGCTCCTAATTTTAGTCCCTTTGAACTACCCTGCCTCCAGAAATGCTGGAGAGATTTGGGCCTTTCTTTGGGATACAATTTTGGCTCATGCCAAGCCCAATGCTTGGCAAAAAGAGGCCTGGCAGAGCACAGCGGGGAGAGGGAAGCTGGCTAGGTGGCAAACTTGTCCTGTTAACGGAGAATCAGTAAGCGAGCTTGTGCGTTTATTGTGTTTTGCCTTCTGTACCACAGCAGAGCCTTCTAAATCCCAGACTC
Organism: Ibycter americanus; assembly: GCA_035590275.1. Taxonomy (NCBI): domain Eukaryota; kingdom Metazoa; phylum Chordata; class Aves; order Falconiformes; family Falconidae; genus Ibycter; species Ibycter americanus. Next base: position 108,612,844 of record JAVJGI010000040.1, read on the forward strand.
GTAAACCTAAGTGTGGGAAAGGGACTCACTGCTCGCGCAATGCTTACATGCTGGTATACAGGCTGCAAACCCGGGAGAAGTCTCTGACAATCGAAGTACCAGGTGAGTGAGCTTTGACTCTCTTGGCCTCCCCATCTCGTCTTGTGATGCTCCGGGCAGGCCAGGAGTCAGGGTTTTGCTCAAAGCCCCTTTTGTGACCACTGTCCGTGAGCCCCCAAAGGTGCCGTGTGGCCACTCAGTGTCACGATCAGTGAAACCCCTGGGCTTTCCTAGCACTTAAGTAATATCAGCCTGATTATCTGCCCTCTGTGCCCGCTCAGACCTCGCTATCTTAATCAGCAAGCCAAGGTGGGGAGGGGTTAGGAGGAGGTCATCCCGCTGGGAGCCACGTGTGGCAGCGGGAGCATTGGGATTCACAGCCAGGATCCCGCAGGAACCGCTCGGGTTCCTGAAGGCGAAGGAGAACAGCGTGGTTAAATGTCATCGGCAGTGCATGTACTGTGCTGGAGGTGAATAATCCTGACAGATGTCAGGTTTCTTCTGCGAGTGCTTAATCTTTGCCATATTGAGAATAAATGGCATGAAAATAAGAGGATGCAAGCCCTTAACAGGAATTTTGTACGAGCGTGCTCGTGTCTTGCTTTAAAATTACTGGGGGTGGCAGAAATCCCTGTAGGTTTGGCCTGTGGATTTAATGATGCTTCGCATTTGCGTGCTACTTGATTGGAAATATTAATTAGGCCCCTGGTGCTGATGGGGTTGGAGGTGTGTTCCACCTTCTCCACTCTTCTGCAAAGCGGGGACAGCGGAGGTGGCATAACCCCTTTGGACCTCTGCTGTTCGTTCAGGTTGTCTGGATGTGGAGGGGGTAAATCGTACAGCTTTTCCCCCCTCTAATAACGGCACCAAACCTTTTCCAGCCCCACCACCACTAAAACCCACCCTCTGAGCCCCACAGCCTTGGGAATTAGTGCTAATTCCTGCCTTGGATCTGCAATTTCAGTCTGTTCCCTGAGCTCTCTTGCGCTCCCTTTCCTCCTACCCCTCTGCCCGAAACAATAACTCGGCAAAAGCCTCTCCACCCAGCTCCAAATTCCTGCGCAGCCCTGCGGTTGCCTTTGTTTCACATGGAAGCCTGCCAGGGAACAGGGAGCGAAGGGCAGCAGTCGAGCTGTGCGGTTGCGGGGAGGTTTCATGCAACTGTAAATTTGAGGCATTTTGCTTTGATGCTGTTAAAAGCGGCTTTTCCGGGACGGTGGAGAGATGTAACTTGGCTCTGACCTCAAGGGGGTCAAGCTGGTTGTTTTTTTAATACTGTGTGTTCTCCTAAGGTGGATATTGTGCTCCCTGGCCGCAAAAGTGTTAAGCTTTCTGGAAATATTTTGGCTCTTCAAAATACTGCTGAATAGGAAGAGGCTTCAGATAAGCAGTGCTTTCCCCCTTCCTTACACCAGCCCTGCGAGGGAAGTGTTTTATCTTCTTCTTTCCCCTGCTGAGGTTTGGTTTGTTTGGGTTTTTTCCATCGACAACAGCAAAAATTCCCATTTCCCTCACCTTTCCGTCAACAGCAGGATCTGTCCCGGCTTATCTCACATCTCCTGAGGGCTTTTTGCCCTTGGGTTTGCAACGTGCTCGACCCTTCTTGCCGAGATCACGCGTACCTGCAGGGCTGCACGTCAGGACAGGCTTGGGGTGTATCCGTAGGGTGAAAAGCTCTTACTTCTCCCCTGGGAATGATGGGTCCTTGGCAGCACAGAGAAGCTGCTCTCGGTGGGAGGCAGAGAAGTGGCTGGAGCAAGAGGAATAGCAGGGAGGGACTGAAGCAAGCAGCAAAGCGTCCTGCTGTGCTCCGGCTCTGCAGCCTCTCACCAAACCCCGCTGCACTTCGCACAACTGCCAGCGCTGGGCGTAGGCTTGTTAGCAAGCAAAGGATTTCTCTCTTAATGCAGCAACCAACCCCGAGTAAATTATTTTCTTGGGCACCGTTGTATTGCACAGGACAGTTGCATTTAATCATCTACAACCATAAATATTGGAGAGAGCAACGTCCATGTGCTGGGCTGTCGGAAAAACCTTGTCTGTCATTAGCTGCATGGGGTAATTTTTAGGCTTGCTCGTTATCCCCAGTTAACCGATCGCAGGGATAATTAACATAATTGGTATTTTCCTTTAAAATGACTGCTTTTTCTTCTTCCCAACAGCTTTTCTGCAGGAGCTGGTAGAGCGCGATAACTGCAAGTTTGAGGAGTGGTGCAACGAAATGGCTGAGATGCGCAAACAGAGCGTGGCCAGAGGCAAAATCAAACACGAAGAGGTGAAGGAGCTCTACAAAAGGTTACCCGCTGAAGCTGGTCTGTAAGATATTGTGGTAGTATTTGTAGTAGACTGTTGTTAAGATTAGTAATGTTTTGTAACTAACCCACAACTCGCTTCTGTGGCCTGCGCTTCGCTGGAAGGCATTCGCTGCAGCCCTCTTGAATGAGGAAAGCGATGGCTGTCTATTGTTGCTGCATGCTTAGGATTTGCTTTCCCTCTCTTGTTTTATTACCTTAACCTATTTTTCTCCTTTTTTACTCATTCTCATGGCCTCTGGCATCGCTAATTCCCTCTCCCTCCTTCCCCATCAGTCAGTCTCCTGTGTGCTTCCATGCATTGTGACTGTTTTCTTCTGCCTGGTGAGCAGCTCATCTCGTTAGCGGTTAGTGGCATCGAGGCAGAATAACTGGTCAGTCTCAAATTGCCAACTCACGGCAAGTTTGGGAGCTGTTGATCCAAATTAATCAGCAGGTAACAGGGTACAAGAATGCCTGACCTCCAGCAGAAAATTATTTGATTCATCCCTGCCAATGCTTCAGAGCTCCATGTCTAAGCTTCGTAGTCAGCCTGATGAATGGCTGGGGTTAACCCTTTCCTACTATTCCTTGTGTCTTGCTGCCTTAGCATGTTCTGGGCGCAAGGATTTTTATTCCCCACCTTGTTTTCCTCTCCATCTCCCTCCAAACAAGTGTAGGGGCACTTGCTTGGTCCATCCAGCATGGGGAACTTCTCTCCGCTATGTGCACCTCTCAAAAACTCCAGGAAATTTGTAAAGACTTTCAAACGTGTTTAATTGTGTAGCCTGTTAGAAAATTTGATGTTCAGCTTTAATATTCATTGCTTGATGCTGAGAACCAGCAGCGACATTCGAGTAGCCGAACAGCAGACTCCTTGGCTCCTGGAAATGTCTGCCTCTTCGATTTATGAACCCGGGTTTGCAGACAACAGGCGCTTAACTCACGAACAGGAGGGTGTTGCAGCTCATCTTGCCTAGTCTCCGCAAGTCTGAGCCGTGTTAAAATGTCACCGTTAAATCAAAGTTGCGGTGGAGGTATGAATCTGCCGTGAGTCACCATTAAAAAGGAGCAGCCAGCACAACTCTGTTATTTTCTCTCCCCCTTGACAGAAGCAGAATAGTTCACTCTCAGCATTTCTAAGACAACAGAGGAATAAATCTCAAAAAGATATTTTTTACAAGTGCAGGTAGAGCTCCTCTGCCCCAATTTGAAGGTGGGGGGACCTGAAGCACTGTGCTGAAGGCACCCACTGCCTGCTGCTGGGCACGTCCTCCTGGGCACAGCAGCTTGCTAGCACAGCTGGAGGCAGCGTTATTCCAGTGCTGCTCTGGGTTCGATCCCATAGGAGCTTGGGACTTCTCTGCAGCTGTGCAGACACATTTTCTGCCAGCTTTGTGTAGCCTGCCCCAGAAAAACGTACTTTCCGGCGGAGGCAGCTTTCATCCCAAACTAGCAAACCATTTCTGACAGCGTTGCAATTCTCTGGAGGTCATGGCTGTGTATCTCTGATGGCATTGCATAAGATGAAAATACCACTGATTTATGCTGCAGAGGAAAAGAAGGTTTAAAGCCCAGCTTCGCAAAGATCCAGTGCAAGCTGGAAGACGTAGTGTTTTCCTGTAGCTTCTCTGTTGTTCCTTTGTATAAAACATTAAGGATTTGTGTCCATTTGAGAAGTATATCTAACGGTTATGTTCCCCCTTGTTTCAGAGCTGCCCTTCCCATCAGCCCAGAATGGGGTTAATTGCCTCCTAATTGCCCAGTCACCTCGCAGAAGGTTTTGCATATCAATGCTTGGTCTTCATACTGAAATACAGGGGTTTCACCTGAAGTTATTTCACTGCTCATAGAGACACTGACCCGCTGCTGAGCCTTGGCTTTGTGCAAGGTGTTTGTCCTTGAGCAAACAAGGGCGAGCTTGCTGCTCTGTTTCAAAAAAAATCGTGCTCACCCTAAAAAATTTGAGCAAGTTTCCATTTGCTCTGTAAATCTTCAAAGGTGCGAGTGTTTCTTGCCCAGGGCTGTAAGAGCAGCCCAGAATTACACTGAAATTTTGGGCACTGAAGGGATGGGGTGAACACTGACCTTGTCTCTTTGCTGTTGTTGCCTTTTATTTTTCAGTTTACCCTCATGAGCTCGCTCTGTTATAGAAAGAGCCTTTAATATATGATGATAACTTAAATGTTAGATATTTTAATTTTAAATATTATATCTGTCCCTTGATGGACAATAGGAAAACCTTCCCCTTTCCTCAATGGCTCTCCAGTAAGCCCCTTAGGCCCTCCCTTTCCTACTTGGGAGTGCTCTGCTGTTTCATATTGATTGCTTGAATTCAAAATGACCGCTTGTTCTTACATATCTGAATTTCATGTAGCTCCTGTCTTCTCGGTCTGCGATGCCAAGATGAGAATTGGACAGGGGAAGCTGTATCAGATGTTTGAAAACTTGTACCGCAGAGATTTAATCAACAGTGATAGCCCGTTAATTTTTAAAAGTACTGTTGAATATCAGAGTAATTATAAAATACCATCTGCTGTATTGTGTCTTAGCTGATGTGTAAGGGCTTGTTTCTCTTGATGTTTTTTCCCCTCCCAGGTTCCCCGTACGACTTCATCTCTCTTGAATGGCTGCAGAAATGGCTGGATGAGTCTACTCCTCCAAAACCTATAGATAACACAGCCTGCCTGTGCTCACACGGCAAACTCCATCCGGATAAAATATCCATTATGAAGAGGATATCGGAGTATGTGGCTGACTTCTTCTACAGGAGATATGGAGGAGGGCCCCGGCTGAACGGTACGGTGTCGGGCTAGAAAATGCCCTCTCCCAAGTCACCTTCTGGTGTGCTGGATGTATTTTAGAGCCTTTCTCTGATCCCAGCACCACTTTGAGCCATCCTTTATCATCATAACTTAATTTCTGCCCATAGCTTTTGTGCTGTGCTGTTATTTCTGGGTGATTTTTTTTTTATTATCGCTTAATTAGGTTAGCATTCAAACAGATACAGTTAGTCTGATTGCAGGGTCTATTTCATACCGGAGTTCTGCTCTGTCTAGGAAGAGCTGTGCGTAGAGGAATTTCTGAGAAAACAATGGTGCACTTAGGTTAGAAAACATAGTACTTGGAAGGTTTTATGAAGTTGATTCTAGAAAATAACAAAACTTGCACATGCAATCCCCGAGACTCTTGAAAATTACTTTCTGTGCCTGCAGCACCTACAGATCCTGCGTGGGCAGTGTTTCGTGGAGCGTGTGGATCTGTGCTGCCTCTTGCCAGCAGCCTGCGCTCCGGAGCAGCACGGATGTGTGCGGGCCAAGAAAATCATGTACTGTCTTTCACCTCCAGCCTCTCCTGAGCTGCCTCCTAGGGAAGCACATACCTGTTAGCCTGTGTGCTTGTGTTGCAGGCATCTGTCATGCATTTTGATTTTTGGGGTCAGCTCAGCCTCTGCAGTCTTTGGGCATCCCTTAATCAAGCCCCAGGCTTAGTTTCTTTTATAAAGGAGCTCAATAACTCCCACTGAGACCAAATTAGCTCAGCTCCTACTAGGAGCTTATAGGGACGAAACGCAACCAGCAGAAACTGCTGTGACGCAGGCAGTCTTTGTGAAAAAAACAGGCCAACATTTATTAGTCGACTGGAAGATCGCCTGCAGGTTTTTTTTGTTGAGTGCGGCTGGGAGGGATGGGTGAACGTGCTGCGTTCTCTGACTTGCTTCCCTGGATGCGACCCTCCTTGCTCCCAGATGAAAATACATGCGCAGCTGTAGCGTTTCCACTCCTGTTGGTCCAGTGTAGCTTTGCAGAGGGAGGTTTTCGTCAAGGTTTAACTGGCAAAGTGCCACGATATGGGTTTTTTCCTTGCATATGCCTAAACTGTCCTGCCTTTTGAGTCCTGTGGCTGTGTGTTGGCATGACCTGGCTCGCAGCTGTAATTGCAAACTGTTGATATCAGTGATAGAGAGCTGTGAAGCTAGAGGAACAGATCGCACCTTAACTGAAGCATTTTACGCTTATTTAAGTTTCAAATGTGGCCTGATCTGGCAGTAACCCCGGGGATCTCCTCATTTAGTTGTGAAATCTCCAGTCATGAGGCACCTGTCTGGGCGCATTCAAACCAGGGAGCAGCTCAGCCGCACATGCAATAAATTGTGTTTCTTTTTCCCCCCACCCCAGTCAAAGCACTTTGCAAGGACTGCGTGGTAGAAAGGTGTCGAATCCTGCGACTGAAAAACCAGTTAAATGAAGACTACAAAACGGTTACAAACTTGCTGAAGATAACAGTCAAGGGGTATGTAAGTCCCAATGCTTTCAAATGTTGTCAGAGATATTTTTTTTTTAGAAGTGCTTAAATAGCTTTTTCCTAAAGATTTTACTGTTCAGGCTCCGAAGAAGAATGGAGTTGTGATTCGTGTTGCCAATGCTGTTCTCTCTCTGCAGGAACGATGGGTTCTGGGTTGGAAAGGCATCCTTGCGGAGCTGGCGTCAGTTGGCTCTGGAGCAATTAAATGAACAAGATGAAGACGCAGAGCACAGTAACGGAAAAATGAATGGAAACGCACAAAACAAAGGTAGTTCTGCTGCTGTAGAGACCCACCAGCTCTGACTGATACCTCCTACAATAGACACCTCAGGTGTTCCTGTAGCTGTTTTGCTTCCCTTGTATGAGTAGGGAGGAAACAAAATAAATCAAATAAAAAGCTTCTTTGTTTAAGGAGCTTTTTATGTGATGAGCTTCAAAACTGCTGGGTGATCTTCATATCCAGAGAAGAAGATGAGGTAGTAAGTACTTTTACAAAGCCATGTAAAATTACTGCCCCAGACACACGATTTTTTCATCTGCTTTTATCTGAATGAAAGAGCACAGGGGAGGAAGAAACATGAAAATTACCTTGGGGAAGGGATGAAGATGTTTATTGCAAAGGTCTGTGGATGAAACAGCACAGCTGGTAAAGTAGCACTGGGAAAAGACAGCCTAGAAAAAAAAAACTCATTAATTGAACTCTCTTCTCTGCCCATATCATCAGTCTGTGAGAATAGATGGCTTTTTTTTTATTTGCCTTCTGCTCTTTAAACCTTTGGAAACTGAATATTTTGTTGAGAGGGCCAGAAGCTTGTTTGAATGGAAGTGGAGATGATGGGCTAATGGCATCGATCTTGGGCTTGAAGGCTTTGAGAACACCACAGCCCTCCTGATAATATCTGTAAGCTGGCACTGCCCTTGGTCCATTCATTGAGAAAAGGGTACTTCTCTGCTGAGTGAATGCTGCTCTCATTCCTCAGCGGTGACCTTGGTTTCACAACAGGTTGCAACTCCCAGTAGTACATTTGAATTACTTGCAAACCGACTTGCTCGTTAGGCAGGTCATTAGAGACTCTTGCAACACATTATTGTGTTTATGATGCTCCGTTTCATTTCAGTAGCCAGTGCTTTTGTCTTCGGGGCTATGGTTCTTAACTATAATTTATACATCACTGTGGGCCTTGTCAAACCCCTGGCAGGCTCCTCCTCAGTTTGTCAGGCAGCATCTGTTTTAAATCAGTATCCTCGAGGCAAAGAGCGGACTAATATTTTGCCAGGAAGGTTTCTGCTCCCTGCGCCCTTACCTAGACTCGTGTTTAGGTTAAACTCCGAGATCTTTGGGAGCAGTGAACCCCTGTGGTGCTTTAGCCGTAACAAATGCATCCTTTGTAATCTCACAAAGGACCGACTTGTGCTCCATGCACTTCAAAGCCCTCCTACGTGGCCTGTAGGCTGTAATCCCGCCTGCTCAGAGGCCAAGACATTTGAGAATAACAAGTTTCCTTCCAAAGTTTCCCCTGGGTTAAGGGTTTTGCTGCAATTTGAAAGGCAGCTGTGCTCCTTTCCCCCAAGGACTTTTCCTTTCCTTGGGAGAGGAACTCTGTGCAATCTTCTTGTTGTTTTTTTTTTTTTCTAATTAGATGAATCAAATGAAGAGAAGAGAGAAGAGGAAGAGGAGTTAAATTTTAATGAAGACATCGTTTGCCCACATGGTAAGTCTCTATGGGGGTTGGAGCTGAATATATCTGTTGTTGCTCGCTGCTCAAGACATTAACCTTCTAGCCTTTGCTCCATCTAAGGCCAACATGAGTAGTTACTGAAGAAATGTGCTTCATTCTCGTTTTCCTGGTGCTTCTTGACACTCAGACTTTGAGTTTTAATTTGCAAGCACGCTATCTCATTGTGATCCAAATTTTGTAAGGCAGTGAAAGGTGTGTAAATGCAGAGATGCTTGGATGCTGCGGGGAATGCTGGGCTGCGGAAGGGAGCATCTCTTCCTGTCCCTAACGAAGCAATGTCATGGAACTAGCACAGCACCAAAGATCTGCAGCACGTGGAAGCTCTGAAAGTATTAGGAGAAAAACAGTTGGTGTAAATCAGCCAAGGTGGGAGCTGAGAGTATCCATTTATTCGCTTGGTTTACATCAAAACAGAAGCACTTACCTAACAACTGTAGCAACACGGGCTTATCTGCAAGTGGCTGGGACCACTAAGGATATCGATTTACCAACCTGCTGTGCTTTGGTGTCGGTTTACATAAGGTTTTGTCCAGATGTTTGTTGTTTTGCTAAGTGATGGTTCAATTGCTGCATCTTTGGCTACCTTGTTGTTTGAGTCTCACTTTTTTAGCTTGTTTGTCACTCCCAGGAGTTCCAGAAAACTCCTGTTTGTATGCATCAATTTCCCTGCCAGGGATGCTTGATCTTGTTCCTAGTAAGAAAGAAACATGCCATAAATTAGCAACACGCCTCCTGTCATCAAGGCTAATCAAGGATGTAGAGTAATGGCTTGATAAAGCCTCATTTTAAAGCACAGTGTTTAAGCACTTTGTCACGCCTTTAGCTGTTATTCAGAGCCTTTAACGCTGTATTTCCCATTGCCGGGAGGCTGCTGCTGTTAAATAAACGCATGCATCGTGGTGATGAAATATTTAATGTAGCCAGACATGATAAAAATAGGCCAGTAGGCCTTTGAAAATATTATGCTGGTAAATTGCTAGTTGATCTGTGACTTTGGGTCATATCAGAACAAATAATATTAAATACGGGGGCTGCTGGCAGGTCATGTTTCATCATCTTGAGCTAACCTCTGATGGCTCATGGAAAACAACCTTTCCACCTTTAAAATTTCCCTCTGGAGTGTATCAGCAGATCTGTGGTCTCGGGCCTACCGCCTTCATTTTGCCATGGAGGAAGTTCCTGCCTTCTTGGGTAGGCTCTGGAAAAACCAGCGCTTTATCTGTGAGGTCTGGCTGGCCTCCAGAAATGCCATCCGGACGTTCTCTTAAGAAGTCCCTTTGCATCTTTGCTGCAATTTCTTGCTCTTTGATAGCTGCTCGACCCCAGAGAATAAGTTTTTCTAGATACCAGGTTAAGACTTCTTTGATGTCCGTGCCCAAAATGTGTCCATGGACAGTGGGAGGGGGAAACAGAGTCAGCAGCGGTTAGGATCATCTTCCAGATGGCAAAGCACTTGTTCCCTGCACACCCAGATCTGATTTTTCCACCTCTTTCACTCAACAGTGTATGAATCTGTTCTCGTTAATCAAGCGGTGTCAAGGCACTTATTTGTACAAGCTTGGTTTTTTTTCTCATCCTTGCTGGCTCTGGAAAGGAGCCTGGTGCTGCCACCTCATATGGTAAAGCTGGACCGTTTGGTGGTGTTTGATGTAGAGCAAGTGGCCAAGTGCTGCATCGAAGCAGTCCAGCCTGATCTTTGTTTATTAGAGGAAAAGCAGGGGGGGAGTGCATTGCTATTTTTTCCCTCCAGGGCTGGCAGAAATCCAGGCTTGACTGGAGTGAGGAAAGCCAACGGTCCGTGGGCCTGAGGAGCTGCTTGTAATGTTAAAGAGCTACCAGAGGGTGGGGAGGAAGGAGCCTTTTCTCTCTGTCTTCTTTCTGTAGCTCTTCAGGCTATAGAAAAGCAGATAATAAGGTATTGTGCCCATTGCTGGACACCGCTCAGCACCACAACTTCGCAGTTGCTGTTTGGCTTCCCTCTTGCTGGTGAAATCCACGTCAAGGCATGAGTATTCCCGTGCTGTATGCAAATCTGGTTTGCATCTCGGTGTTGCAACACTGTTCCTCTTACTTCTCACGGCAACTGCATGTAGCACAGCCGCGCCTTGACTTCCCAGCTGCTGTCTCAGAGGGACATGGGATGGTGTTTTGCCCTCGGCCATCATCAAGCCTGCAGGCAGGCGGCTGGTTGGATCCCCGAGCCCTCTCCAGTTCTCCCAAGCCTTGTTTGTCCTCCGGAGCGCGTGTCGTCATGCGTTCACGTGGTGTCCATATGCGTGAGCATGACTTTTTTTGCTATTTCTGTTGCTAAAATGATAAGAACAAATGCCTCACATTAAACTGTTCTTGGGGGGGTGGGCATTGAGCTACTTGAGCATCAGGATAAATAAATACAGCAGGCAAGTCGTCTGGGGGATAGCTGGTAAATCTTGCTTTGTATCTTCACACCCCAGTTATTCCCTAGAGCAGATCTAGGGTGCGAAATCTGTCCTTTCCAGATTATGAGGTGCTTGAGTGGGGGCATGTGAAGCCGTCTGAGATTATACAGCAGTAATTTTGTTTTTTAAGGGCATGGAAAGCACCTGGCTTCTGTGTCAAGGGGCATGGGGTTAGTCTGCAGCTTGCTAAATGGGGTCACCATAAAAGTGTGTAGCTATGGATAGCCAAGATCAGGAGACAGTAGACCTGTTCCCTCTTTGGCATGTCCATGCTTTCCCAAGCATCTCTCTACCACTGCTTGTATTTGATCAGCTGCTTGGTTTGAAGTCTAAAGGACATTTTTATTAATTAAAGTATTTTATTTTTTTTCCTCCTGTCTAAACAAGGAAATGATAAAGAAGTTGAAGGTGACTTTGTGTATTGGTTGTGCTCTTTTTTGCTGACATGGTGTTGGCTGATAAGTGCGTGAATATCTTCCCCCACGTTTATACCCTGTAATCTCCTAAATCTAGTTAGGGCTGCAAAACGTTGCTGAGCACATTGAGACCAAAGCCCTTCTCTTGGCTCTCCACAGGTGACCTGTGCATATCCGAAAACGAACGGAGGGTGGTTTCAAAGGAAGCCTGGGAGAAACTCAAGCAATATTTCCCAAAGGCCCCTGAATTTCCAAATAACAAAGAGTGCTGTTCCCAGTGCAAGGTATTTGCCAGATAACATTACCCTTTTGTTGACTGTAAATACATGGTCATATTTCTGGTTTTCTTTTTAGTACGACCTAGTGCAGCGTGGAGGAAAGTAATGTCACCTTTTAATAGCAGCTGGGAACTGAAGCTGTGGTGTAATTCACTGTTCTGTGCAGATTTTGGAGCGCGAAGGGGAGGAAAATGAAGCTCTGCACAAGATGATGGCCAGCGAGCAGAAGACTTCTCTCCAGAACCTGTTCCATGATAAATGCAGACCTTGCCTGGGCAGCTGGCCTCAGGTACGGACAGGAAGGAGGGTGTCCAAGGGAATGCAGCCGGACTTGAAGGTGGTTTTTATTAGCTTTTATCCCTCTCTCTTAGAAATTCTTTTTCACCTGTGAGAGAGACCGCCTGATAATCATTCGCTCAGTCCAAGTGAGACTGTGCCTATGCTGGGAAGCCCGTGCCAGCAGAGCTTACATGTGTGTTGTGCCGAGGTGTGATTTCCCCCGATTAGCTGTGCTGGCGCAAAGCCCTGCTAAAGATACATGAGAATGGCTCGTGTGCCAGCAGAGCTGTCGCTGGCCCGGAGTCAGCTAGATAAGCAGTGACTGTATTGCTGCTGTGGTTACGTCCGCCCCTAGAAGTACCGAAACGGTGTGGCCATGCCAGTGGAGGTGGCTTTCCACCGCCCTCCGTCTGCCTTCCTGTGCAGGCCAGGCTTTTGCTGCTGGTCGGACAAAGTTCACATGTGCTCCAGCATCCTCCTGCATCCTGAGAGGTCAGTGGGAACTTCCCTAAATGCTGAAACCCTGCAAATAGAAGCAACAGTCGTGCAAGACCTCTCGTACCCCCTTCTCCCTGGTACAAGTGTGCAGCTCTCTCTCCAGGACTTTCTTGGAGTTTTGAGGCAGCTCAAAAGAAATGGCACAAGCTCTTGGCTCCACGCCTTGGCTCCTGGGTGTCTCACAGCACTGATTAATGATTGACTCCTAGATCCTGCCAGGGTGCTTGGCAGGTGTCTGCCTCGGTTGCTCCTACGTCTGAGGGCAGCTTGCCACCCTTGGGTGCCTTCTCCAGCATGAATAACTATTGAGGTCTATATAGATCCATGTCTCAGAACTGGGGAGCCCTGAAAGGGTTTAAATGGGGAATGTTCTGTGCTGAGCTGGAGAGCTGCCAGGTCCTACCGGTAATATTGAAGGGTGGTATCTGGTTGGGTCTGCTTTTGTAGCTGGAGTAGGTGATGAAAAGCTGGAGCCCATCACCATGGCTCAGCTCAAAATATGAGGGTCTCTCCAGGCAGTGAGGCTACGTCCTCTGCTCTCTTTGAATTTCCAAAGGGAGCCTGATAAAAAAGAGCTGAGGATCATCCCCCCAAGCGTTTTGTGTTTTCCTGATCCAAAACAGTTGAGGTTCGGGGAAGAAAGTATGCGGAGCGGTTTGATCTGGAGGGGATGAAGGGAGATTGAAAAAAAAAAAATATATATTCCTCAGGTGTGTTGAGTTTTCCTGCAGAAAGATGGAGTGAGCCCTTAAGTCTGCATTAGGGAAAGTGGTGAGGATAGGTGAGCACGGAAAAGATTTTGTCACCCAGCTCTTAGGATCTCGGTGGTTTCTTGTCCAGGAGCAGACTTAGCTAATGGCAAATCAGTTGGGACAGGAAAACAACGAACGGTTCATCCTAAAACCACTGTCTCGTGAGGGTGCACAGCTGTGGTTTTGGACCCATGCTGCTGCCAAAAGGAGGAACTTCTGGATTTTGATGGGTGAAGCAAATGAGGCAGGTTGGGGTGGTCTTGCCCCACACCCATGAGGGGTGCAGAGATGCATCTGCAGTAGACCCTGCGTACCTGGTGAGAGGAGACGCGGTGCTGAGGAGTCTTAGCTGCTCCAGGGGAAACGATAGTTTCCTGCTGAATTAAAGGTAATTGGATCTAAAGCTAAACTAACTTTGCAATAAACACAAGATTAGTAATCTAAGTGCTTAGTACTTGATCCCAAATTATTTTACTTGGCTTTCCCAGTGCACTTGCATGGAGTTGTCATGGTAAAACCACTGAGGTCTCGAAGAGAGTGCTGCAGAAAAAGCTGAACAGTCATCGCTTCTCTGTTGTTGGATTAATTAAAAGGGATCCCTTTTTTTCCCTCTTTTCACCTCCAGGAGACAGATGAGCTGTATATTGTTTCACAGTTCTTTGTAGAAGAATGGAGGAAATTTGTCAGGTAACTTGGCTTGAAGTTTTTGGTGCTTTTTATTCCTGTTTGTGGGGGGCTGTAGATAATGGTTTTGCTTTTGGATCCCAGCGCGGTGTGTAGTTACCTGCGGTTTGCCTTTGTGGAAACAAGGAAGCTGATTTTTGCAGGACTTGTATTAGTTGTAATACGCTGTAAGAAACTGAATTTCCTTGTTTACTGTGTCTTAACCAGATGGTTGGATTAGATAGTAACCTGATTAGTTTTTTCATCTGTCTGGAGCTGTATCCTAGGCAAAGGTCACCGCTTAGTCCTGTTTCCATGGGCTGTTGGTGGTAGGAGATGGAAATCTCTGCTAGATAGGAAAGTAATTTTGCAACACACAGGAACACAGATCTGATTTCCTTGTCGCAGTAGTTTAATATTCCCTGTTGGAATGCCTTCTGTAAATACTCACCTGTGATTTCTTCTTGGCTGCCTGCAGAGTTGTGGTTTTGGTGAAATAACCGGACCAAGCTTTGCAAACCACTTTCCTTTGCCCACGCAGGAGGCCGACGCGATGCAGCCCCGTGTCCTCAGTAGGAAACAGCGCTCTTCTCTGCCCCCACGGGGGCCTCATGTTCACCTATGCTTCCATGACCAAAGAAGACTCCAAACTGTGAGTTTCTTGGCTTCACATGTCTGCCTTTGCCAGGTGCCTTCATCTCTCACGGGCCTCAGGGAACGTTCCCTGAGGCTCACTGAGCTGCAGCAACGCAAGGAGCAAATGCTTTCCCTAGAATAAAATCAACACATACGCTTTCTCAGGCCCACCTTAGCCTTCACGGGAGGCAAGACGAAATTGTCAAAGGATGCTGGGTCAGGAAAAAAGAGAGCTTACTTAAGCTTGGCTAGTTCCTAACAATAAACTACCCTGAATGTGACTGTGGCATAGGCACATCCAGCTTCCTTATGATTTCCTTTTCTTGAGACTTGCCCCTGGAGCGCTGGACACTGGGCTGGAGTTCATGCTCCATAGCATAGCTTCTGCAGTGATGCAGCACTAAAAGTAGCAGATCTTCCACTCCTCCTCCATCCTCCCTCCGGCGTGACTAGAGCAGAAGAGCGTCACTAATAAGACGCTACTGTTTGCCTGTATCTTGGGTGTACAGGCCCTCCCATGTAGCTGGAGTTATGGGTTGATTTTGCAGCTTTTCTTTCATTAAGAGACTAAAAAGAAAAGGGGAGGCTGTTCAGGAGCTTGGGGCTTGGCGTTTCCATGTCATAAAGCACGTTCTTGTTCCTTTGCACAGTATAGCTCTAATATGGCCCAGCGAGTGGGAGAGGATTCAAAAACTCTTCGTCGTGGATCATGTCATCAGAATCACCCGAACGCAAGCTGACAGGGCAGACCCGGAGAGCGCACTTTACGCCTCTGAGCCCCGTGAGTGAATCTTTTGCTGCTGTCTGTGCTCTGTTCTTTTGCTAATTAGTGCCAGCTCCCTGGGAAATGGCTCTTTTTTGGATAAAGGGTCAGATCTAACGGGATCTCAGCGGTAAACATGGAGCTTGGCAGATGCCCCCGGTTATGTGATCCACTCTGGGTTAGTGGTGAGAGGCATCAGGCAGGTATCTCCAAGGAGCTGAAGCAATTAAATGCATTTTTCCTTTGTGCCTCCCCAGAACTCTGTCCAGAGTGCAGAGAAGGGCTGTTATGCCAACAGCAGCGGGACTTGCGTGAGTACACCCAAGCAACCATCTACATCCATAAAGTGGTGGATAATAAAAAGGTATGGGCTCTCTCCCTCCGTCCTTGCTCATCCTGGCTCCCTTTCATTTAATGGAAACTGTGCCAGGTACCCAAATAACGATCCGAACATGGCAGCAAGACGGCTATCGCAGCCTGCTGCGTCCCAGCAGGGTTGGGACCTGCTGGTGGGGATGCCAGGTGGCCTGTGATGGTGGTGCTGGGCAGGGCTGCTCTCTGTGGGCAAAAAGCACCCAGCTCTGCAGCTCGTGGAAGCTACTGCTTTGGCAAAAATAGCAAATGGGGAAAATTGTGGCTGTAGCTGCTCTGAAAATTTGGTCTTGAGGCTTCCTTTTGCCAAACTGAATGCTTTGCGTTATCAGGTATCGTCACAATGTTCCCAGCTTTGATTATTTTAGGCGATGTTGTAACTGTTTCTGTTTTGTAATTGTGTTGTCAGGCTCTACCTGTTCGCCTTCCCTCCAATAGTTGTCATTTCCTTTCCTGGTTGCTCAAGTGACATTTATTCCTAGATAGAAATAAGCTCTTAACCTTCATGCTGATGAAATAGCAGTGAACTTAAAGATGGTTTTCAGGATCCCCTACGAAGCTGTGAATTACGTCTCTGCTTTACTGGTGTCTTAAGGGATCAGTATGAGGTCTAGAATTGACTTTACAGGTACCCAACAGCTGGTTATTCTTCCTCCTTAGGGCTTCTTTTATGCTTTAAGGGGGAAACGAAGGCTCATGGGAAGCTCAGATAAAGATGTTCCCTGTATCTTTGCAGGGGGGGTGGGGATTCTTGCCTCTCATTGATTTCCTCCTCCCTGCCGATGAAGGGGAGGAGCTGGAGCCCGGAGAACGCAGGGCACCAAAGGCTGGGTGGGTTTCTGCCTTGGCTGCGAGATGCAGAGCACGCAGCATGGTCTTGAGCCATCAGCTCTGGATTTTCAGCCTGTCTCGAAGCTGAATCCCGAGGCTGTATCTTGGCTCTGGTGCAGAGGAGGGTGGGTGGGTTTTTTTCTTTTTACTGGTGCTGGACAGGACTGTGCTCACACGTGTGGGGCTGGCAAAAAACAGGCAGCTATTCTTTGCTGAGCAGCTGGAGCTGGAGAGAGGGGGCGAGAGCTTGCCTGCAAGATCCCTCATTAACAGGGCAGTCTCGGTGAGATGCGAAGCAGCAATAATGCCCGCCAGCAGCGCGGCAGCACCGCCAGCGAGGATTGCAGACGGCGGCACTTGAAGCCACTGCTTCCTTCCCTGCCGGTTTCAATTTGCAAAGCTGGGGAGCGTTTCCCATCTCCTCGCCCCTGCTCTTCCCCCCCCACTGCAGCCCCAGGTACCCCCTTTGGCTGGTGCTGTGGGAGGGAAGCCACGGCCGTATAAAATCAGCATAAGGCGGCACTGCTGGAATCTGGAGGGCTCTGGGGAGGCTGTGGTTGGTGCTGAATGTTTGGGAGCTGCAATTGCATCATTAATTGCAAATACATTGACGGAGAAGTGAACTCTCGGGCATCCAGGATGGAGAGCACGCCAGTCTCCTGGGCTCCTGCAAACCCCAGCTCCAGCCAAAGCGTAGATGTGAATTCATGTCTGGCAGATGCATGCCTCATGGAGTGACTTACACAGAACTGAACATCCTTCTTATTTATCTGTTTGTGTAAATTATTTAGATTTCATTTACTTACAACCTCCAGACCCTAAATAATGGTGCTGAGTGCCTCTTGTTGGCCTGCTGCAGGGATGGAGAAGTGTCTAATTTACAGATAATATTCCTTTCTCTGTGTTAGGGCTTTTGTAATACACTTAGATGAACCAGAGAAGCAGCCAGCTAATGGGAAAGAAATCAGTCCAGGCCCCTGGAGACTTTCTCTTTGCCTGGAGAGGAGAGTAGGTCCTGAGCCGCAGGAAGTGCCTGCAATTCAATAGAGGAGCTTGTTCTCCTGAGCCAAATTCCCCCATGGTTCGATGCAGCTGGGGAGGGGTGGAGAGGACTTTGCAGGGCATGGTGAGCCCACCCCTGGGTTGTTCCTGCTCTGCCTCGGTTCCTTGGGTCAAGGTGGCATCCTGGATGTCTCTGCAAACTGTTTGCTGTGATGTGACAGTCTGGGTTGTGACCGTCGGGTTAGTTATGGAGAATGATTTTTATGACTTCAGGTAATGAAGGATGCTGCTCCAGAGCTGAACGTGAGCAGCTCAGAAGCTGAAGAGGAAAGGGAGGAAAACAAGCCAGAGGGGGAGCAAGACCCAGATTTTAACCAGGTAGAGATCAAAACCACCACCAGGTTCCTTAGTTTTTGCATCATCCTCTTGAGTCAGCATGATGGGGTAGCTGCTGCCCTCTGTTTACTGCTAGCAGGCAAACCCAGCAGTGTCTTAAGTTGTAATTTTAGTGGTCATACCATGCCATCGCTTTGGTTTTGGAGAGATCAAATATCGATGGTGACTTGTACGCTTGGCTGATCATCCACCCCGCAGTAGCGTTTGAAGCAGGAAGAGGTTTCACGGCAAGTCCTGCTGTCCTCTTGATACTTGCATGCGGTAGTTTGCTTTTGACGGGGCTTTTCAGCACTTCATGCCTTCCCTCACATGACCGATTCGCCCAAAACACGCTCTGGGGTACGGGGGAGGTTGTATTGTCCACCAGTCCCGAACCTGAGCTCCTGATTTTTGCCTCCTGTTCCTAGACGAACGGTGGTGCAAAGCGCCAGAAGATCTCACACCAGAGCTACATCACTTACCAAAAGCAAGGCATCAGGCGAAGCACCCGGCACCGGAAAGTCAGAGGGGAGAAAGCACTGCTTGTTTCTGCTAATCAGACGCTGAAAGAGCTGAAAATACAGGTAAGAGGGTTTTCCTCCGAACGAGTGGTGTCTCGAGTAAGACAACACAAAATTAGGAGCACGTGGCAGGGGGAGGGTGGAGGGAAAGAGTATGAAATCCCACGTGGCATCGAAAGGTGCATGTTGCTCTTCTAAACATGGTATTTTTGTGTAGCTCAGTGGTATGTTTTTCCTTCCGCACAAAATCAGCGTGTCTCATTGTGTTGGCACAGATCATGCATGCATTTTCAGTTGCTCCCTTCGACCAGAATTTGTCGATTGACGGGAAGATACTGAGCGATGACACGGCAACGCTCGGCAGCCTGGGAGTCATCCCCGAGTCTGTTATTTTATTAAAGGTAACGTGAGAGTGTGGCTGCTCAAATGAAGTCGAACGAAGCAGAGAATTGAACTGATTTTTGTACAACCAAAGAGAAAACATGGTTGTGGGGCATGTGAAAACTGCGGTGCACTAGACATGCCCACCCATGGCTGCTCGGTAGCCTAATTTAATGAGTTCTCCCTGGAGCTCCTTCTTGGAGGAGGAAAATCTCTTGGGTGTTTTTTTTAAAGAGCATTTATTAGCTGGCCTTTGCTGCTGAGCTGTGTGGATACCAGCCCAAAACATGGCTGAATTCGGGAGCAAGTCCTCCCCTCTTGTTCCCAGACAGTGTTTGAGCAAGAGACCCGTTCCCCGCTCCCCTCCAGAGTCCTACCGTGAACTTCCAAATGAGGTTGCTTGCTCGTTAATCCCCTGCTCCGCTTTGTTTTCCAGGCTGATGAACCAATCGCAGATTACGCGGCGATGGATGATGTTATGCAAGGTGAGGAGCGGGAGGGACCCTGAAAAGTTTTGGGTTCGGGGAAGGCGCTTTGCCACTGTGATTTTGGGAGAGGTATTGATGGCCAAGGATCCTGTTGGATTTGGGTTGTAAAGGTAGAATATAGAGGCGCTGAAGCTTTGCTGTCACTGTCAGCGGGAGATTCAGCGGTACAGCGCCGCTCAGACAAAAGAATCTTTTAGAAACAACTGTCAGGAGGCTTCTAACACCGTGCTTTTTTCTTTCTGTCCCCAGTTTGTATGCCTGAAGAAGGATTTAAAGGTGCGTCTGGGTTCGTGTTCCCCCCCCCGCCCCCCGGCTTTGTGTAAGCCCTGCTGACTTCATCCCGTAAGTGTCATCATCTTTTGGTCGTTGTCTTTTCTCCTCAGGGACTGGTTTACTTGGACACTGATGGTTTTCTAAGTGTTGGCAACAGAGGAGCGACCAGAAGGGAAGAGGATTTTGACATGGTAGGGCATTAAAAGAAAAAAGGTGGATACAGGACTGAACTCTTTGACTCTTCCAGAAGGCAGAAACCCATTCTGAAATGACTGCCCTCCCTCCCCCCAAAAAAATGCCTTATGTCAAAGCAGATTGCACTGAAGGACACCCTGCCTTCAAGAGAGCGTTCCCGATTTTGTATTTAATAAAGCAACAGGAAGGCTGGAAAGTTTAGCAGCAGTAAGAGCGCATTGTGTTTACAGGCAAGGGAGATGGAGGCATTCTCGTGTATTCCCTGACTCAAATCCTGCACTGCGCTCGTCTGTCCGAAAAGGGGTTGTAATCCAGTAGATCAAAAACATCTTGATCTGTTCTCGAGTAACTCTTTAGGCGTAACCTGCTTACAGATAATCCTGTCTTTGATCCACTATTACTCTTTCAGTACAGCATGGAAGTAAAGAAATTGTTACTTGTGAGGAATGTCTAGCTCTTTCAAAAAAAAAAAAGAAAAAAGAAAAAAAAAACCAACAACCCACCCTTCATCTATTTAACCCAAAATGTAAGCTGTGGTCTGCCTCCAAAAGCCTTCCACCGCGGAGGGGCCGGGAAGCTGCCTCCCTCGTCGCCCCCGCCGGCTCTTCAGCCACTCGCCTTCACTTCCAAACGTTTGATGATCTTTAAATAACCACCTGGTCTTTCTCTGTGAACTGTGTTTTTTAGAAATGTGGGGTATTTTAATGACTTTTGATAACATCTTTTCCTCCAGTCCGGGACTGCCAGGAGTGCTCATGCCCATGGCTTGGGGGAGCCTGAAGCAGAGACGGCGAAGGGGGCGCGGGTGGGTGGCGTGTTTCCTGTGGGAAGAGGTTGGGGTTTTTTTCCCTCCTTCTATTCTCATTTTTCAGGAATGCACTAATTATTATTATTTTTTACATCTGTAGCTCCCATAAAGGATCTCTCCCCATTGCCTATTAGTAGCAGGAAATAGCGTACCGCTTCCAGAGTTAAAAAAGGAAAAAAAAAAAAAGAAAAAAAAAAAGGGCACTGTTGAGGTATCTCTGTAATAACGTAAGTTAGATGTTTCCTGTTCCTTTTCAGCCTTTTAACTTGTTTGTGCAGCAAAATGTGATGCAGAGAGTTGGGTTGCTGCCACGTCGGCTTTACTTTTTTTTTTTTTTTTTTTTTAAAAGCATTGCAGGAGTTTGGGGCTGCAAGAAGCAGGGAGGGGAGGCACGTTATCCCATCCCAACAACCTCAGTCCTGGTTCTTTTAAATGTTAACTTCTAGCTGAAGAATTACAGCTGCCCTTTGCCGAGCGCCGGGGCTCCGCACCCTCCTCCCCAGCGGGTTGGGGGCTGAAGCAGCCGGCATTCGGGGAGCCCTGGAGCTCTTCAAAGGTGGGTTTGGGGGCCAGTTGGACCCGCGTATTCTTTCCCAAGGTAAAGATGTCGGCAGGAATTTGGTGCGCCAAAGCCGCTCCATCCTTCGGGAACGGGCAGGTTTTCTTCCCAGACTGAAGCACTCGCTTGTGTACATATTCCCTGGAAATTCAGTTTTGTTGGGTTTTTTTTCAATTTGCTGTTAATTTTTTAAAAAATGTTACAAAAAATCTCTTCCTTGAGCTTATAATATTGCAAAATTTTAAGTCTCTAAACTGAGCTGGAAGGAGTTGGCCGGGGCCGGGGTGGTGTTTCTGAGGAGCGATGTGCGGCGGCGCCGCGTCTGGCGCGGGATGCAGGTACTAGATGTGATCAAAGGCCCAGTTACCGTTTTGTCTGTTCTTTGCAAACATTATCAGATTAAAATTGTCATTTGAGCTGTGGAAGCCTTATTAAAGCGCATACACGTGCTCTGTCGTGGATTTTAACACCTCGCCTAAGGGATGGGGGGTGGTCTCGGCTGCACATCCTGCTCGCGGCCGCCCCAGGAAAGGGATGCGGGGTTGGGGGGCAGCGAGCGGGATCCCTCCGGAGCGGGGAGCCCCCCAGCGTTGGCTGGCGCGATGGCTGCCGTTGAAGGTGGGGTGGGTGCGGGGGTGGGTGGCAGCTGCGGGGCTGGTTGGGTGTCCCCAGCACGTCCCAGCCGGTGCCTGTGCTGGCGCATCGCCCAGGCGGCCGCGTCCCCGGGGGGGCTCCCGGCCAGCCCCCGGCTCCATCCACCCTGGCACGGGCAGCGGGGCCAGTGCCAGCCCTTCCCTGGGGGCCCGCAGCCGGGGTGTCCCGGGGGGTCACGCGTC
>JAVJGI010000040.1:108654903-108673650 GCA_035590275.1 Ibycter americanus
GGGGGGTTTATTGTTTATACGGTGCTAGAGGCGGTCTGGGGGGAAATCAGGCGATTTAAGGCCCTGCTGAGAGTTTTGTAAGTTATAAAGAGTGAAAAATCCCTTGGGGGGGGGGGTGGGTGTTAAAGTGTGGGTGCCCCCCACCCTGTAGGAGCTGGGAAATGTGGTTTTATTGTGACTTATGCAAACGGCGGGGGGAAGGGAGAGAAAAACCACCCTGTTTTCACCCAAAAAAGGGATGTTCCTGCTTTGCAAGGTGGGGAGCGGCGGGGGGAGCACCCATGGGTGCTGCTTTGCCCCGATGCCCCCACTGTGGTGGGAAGGGGGGGTATGGGTGCTAAAAATACCTCCTGGACCCAATTTCTCCCAAATTGAGGATGCTGGCGATTGATCCCAGTGCCTCCCTGGGGGTGTTTTGAGGGGGGTTCAAGCTCAGTTTGAATTCTCTGATGTCTAATACAGGGTTGAGCCAGCACATCCCTTGCAAAAGGAAAATACGTGTGGTGTCGTTGGTTTTTTGGGGTTTTTTTCCCCTTTTTTTGCTGTTTTCAGGCTGGGGCAGGCAGGGTGGGAGATGGCCGAAAAAATCTCATTTCCTCAGGAAACAGAGTGAAAGCCTTGGCTGAGAGCTGGGACTCCAGGAATTTGGTGCTTTGGAGCCGTGGGGGCTCCATGGACTGTGTGAACAGGGATTTGTGCCCAGAATGGCAAACGTCAGCCATGTGCAAAATGCAAAAATAGGGGCGAAAATTGAAAGGCGATGGGAAAAAAGTACAATATAAACCCAGATTTCACCAGTGATAAAATTTTGCAGCTAAAGCTTTTCCACCTCGTGGTTTGCAGGCTCGAGGCGGGCACCTGGGTGAGATTTTGGGGCTGGAAACAGAGATTTTTGCACAACGAGGAGGGAAGCTTCCTTTTTCTTTTAACCCTTTTTCCTCCCCAGGTGGGTTTTGTGGCTAATTAATCCCAGGCTGCAATTCGGGATCCAGGGAGAGGATGGGTTCGTTATTAATTATGCAAGGAGGGGCTTGGGAAGGCTGTCATTGGAAACAGGGCTGAGAATTGGCACTTTTGTTGCATGTACCTTCCTGCCAGGGGAAACTGAGGCATGGCTGTGCCAGGTTCGGATCAACTTGGTGTCCCTTTGGGGATGATGGCAGTGGGATGGATGGATGGATGCAAACCCCCACCGTGCGCTGCATCGGGGGTGAAGGGATGTGACTGGTGCCGCTCGGCCCGTTGGTGGCAGGGGTCAGGATGGATTTTGGAATGCTCACCCCCTCGGCAGCAGACAGAGGGTTGTTTTCCTCAGCAGGAGACAATCCGGCTGGGTGGCAGGGCCATGCCAGGGGGGAAGGAAGCAGCGGCGGCACGATAAGGGCTGGCTGCCAACCTGTGAGGTTTCCCCTTGTTTTTGTGCTGGGGGATGAGATAAGAGCCAGGCACCAACATAAGATAACGCCCAGGGGACAAGGAGCAGAGAGGGAGCCCATCAGCAGCCTGAATTCAAGGTGCTGTTGCCTTTGAGTGCTCAGAGGAACGCCATGGGGTGTTTTGGGGTGTGCACAGTTGGCAGACAGGGCGTGGAGTGTGAGCGAGTCAGTAGTTTCGGGGTGAAAAGCCATTTTCTCTGCTGCCAGCCATTCTCAGGTCCCTGGCGCACAGGGGGTCCCTGGCACAGGAGCGTCCCTCACCCGGTTGTGGGGCTGGGAGCTGGTGGAGGAGGAACCGGCTTTATTCCAGGCTGAGGGGGAGGTTGCACAACCCGGCCCCGGGGGGAAAGCGAGGCGGGTTTGGGCTTTACTCAGCTTTTGGCTCCAGCCCTTGCTGCTTTCCATAACCTTCCTCCGGCATTTGTTCAGCACTTTACTACCCCAGAGCCATTCGGGATTTAGCTCCCCGGAGGAGGAGGTGGCTTTAGAGGGTGCAGATTCCTTCCTTGCTCTCCTTCCTTCTCTTCTTCCTCGGTGCTGAGCCGCTGAGCACCTCTGTTTGCTGATCTCCTCGTGCAGATGTCGACCTACAAGCGGGCAACGCTGGATGATGAAGACCCTCTGGACTCCATTGGCGAAGGCGATGGGTACCCCAATGGCTTCCAGGTAGGGATTCCTGTGTGTTTTAGGGGAAGACAAGGGCATTTTAGGTCCTGGCAAGCAGCAAAGGGGGTTGCAGAAGGGTTTTCTGCCTGAGACCAGCCTTTCTGTGGGGCAAAGTCCGGTGTAGGCAGAGCTGTGTTGGCTTTTGCCACCACTGCCCTTTGCTCGCCTCCTGGCACCCGGAGCCAGCGACTGGGGAGACTGTGGGGCTGGATCCTGGCTCGGCTGTTTGTAACACCCCACCACCCAGTTTTTCTGCTGGCTGAACCCCTTCCCAGCGTGGCTGGCGTGAGCAATTATCACAGCGGTGGGAGCTTTGTCCCTGCACAAAAGGGGATTACATTCGAGTAGTGGGAAAGCAGCTTAAAAAGGGCGGAAGGTGGTGAGAGGAAAAAAAACCTCATGGCTGCCAATGTCCTGCCTCGCTGGGAAAGATTTGGTGCTGGAGTGATGCGCTTGGTGCTGGCCCCACTCCCAGCCCCATCGGTCTCTGCCTAGAATGGTGTTTTCTGCCCCAAAAATCAGAGCGCTGTGTTTTTACTTTCCCTGGCGGGGCCATCTCTGCTCGCCGTTGCATCAGGATGTTTCCTGGGGATGTTTTTCGGCTGAGCGAGAGTATCCTGTTAAGGCATTTCCCGCTGCTGCCACAGCCCCCACCCTGTCCCGGTGCTGGCACTGGGGACAGAGACAGCCAGGGGGTTACAGCCGTGCTCGAGGAGGGGTTTGGGGTGGCATGGGGTAGCAGGTGAACCTGCTGAAACACTCACCCCACTCCTTTTCCTGCCATTGTGCCGCCCTTCCTGGCCAGTTTCTGGAAGGCAGCTGCTGCCTTTCCCAGCCTGGACCATGCCAGATCCCTTGCTGGGGGCCAAATCCGTGCCGTGGGCTCTAGGAAGCAAAATGAGGAATGCATCAGTGGGTTTTTCTGCTGGTGGGGAAACAGTGCTGCTTTTCCCACAGGTGAACTTCCGTGGCTCAAGGAGCAGCCCAGGGTGCTGGGCTGAGCGAACACATGCTGAGAAGCAGCTCATGGTGCTGGTGGGGTTGCTGGCAGCCGTGCTGGTGGCGTGTCTGCTGGGTCTCATCTTCCAGTACAGAGCTCGTGAGTCCTCGCGTTGCACTGGGATCCTGCCCCCTTGACTGGGGTGCATTGCTGGGGGTTTCCCTGGGACAGGGTGCTTGGGTGCTGGATCAGGTGCTCACCCACATCCTTCACCCCAGGGCAGGATTCCTGGGTACCAGGCAGGATGTTCAGGTGTGGGGTGGGATACTTGGATACACGACAGGATGGTCACCTGTATCCCTTGCCCCAGGGTGAGATGCTGAGGTGAGGATGGGATGCTCATCTGCATCCTTTACCCTGGAGCTTGATGCTTGAGCACAGGATGGGATGCTTGCCTGCGTCTTTCACCCCAGCATGGGATGCTTGGGCATAGGATGAAATGCATGCCCGTATCCCTTGGGCGTGGATGGGATGCTTGGGCATGGGACGGGATGCCGGTTCATATCGCTTGCCCTGGAGCAGGATGTTAAGTAACAGGGCGGGTGCTCAGGCACCAGATGAGATATTTACCCACATTCCTTGTCATGAGGCAGGATGCTCCCCGGTGTAGCTCATCGTGCTGTGGTGGAGGAGCTGAGTCTGTCATTCCTACCCCCAGGGCCGCCCGCCGTGTGCCTGTCCGAAGCCTGTATCTCCGTCACCAGCTCCATTCTCAGCTCATTGGACCGGGCAGTGAATCCCTGCGAGGACTTTTTCAGCTACGCCTGCGGGGGCTGGATCAAGGCCAACCCCCTCCCCGACGGCCACTCGCGCTGGGGCACCTTCAACAACCTCTGGGAGCACAACCAGGCCATCATGAAGCATCTGCTGGGTGAGTATGCAGGAGCAATGGGACCCTGCAGTGCTGAGGAGTCCCATTTGGTCTGGGGGATGCCAAAAACATGCCTGCGGGGATGTAAGATTGGATGTAAACCCCAGTGTCAAACCAGTCTGTGACACACGTGATGCGAGGATGTTGGGAAGCAGATCCTGGCTGTGTTTGCTCTCCTGGATGCCCCTGGGATTTTTTGACTGTGATGTTACAGCTCTTTGGTGCTGAGTAGGGGAAGGGTCCCAGCCTCAGTTCTGCAAACCCTGTGACGGCATTCCCAGGAGCTCTGAAATTCAGGATTTGTACCCCAGACAGCATCTAGAGGCTGTAGTGCCCCAATATCACTCTAAGGATATGGGTTTTTCTTCCTGCTATAGCTTCCAGCTTCCGTGAGCAGCCTTTTTGGAGGCCTGGCTGCCCATCTGGCCATTTTTCAGGGCCAAAAATCCCCCAGAGGAGGGAGGATCCTGGGTGTGCAAACACTGAAGTGGGGCAGCTTATCCGAGCAACCGGCAGGGACGGTTTGTTCAAGCTTTGAGCAAACAACTGGCTCCTTATCAGCACTTTCCACTGTGCTGGGGCTGATTATCTGAAAAGAGAAGGTTTGGGAAGAGTGTTGTCTTTTGGGAGAAGGGGGGTGGCGCAGGAACAGCTTCGTCCCAAGCTCTTCCCGCAGAAATCTGGCACTGGTGTTACTGGGAGAAGGGACTGGGCCTCCAGCCAAGTGGTCGCGCTCGGCATTTCCTTGAATTCCTTGGAGCCAAGGGACCTTTAGTTAATAAAACCACACAGCTGGGAAGCCAGAGGTGCAAGCTGTGTCATTAGGAAAAAAAAAAACAACCAAAAACCCCAACCTCTGGGGAATCAGAGTTTTAGAGTGGGGGAAAAAAATGAAAGGATGGTTTTAGAGGCAGAGGAGAAAAACGGGTTTATTGTTCTTTCTTGCAGGAATAAATAATACAGGGCTGGAGAGCACCAGCACAGGGGCAAGGGCAGTGCAGGGGGCTGGATGATGCTGAGAACATCAGAGCTGCTGGAAAAAATGCTTTTTGTTTTTTCTTTCGTTATCTTTCTGCTCCAAAGACCCAGAGCCATCGCTGTGGGTGGGAGAGGAGATGGGGGCAGGAGGCCAGGAAGGGCTGGGGGCCATGGGATGCTCTTGGGGGCATGGCGGGGACCAGCAGGGCAATCCTCAGCGCCTTTTCAGAGACTGGCTTTGCCCCAAATGGGGCTGAATATTTCTTCAGTGGAAGGGTAGGGATTGTGGTGTGCGTGAGCAGCTCCCATAGGGGGCTGGATGCCCGTCTCTGAGGACCCCCTGCAAGCTCCTGCTGGGTACCTCCTGCAGAAAATACCACAGCCAACATGTCAAGCGAGGCAGAGCACAAGGCACAGCGTTACTACCAATCCTGCATGAATGAGAGCAAGATTGAGGAGCTGCGTGCCACCCCGCTCGTGGAGCTCATCCAAAAGGTTTGTCCCCTTCATTGTGGAAAAGCTGTCTTCCCTCTGTAAAATGTGGGGGGAAGAGCTCATTTATGGGCAGTCACAACACCTTCCATACCCCGTTCCCAGTGCTTCCTGGTGAAGAGCATCCCCCAGGGCAGGCGAGCAGAGAGGCAGGGATTTATAGGCAGGTCTTGCCTTTCCTGGGCTTTTTAGCCCCATTGCAAGATGTTTCCCCCCAGGGCGGGTACTGGGGGGGGGATATTTAAGCAATTCCAGGTAGTTGGTTGCTCCTTACCTAAAAACTGATTGCTGTCTGACCCCAGCTGGGTGGCTGGAACATCACAGGTCCCTGGGCTGGTGACAACTTCAACGTGACGCTGCGGGAGGTGACGGCGCATTACCGCACCTCGCCCTTCTTCTCCGTCTACGTCAGCGCTGACTCCAAAAACTCCAACAGCAATGTCATCCAGGTGGATCAGTCGGGGTTAGGCCTGCCATCACGGGATTATTACCTCAACAAGACAGAGAACGAGAAGGTAAGGTTGTTGGGGGAAATGTAGCTTTGCCGAGGACATGCCATAGGTGGGTGGCACCCACCATGCTGATTCACCCCTGTCCTACCACATAGGTGCTCGCTGGGTACCTGAACTACATGGTGCAGCTGGGGACGTTCTTGGGAGGCACTGATGAGGAATCAACACGGCAGCAGATGCAGCAGATCTTGGACTTTGAGACGGCGTTGGCCAACATCACCATCCCGCAGGAGAAGCACCGGGATGAGGAGGTCATCTACCATAAAATGACAGCTGGAGACCTAAAGGTAGGGATGGAGTTGGTGAGCCTCCCTGCTCCGCCGTGGTTTGGGAAGTGGGGTGGACGGGTGGAGGTGACACAGCTCCTCTGAGGAAGCTCGACGCCAGCCAGCACTGCCTGGGAAGCTCTTGTGCAATAGCTTGGCTCGTGTCCTCCTTGGGGAAATCCCACCCTGACCCGTTCCTCCCAGCCTCCGGACAACCTCTGGGGCTGGCAGCCATCCTGCTGCGGCACTAACGCCCTCCCGATGCTGCTGCCCGTGGTCTGGCTGCAGACGTCAGCCTGGTCACCTCCCTGTGTCCCCAAAGGGGCCCTAATGGGTTGTGTCAATGTTTTTGACACCCGCCCCACTTTCTTTTCCTTTGCGGGAGGAAATTGTTTACTCCCCTCCGACCTTTCAAGGATGCTGCTATTATGGGAACCAGCCTCTGCAAAATCAGCTGAATCCCTCAAATGGGGGCTGATGTGGCATCTTCCAACCTGGGAAGCAGCTGCCACCCTATTTGGTGAGTTTTGGGTTCATAGCAGTGACATGGCTTTTGCAGGAGCTGGCGCCGGCTGTGGACTGGATGCCCTTCCTCAGCACAGTCTTCTACCCTGTAGAGCTCAATGAGTCAGAGCCCGTTGTGGTCTATGCCAAGGAGTACCTGGAGCAGGTCTCTGACCTCATCCTGGCCACAGATAAATGGTGAGAGCCCCCAGCCTGCATGGAGGGTTGCCCAGGGTGGGCAAGCATATCCCCCTGCTTGCTCACTGCCTCTTGCCACAGTCTCCTCAACAACTACATGATCTGGAACCTGGTGCGGAAAACGAGCCCCTTCCTTGACCAGCGCTTCCAGGATGCTGAGGAAAAATTCATGGAAGTGATGTATGGGACGAAGAAGGTGAGGGTGGAGCCCCCAACGCTGCCAAATCACCGTTAAAATGGTGACAGCTTTTTAAGCCAAGTCCCCATCATATTGCATCCAAAAAAGAGATGTGGGGCAGGTTTTGGGGTGGCAGCTCTAGCACAGGGGGGTGGATGCGGACCTTGTCTCCTAGCAGGCCGGGGGCGTGGGAAGGTGGGGGGCTTTGGCCGCACCACCACTGACAACTGCCTTTTGTCACATGCAGACCTGCCTCCCACGCTGGAAGTTTTGCATCAGTGACACGGACAACAACCTGGGCTTTGCCCTGGGGGCCATGTTTGTCAAGGCCACCTTTGCTGAGGACAGCAAGCAAGTGGTATGTCCCCAAGCAAGCAGTGCGCAAGTCCTGGTGCCAGGAAAGCAACCATGGTGATGGAACCATCAGGGCAGCTGATGTTTCTGTCCACCTTATTTTGTTCACCATGCATCTCTGTTTACTGGGTTTTTCCACTGGTGCACATGCCATCTCGGCCTCCTAGCCTCTTCCTCCCCACTGGCGCAAAAGATACTTGATCTCTCTGGATGGGAAGCTGGCTCCAGACTGATGCTGTGCCGCCTTGTTTTGTCTAGGCAGAGGAAATGATCGCGGAGATTAAAACAGCCTTTGAGGAAAGTCTGGAGACCCTGCAGTGGATGGACGAAGAGACGAGGAAATCGGCCAAAGAGAAGGTGAGGCACTGGCAGCAGTGCTGGGGAGGAGAGGGTAATGGTGGAGTATGGTGGAGCTGGACAAGCCTGTCCTGCCATCTCTGGCACCAAAAACACTTTGGTCCTTGTCACCCCCCAGGCAGATGCCATCTACAACATGATCGGCTACCCCAAGTTCATCATGGACCCCAAGGAGCTGGATAAAGTGTTTAATGATGTGAGTTGGTTAGATAAGTCCCGTGGGTTTCCTACTTCCCCCTCCGCTAGCATGTGCAGGACACATGCCCATCACTGTGGCCTCAGGGCAGCCTTGAACCCCAGGTTTCCTCCAGAGGGGTCTCACTGATGTCCTTGGCCCTTCTCTGGGGACTTCCCAGAGATCTGCAGGCCGGTCCTGGGGTGGCTGGGGCTCTCAGGATCCCTGCCCGGGAAGAGGAGGAGCTGGTTTCCGTAACGGTGATTCATTGCCCTCCTGGGACTCTGCAGATGTTGGAAGGGAGGAGAAACAAGAGTGGCCGTAACTCAGCCAGCTCCAGAGGCCCAAACGTGGCCATGGAGGGAGGAGTGGGGCTTGGGCGATCACCACACGCCGCTCATGCCTTGCTCTTTTGCAGTATGAGGCTGTGTCTGACCTCTACTTTGAGAACGTCATGCAGTTTTACAACTTCTCAGCCAGGGTCACTGCTGATCAGCTCCGGAAACCACCAAACAGGGACCAGTAAGTCCTCTGCTCCGCTTCCCCATTGTGCTCAGCAGGGAATGTCCCAGTATCTGGAGCACTGGGATTTGGTGTCCACCAGACCACACTTGTTCTGGGGAGTTAAATTTGGGCCGACAGCTTTGCGCCATAAGTGGATGGTGTCGGAGCAAACATCAGTGAGAGGTTTGTGCTGCCACACTGGCTGTGTCCATGTCCCTGCAGGTGGAGTATGACGCCTCCGACTGTCAACGCGTACTACTCTCCCACGAAGAATGAGATTGTATTCCCCGCTGGCATCCTCCAGGCCCCTTTTTACACACGTGCATCTCCAAAGTAAGAGCCTAGGGAGAACAGGGAGGGCAGGATTCCCAAACTTCCTCCTGTCCCAAAATTTGAGACTGAATTTCATGGCTGAGGGGAATAGCAGCTGTTCTCTGAATCTCAGCGTTGCCCACCTACAGGTCGCTGAATTTTGGTGGGATCGGCGTGGTGGTGGGTCATGAGCTGACACATGCCTTTGATGACCAAGGTATGGCCAGGGCCAGGCAGTTGGGCTGCTGGAGGGGTGGCCAGTGGGCTGATGAGGGATCCACTGTGCTTTTTGGCAGGCCGCGAATATGACAAGGATGGCAACCTGCGTCCCTGGTGGAAGAACTCCTCGGTGGAGGCCTTCAAGCATCAGACAGCGTGCATGGTGGAGCAGTACAGCAACTACACCGTCAACGGCGAGGCTGTCAACGGCAAACACACCCTCGGGGAGAACATCGCTGACAATGGGGGCCTCAAGGCCGCCTACCGGGTAGGGCCATGGGGCTGGGGAGATGCAGCAGGGAGCATGGGGTGGTGGGGTTTGTGTTGTTCCCTGAGCCTGCTGTGCTCCCTGGCCTCCAGGCATATCAAAACTGGCTGAAAAAGAACGGGGATGAGGAAACGCTCCCAACCCTCGGCCTCACCAACCACCAACTCTTCTTTGTTGGCTTCGCACAGGTAGGTCACTTGGTGGTGGGCAGCGAGGGTGGATGTGCAGGTGTCTGGAGCGTGGGGGCTTCCCCAGATGACATTGGGAGGGTGTGATGGCAAAACTGAGGTCTCCAGCGATGATGCGTAGTGGATGGAGAACCAGATCGGGGTGGTGCTGGTTAAAAAGTGAGACAAAGCTGGAGTTCGATCTGTGTTGGCACCTGTCGCACAAGTGGGGAGGTCCAGTTTGGCACCGAGCAGTCTCCTGTGGTTGCGGACGGTGGCACTCATGCCTCTTGCCCTCTGTTTGCAGGTGTGGTGTTCGGTGCGCACACCAGAGAGCTCGCACGAGGGGCTCATCACCGACCCCCACAGCCCCTCACGTTTCCGTGTCATTGGCACAGTCTCCAACTCCTGGGAGTTTGCAGAGCATTTCAGCTGCCCCCTCGGCTCCCCCATGAATCCCCCCAAGAAATGCGAAGTCTGGTGATGGGTGAGCACATGAGGGAACCAGCTGCTGGTTGCTTTGTCCTCTGTTGACAGCTGATTTCCTCTGGTCCTTTTGGGAGGCTCAAACCACTTCTCTGTGCCACGAACTGCCCAGCTCTCAGCTGGAGCGGCGCCCCGCGTCACCGGTATCGTCCGAGGTTCAATCCACTGTGAAAACTCCTCATCCCCTCGCTCATTTGTGAAATGACATTGATTTGGGGGTCTTTTCTTTCCCACTGTGACCAGGCCATGTGTCAAGGCATGTGCGTCTGTGGGCGCTACCCCATATTTACACACGCAGCACTCCAGCCTGACCCACCGCCCCAGCAGAATGCCTCTTTTTTCGGAGGTGATAAAGGGAACGCCGTGACGCCACCAGGTTTGGCTGCGTGTCTAAATACACCTGACATACCTTCCTCTCTCCAAAGATGCGCACATGAGGATGGAAAATGTTTTAAGATACATTTTTTGGGGGGAAATATTTTTTTTTTTCATGCGTTGTGGAATACACTGGAAAATTTCAGGGAAAATGCATGTAAAAGCCTTTTTTTAGCAAAAGATTAGTATATTTATTAATTTTTTTTACTCAGTGCAACTGTAGGTGCAGCATCCCATGGTGACAGTCCCTCGTCCTGTAGCTGGGGAAGCCGGATGGGGTTGCCCAGGCCACGAATGCAACTAGCCAGCCTGAATCCTGGGTTTCCCCAGGAGGGACCGTCCTTGGAGGATGCTGATGGGGGAAATTGGGGACAGCGGGCCTGGGGTCAGGGCTGTAGGATGCAGTGGGTCACAGAAAGGCTGTGCTGGGACACTGCAGCTCCTGGGATTAGCTTTAATTTCGGAATGCAAAGGGAAAAGTTGATGTGCCAAAGTTGTAACCAAGGTGGTGATGGTGTAGATGAAGCGCCTGATTCTCCCTCCTGTCCCTTCTGAAGCGAGGTCAGCCATGATTTTCTGGCCCAAAAGCTTCCCCAGACAAGTGCAGGCAGTTCCTGCTGCTGCTTAGCTCGCTGCCGTGCCTGGCTTCTATGCCCAGGAAGCTGCAAGCCCTGCAATGACCATGCGGCTCCAAACCTCCGTCCCTCCGTGGCCGGCTTGGCACTGCTGTGAGATCTGGCCAGGATGGGGTAAGGGTTTTTCTTAAGGGTTTTTTTAATACTTCTTTTGCGGTTTTGAGAGGAAACCACTGACAGTAGCTCAGGTGCTGCGTGTTGTCTCATGGAGCACCTTCTTGTTCTAGATGGAAAGTAAAGACGTAGAGGGATTTTAATATTTATATGTAAAAGAAGGGATGGGGGGAATTCTTTTGTAACTATTTTTTCAACCTACATGTGGGGCTTATTGTAATTGAAATAAATACTTTTTACTGGGTCTGGATCTGCTCACAACTTTTCTTTTTTCTGATAGCAGGAGAGTCTTGCGTCCCTTTATCTGTATTTTCCTCCCCATCCACACTGATGAGATGATCCTGGGCTCAGAAAACCGAGCTGAGGAGGCTTTTCCCATCCTGCGCTTGGCGTCTGCTGTCTCTCTTGGAGGCTAAACCCAGACTTTTGTGCCCAAAAAACATCACACTCGCTGTGGGTGGTTGCTTGCTTTCCACCTCTATGGCACGGCCCCACGCATCTCCCCAGCAGGGAGGTCTTTCACGGATGCTTTTACTTCCTCCCGGGTGAGTTTTTGGCCGGCTGGGCTGTGCTTGGATCCAGCGGCATGGGCCCTGCACAGGTTGCTCTCCAAACGGCCTTATTTATAGCTCCATGATACGGGCTGGATGCTGCCAGCTCAGTAATGCAGGCCAGTGTTCCCTCCTGAGTGGATACTCCATGGCTTCGTCAGGCTTGCCCAAAAAATGCAAGGCAGGACATGGACTGCAGGCTCCCTGATGAGCCTCACCCCAGCACCTGGGAGGGCTGATGGCTATAAAACAAGCAAAGTGCTGGATGTATAAGCAAGCAAAGTTTGCTGTTTAGCCCTGGCTCGTTATCAGAGGCTGGATTTGCGCTGCAGCCCTCTGGTTTTGCCCCATTGGTAGCGACTGAGACAGCAGTGAGCTGGGGCCGTGAGTGTTGCATAAATAAGACAGTAAAACTTCCCTCTTGCTGTTTTTACTGTGTTTTCTTTCCCAGATGGAGTTGAAACATGGTAAGAGTGCTTGCTTTCTGCTTGCACGACTTGGTGTGAGGCCCTCTGTTGCCTGCAGAGCTGGGAGACCAGCCGTGGCAGTTGTTTTCCCTGGGATCTGGCTGGAAACGGTGGCACAAACCCGTAGAGGGCAGTGGAGCTGAGAAAATCGCTGCCTGCGCTCAGCTCCTGGGCTGGCAGGAGTCAGCAGCACTACCGGCGTGATATTTTGGCCTGGATCTGGCCCCACATCTTTTAAAACGCAGTGAAATGTCAGCGCTCCCAGGAAAAGAGAGGAGTGGTGTGGGTGTAAGGCAAAGAGGAGTTAAGTGGGGAGAGCGGGGCTGGAGTGAAAGGGTGTTTTCCCAGCTGCAAGAAGCAGGGAGGGGAGCACAGCCTGTCACATGGAGAGGTAGGATGCTGTTAGAGGCGATTTAACCATCTGAAAGGGAAATACTTCAGCTCTCTGGGGCTTACTCGCAGTGAGGGGCCAGGCAGGTGGTGTCTGGGCCACCACAGAGGGGACAGCCCCAGCGCAGGAATGATCTCCAGGGTAAGCCTCAGCTTGCATCGTGGCAAGGGGGACACTGCGGTCAAGGCTCCCTGTGCTGAGCTCGGAGCTGGTGGTGGATGTTTGCCTCTCTGGGAGGCTGCCGGGTGTAGGCAGAGCAGGCAGGAGGTGAATCATCCGGCTCACGTGCCAGTGCCTGGCATTGGGCTTGCCTGATCCTGGGTGGTATTTACTTTATTTTGCGCTTAGCCGTGTCCCAGAGGGCCAAGGCGTTTGCCGAGGGCTGTGCCTGGGCAGGAGGAAGAATGGGGAAAGCTCTAAGGCAGGGCTGTTGTGTTTTTTTCTTTTTTTTTTTTTTTTCTTTTTCTTTCTTATTTGCCTGGAGGGTGTTGGAAAGGGATCAGTGGGGGGAAAAGTAGGAGAAGCCGAAAGAGGGAGGCACTGCCATGCATGGTGAAAGCAGATACGTGGAGACTCCAAAATGAGCTGGAAATGGTGGTTGTTCCTAGATTCGGTGGGGCTGAGACAGCTTTGAGGTTGTGAGAGGCTAAGCCCAACCATCTGAGCTGCTTTCCTTGCTGGTTTGCTCTCTCCAAGCAGGATCTAATGCCTAACACATCGCAACAGTGCTGGGGTCACCTACTGGGACCATCAGATTTTTAGGGCCAAAAGCTTTCTCAAATAAGCTGCACTTCCGTGAAGGAAGGAGGACAACAAGTGGGAAGTAGTGAACAGGTTTCGAAGTCCCACCTCACAGCTTGGGATTCGCTTATGCTGATCACTGCAGTGGTTTTCAGTTGGAGCCAAGCAATGAAGAGGCTGCGTGTCCTCACTTCCTCTCAGGGCCATGGCTTTGTGGTTTACACTCTTCTCTTTGTGAGGATCCCTGCAGGAAAACAGCCATTTTTCAGTGATAACTCAGTCCTTTATTTCCCCACGTTCACCAAGAGCTCTGGCACTCCTACTACACTCTTTGCCACATGACTGTGAGCATCTCTGCTGTGCTAGGTACATGGGAGACTGGTGGGACTGGAAAAAGGGTTGGTGATGCTCTGAAACAAGAGCTCAGGGCTGTAAACTCAAGCTGCCCGTGATGACACATTGGTTCCCAGGTGCTAATAAAGCTAGCAGGAAAAATAGGAGGAAAAATTAAATGGAGAGGCAGTAGGAAGGGCATGAATCCAGCTGGCACTTGCTCAGGCTCACCAAATCTGCAGGTTTTGTTGGCCAAATTGTCCTACCTGGGATAGTATAGAAGAAAGACTTGTCTGCTTTTTCCTCTTAAGAAAAAATAAAAAAATGAAAAGATGGCTGGGGGAAGACACAGATTCTGGAGGAGCTTTAAGGCACAGCCTGGCTCCTTCACATGGCTAGCACGCTTTGGGAGCTTCCGCAGACAATATGGTGAAAATGCTGCTTTTTTTTCCCTTTCTGAACAGGCAAAAAGTGATATATCTAAAGATACTGGAGCTAGGAGGCTCTTTCACAGCTGTGTTTACAGGCAGATATTTCTGTAGACCAAAGGGAGCCATAGATGTCAATTTGCTTTTGGTATGATTTCCTTCCGCTTGAAGGGGTGTACCAGAAGTGCCATGCCTGGGAGGTAGCTGACAGAATGGTGCTGGGCACCGACACCCCGCAGACCACACAGCTTTACTTGCACCCTCGAAATTATTACACCAAAGTCTTTGAGCTGTGGAGGGGGATCCGTCTTCCCAGCAGGCTGCAGACAGGAGAGATGTGCTGTGAGCACAGCAGCTCTCAGGATGTCTGGAGATCTATCAGTCCTTAGGCAACCCCCCTGCCATGATAAAAGTTCCTCCTTTGTTCTCCCATTTTTGGGGAGTGGGGGAGTACTTGGCCTTTCTTTGAGGTCGTTCTCATTTCTCTCTGCAGTCTTCAGTTTTCCTTGTGGGGAATCAGCAGTTGATCTGGCAGGTGGTAGGCTGCAGACGAAAACACTCAGAAAAAAGTACCCAAAGCCCCCTCTAAATATTTATTTGGGGCTGGGGATTGAAATAGTCCCCATTCAGGACTTCTTTACAGGCTGGCAAGGACTGGTTTATTCCCCTCAAAAAAAAAAATCATCTCATCATTCCCTGTTTTACCCAGGAGTTTGAGGCAGACGTGAGCTCACCTCATCCCAGGCATTTCCCTTGCCCCAGTGCAGAACAAAAAGCACAGAAAGGGAAACTAAATAGCATGCTAGTAATTTTCCCTCTGCCACCGGCTCCACTAATAACTTCTGGCACTACCCAGGACACTTGTTTGGTGTGGCAGTACCCTGTAGATAGCACCTTCGTAAGAAAGAAACTATCCCAGTCGCAGAGCTACTTTTACTGGAGGCCAGCTCAGTGGCTCAAGTGGCACAGCAGCTTGCAGGAGCTTTTCTTCTGAGATCACACCTCAGAGGACGGTGAGCCTCTGGGTACGCTGCAGTCCTTGTACTTCTGCACAGGCAGGCATCATGGGCTAAACCTGACCTGCGCAAACCAACTTGTTTAATAATTCAGAGTCTGACTGAAAAGGGAAAATGTACTCAAGACCCTTGTACTTTTTTTTGGCTGCTGGGTGCTGTGCTGAGTTTTGCTCTAGTGAACAACACAGAGTCCGGATTCTCCCCCTTCAGATTTGTATTTTAAAACCCAAAATTATTTTTCTGCTTACAAATAGGGCTGTTGTGGAGACATGGATAGACGTGGCTCATTGGGTAGGTTTTCTTTAGTGCACAAGACCCCTGTCTTTCTTCTGTCAACTTTCAGTTGAAGCACCAGTTAGTTACTCGCTAAGTGCCTGAATATACCACCAAGAGAACTGTTCAATAAAAACAGCTTTTCACTCTTCAAAGTTTGTGATTGCTTTAAAGTTTTATCTTCCTCCTAAACTTGCAGCTGCCCAGAAGATGCAGCAGATGGGATGCAAATAAACTATGGAAAACTTTCCTAAAGCAGCTTGTGTACCCCAGGCTGGGTGACATGGGGTGGCAACACCTGCTGGCCCAGTGAAGGCACTGGGAGCACACTGGGACGTGCGGTGCAGCAGGAACACGGGTAGGTGCCAGCCGGCTGGAATGAGCCCTCGGGAGCCAGCAGCAGAGCAGGACAAGTCACAACAATCCAGCGGCTGCTTGAATCTGCTCTGAGGTCCTTTCTACCTGCCTGAGATGGTACAATCCGCTTTAGCTCCTGCTGAGCCCAGCCTGGCAGTGGTCGTGGGGAGGGTGCAGCAGCCCAGCTGTGAAATGCTGAAGGTGCCAGCGTAGTGGCAACCCTTGGTGGGGTGAAGGCGTGGGGTAGGGGTGTGAGGTGGATGCCTGCCCCTACAAGGCCCTGAGGGTCCTCCCGACGCCGGTCCCCATTGCTAGAGGCAGGCGGGCTCCCCCACAGGCCGCTGGGCCTCTCCCACAGCCGCCCTGTCACCCTCAGGGTCGCCAGCCCTCAGCCCCCAGCCCCCCTCGTAAGGGGCTGCGGCGCTGCCCCTGCCAGCCGCCCCAGGAGCCTGGGATGTGGCTGGGGGCCGCAGGGCTGGCAACGGGGCTGGGGGTGAATTTTTGGGTGGGGGGTAAGCCCCCGTGCTCCCGGGCCTGCACTGGGGTGGGCGCTGCGGCGGCCCGGCGCGCTTCGCAGCCGAGGGCCTCTCCCTCACAGCCGAGCGTTGCCGAAGTCACTCCGGGCCAAGCCGAAGGCACCCGAAGCCGCGGCCTCGCCGCTCCCGAGAGACTCCGAAAAGGCCCGAGCGCCTCCCGCCTGGGCGGAAATCCCTCCTCCGAGCCTATCCGAAGCTTCCCGAACTCCCTCACGCCCTCGGTCTCC
Source organism: Ibycter americanus (assembly GCA_035590275.1). NCBI lineage: Eukaryota > Metazoa > Chordata > Aves > Falconiformes > Falconidae > Ibycter > Ibycter americanus. The sequence goes on from JAVJGI010000040.1 coordinate 108,671,291, forward strand.
GGAAAGAGCCGAAGTTTCCCGAGCGCGTGGGTCACGGGAGGTGCCTGGCTGAGCGGGGAGGGAGGGGGGACCGCGGGGAGGCGGTGCCGCGGCGGGGGTGCGCCCAGAGCCCGCTGGAGCCCGCCCGGCGCCGGGCCCTCTGCCAGCGGGTGCAGGATGAGCTCAGCAAGCGCCGGGGGACGGGGTGACACCGCTGCCACCCCTGGGGGAGACTGCCACCCCCTGGGGCGGGCGCCCGGCGTCAATAAAGGTGCTGTGAGGTGCTGGTGTCTGCCTGCGCTTGGGGAAACTGAGGCACAGGGAGGGACCCTGGGCTGGGGAGGGGAGGGGGCGGATCTCGGAGACCCCGGCGTGTCACCATGTCACGTCCCCACTGTCACCACCCTCAGCATCCCCTGCCATGGGTGCCAGGGTGCCCCTGTGTGGGTGCCAATGGGCGCCATGTCCCCAGGACCCCCATCCTCTCGGGTCCCCCCCCCCCAGTGCCATTGTGTCCCCCCATCTCGGTGGCAGGGCCACCGCACCCTCCTGTCCCCCCACCCCGCACTGGTGGCACTTGGGGACAAGACTGGGTGTCCCCAGGGCAGCTCCCAGGGGTGTGTTATTGTAGGGTCCCCTCGGAGCGGGTTGTGCTGGTCGGTCGTGGCGGGGTCTCCCCAAATCGGGGCCCCCCAAGAGCGGGGCGCGCTGGCTTGTCATTGTCGGGGCTCCCCAGAAATCCTGGGGCTTATTTACTGTAGGGGCTCCCCAAAACAGATCCTGGGGCTTATTTATTGTGGGATCTCCGGGGGGATCATCCCTCTGGTTTGTTGTTGTAGGGTCTCCCCAAAACATCCTGACGGTTTGTTATTGCAGGGTCTCCCCAAAACAGGTTCTGGGGCTTCTTTATTGTGGGGTCTCCCCAAAATAAATCTTGATGATTTATTTATTGTAGGGTCTCCGTGTGGATCACCCAGCTGCTCTGTTACTGTAGGGTCTCCCCAAAACAGATCCTGGGGCTTATTTATTGTAGGGTCTCCCCAAAACATCCCTCTGGTTTGTTGGTGCAGGGTCTCCCCAAAACATTCTGCTGGGTTGTTGTTGCAGGGTCTCCCCAAAACAGATCTTGATGATTGTTTATTGTAGGATCTCCGTGAACATCATCCTTCTGTGTTGTTGTAGGGTCTCCCCAAAACAGATCCTGATGCTTATTTATTGTAGGGTGTCCCCAAAACATCCGGCTGGTTTCTTGTTGCAGGGTCTCCCCAAAACATCCTGACGATTTGTTATTGTAGGGTCTCCCCAAAACAGATCCTGATGCTTATTTATTGTAGGGTCTCCGTGTGGATCACCCAGCTGCCCTGTTACTGTAGGGTCTCCCCAAAACAGATCCCGCTGGTTTGTTGTTGCAGGGTCTCCCCAAAACAGATCTTGATGATTATTTATTGTAGGGTCTCCGTGAACATCATCCCTCTGTGTTGTTGTAGGGTCTCCCCAAAACAGATCCCGGTGCTTATTTATTGTAGGGTCTCCCCAAAACATCTGGCTGGTTTGTTGTTGTAGGGTCTCCCCAAAACATCCTGATGGTTTGTTATTGTAGGGTCTCACCAAACCGGATCCTGGTGCTTATTGTAGGGTCTCCCCAAAACGGATCCTGGTGCTTGTTTATTGTAGGGTCTCCGTGTGGATCCCCCAGCTGGTTTGTTGTTGTAGGGCCTGCCCAAAACAGATCCTGGGGCTTATTGTAGGGTCTCCCCAAAACAGATCCTGATGCTTGTTTATTGTAGGGTCTCCGTGTGGATCCCCCAGCTGGTTTGTTGTTGTAGGGTCTCCCCAAAACGTCCTGATGATTTGTTATTGTGGGGTCTCACCAAACCAGATCCTGATGCTTTTTTATTGTGGGGTCTCTGCAGGGATCATCTGGCTGGTTTGTTGTTGTAGGGTCTCCCCAAAACAGATCCTGGTGTTTATTGTAGAGTCTCCGCAAAACAGATCCCACTGGTTTGTTGTTGTAGGGTCTCCCCAAAACAGATCCCGCTGGTTTGTTGTTGTAGGGTCTCCCCAAAGCAGGTCCTGGGGCTTTTTTTATTGTGGGGTCTCCCCAAAACAAATCTTGACGCTTATTTATTGTAGGGTCTCCGTGGAGATCATCGGGCTGGTGTGTTGTTGCAGGGTCTCCCCAAAGCAGATCCTGGGGCTCCGTTATGGGGGGGTCTCCCCAAAGCAGATCCAGTCGCTCCGTTATGGGGGGGTCTCCCCAAAGCAGATCCGGACACTCCATTATGGGGGGGTCTCCCCGGAGCTGATCCAGCTGCTCCGTTACGGGGGGGGTCTCCCCAAAGCAGATCCTGGGGCTCTGTTATGGGGGGGTCTCCCCAAAG
>JAVJGI010000040.1:108673750-108788795 GCA_035590275.1 Ibycter americanus
GGCGGTTGGGCCCCCCGCGCCTTTTTGTGGGTGGGGGGGTGGGTGCCGGTGTCGGTGTGGGTCGTCGTCCCTCCCCGGTGCACGGGGGAGCTGCACCTGCTGGGGTGGTGTGGGGAAAGGGGGTGCCTCGCCCCGCCCCCGACGGGCTGCTTTGGGGGTTCACCCCCTTCCCCCGGGAAGGCAAAGGGTCCCCCGGCGCCCTTCCGCCCCCGAGCCGCGGTGACCCCCAAGGGTAAACTTTTAATTATAAATCGCTCCTCAGTTTTGCCTCCGCGCCTGCCCAGGTAAGTCCTTTGGTTTGGTTGTTTTTCCAGGTGAATTGAAACCCAGTTTTTTTCCAGCTGGGGCCGATTTTCATGTGATTTATTTTATTTATTTATTTATTTATATCCTCCCCCCACCCCCTTACTTGGCTGGTGGAAATAAATCTCAGGTGGAATGTCGCGCCGAACAGCTTTCTCTGCCAGGCCACGCGTGATGGGCAGGAGAAGGCTCCCGCTCCAGAAAATCCCACCGCCAAAGCGGCCCCTGCTACAAAGAGAGGCCGGCGGTTGCTGCGAACGTTTGTTAAAGGTCTTCGGTTCTCTGCTGCGACTAGGCCCCGAGTCAGGAGGTAAATACTGCAGGGATCAGCAGGAAAGTGGGGTGGCCAGCCTGCCTGCCTGGATGGGGTTTTGTCTCCAGCGTCGGACAGCACCCCCCGGGCAAACTGGCTTTTCTCTCCCCCCGCCTTGAAGTTTTTAGGGGGAGTGTGAAGTGAAAAACATACTTAGTGAAATACCGCCTTGCTGTGTGATCCAGGAATGGTGTGGCGTGCTGTGCAGGGGACGGTCAGGAGTGTGTTTTGCTGTTTCTTAGTGGCAGCGACTTAGGTTTTAACGTGGAAGTGCAGGGTGGTTTTGCTGCTGAGGGCTGTTTCAGCTGTGTGATGATGCCTGTGTTCTTCAAGAAATGTGTTCCCTGTGTATAAGCATTTTATTGCTCTCACTTTCGTTTTTGAGGTGGGAAAACTGAGCCCTGTTATAATCAGTTTAAGTCCATTGTTTTCTTGAGCTTCCGGCAAGAATCATTCTTGCCATGACAACAAATACGTTGCTTAAATCATGAGACTGTTGACGTTGTGGATTTGTTTGGGTCAAGTGAAAAACCTCTGAAGACTTCAGAGAGTGCTGTGGAGGGACATACTCTCCGCTGGGTATTTTTGGCTAGCTTGTGCTATTCTGTAACTCTAGCGTGTGCTTTAGGAAAAAAAATGTGAAGGTGCTGTCATTAGAAAGTCAGCGGGGCAGTGGTGAGTAAAACTGTTGCTGCTCAGGGGAAATTTGCTCAGTTTTGAGTGATGTGTGCCAAGTGTTACGGTGGGAACGCTGGCCATTGTGCACCTACGGAGTCTGTGCTCAGCTGATCTTTCCAGCAAGGTGCTGGTTTGTCTGGAAAAGGGTCTTTTTTACTGGGGAATGTGACACTGGGGTGACTTGACAGTTGAAGGGCTGAAGTTTGCCTGGCTCTGGGATCAGGAGCGTGCTGGGCTTTCCAAAGCACTTTTATTTTCAAGTAATCATTGAAAGCACCGTGGAGGGACACAAATACTTCTCCAGTGTTGTTGAGGGCGATCTTGGTGGTGGTTTGCAAGAGTGGCTGCGCTGTTGTAGCTGAGACAGGAGGATGCCCTTGCTTTTGGTGAGTGTTGTCGCAAAATGCCTTGCACGTGTGAGGGATGAAGCTTTGGCTTACCTCTGAGCACAGCCTAAAGGCAAAAAAAGACTTGAGAGGAATGGGCGAGACTCTAAAGGAGCCAGAGATGGTGTGGCAGTGTGTCCCATCGCTGGGACCTAACTGGACACCCAGAGCAAGAGGTATGGAGGAACAGAGAAGCATTAAGTAGATATGACAAGCTGATGTTATAAAGGTGGGGAGGTTAAAATGATATAGTCTTAATTTTTATTTATAGCCACCCCTGTTTTGAAAACATACTGTGTTTGACTGATACCGCTCCTTAACTTCTAAACTACTAATCTGTGCTTGTAATACGTACAAACACTTTGTTGTTGATACTTTTTGGGTGAACCTTTGGTGTTCAGGTGTCCTGGCTGGTTTTGTCCTCCGCCGAACTTGTGTTTGCTTCCAGGTAGTAAACAAAAGCTGTTACCTTTTCTAAGCATTGCTGCAGAAGTGAGGCTTGGGGAGCATAGTTCATCTGTGATTTACTGGAGTGTGGAGGGTCATCTGAGTTCAGCCTTATTTTTAGCTCTGTTTGGTTTCTTTTCTTTTTTCTTTTTTTCTTTTCTTTCTTTTTTCTGTCTGGTTTGATACGACTATTGAGACAGAGTTACCCTACAGCAGATGAAGTATAGTTGCAGGTTTCTTCCGGCAACTCAGAGTGAGCAGAGTGCTGCAAGGTCTCCTCCTCACAGCAGTGCAAGGGTTTTATTTGTTGATGTGAAGGATTATTATATGTTAGTAGGTAGACTGAGGCTTTGACTTGAGCTTTTTAAACTAGAACAGTTTCCGCATGGTGAACTTTGTGTCTTTGGAAATAAATGTAGTTTTAGTACTTAATGCATCGTGAAATTAAATGGTTATCTGTATAATTAGAAAAAAAAGAAGAATTGGGTGAGTGTGCGCTGTGCAGGAAAAAGAGCATGTGCATTTGTAGAAAGGTGTTAGCAAGGGAAAAGAAAACACAGGGGAAGAAGGGATTTAAAAAAACCTTATTGATGGAAAGCAAAGCTGGAGAGTGATGAATGTGAAGAATGGAAATGTTTTGATGGGAGTTTCACTCTGTTGTGTGCTGAATAGGAAGTTGTTGGAGCCGCTGTTACGACAAGACAGAGCTTTGAGAAATTTCCTTAACGCAGTGGCTTCAAGAAGTTAAATTTTCTGTGTAAAAGTAAGTTGGGATAATTTTGCGGCTCTGGTGGTCGTGAGTATTCAGTGAAACCTAATTTCAGGCAGAAATTGTGCTCAAAAGTTGTCAGTATGGATAAATCCTCCTGTTTGATTCTGACCCTTATTTAGGAGGGACAGGTGAGGGAGGGTGTAACTGTGAAATGACACACAGAGGGATATTATCAATTGATAATATCAAACATAAATCTCAATCTGCCCAGCTTTGCTTTGGCTTTCAGACTGCCTCTGAGGGAGAAGTTCCAGAAGAAGTCAGTTGTTCTGTAGTGAGACTTCTTCCACAAAAATGTAAAATAATGAAGGTATGTTCTGGACCGTATGCTTACTGTAGACCTTTGTGTTTTTAACTTGATGGTACTTCTGATGCGTGTTAAACTACACTGTGTTTCTTTACTCTTTACCCACTTAAGAGTAAAGTATTTTTGTGTGTGTTGTATTAAGCTGCTCTTTAAAAAGCCCATGCTGTGAATAAATTTTGTGGATCAATATAATTAGGTCACTGGTTTCTTCACAGCCCCAGCCCAGACATGGGCAAACATTGCGCTATAAAGGACAAACAGATTGATTAATGTTGAACTTGGGTAATGTTGCGTGTCTGCTGACACTTCAGGGTTAATTTAACACTGTACCTTGGAGCCAGATTAGAGCCATCTTGGGCTCTGGGCTGGTGTCAGTAGGTTTTTGTTTTCTTTTCCAAACTTCCTTGCATTTGGAGGGAGTTCAGCTTCCTGATTGTTGATGGTCTCTGTGCAGCCACCAGCAAACTTGACCTTAATATATCACTGTAGCTGTTTCAGTGTGGGATTGGGTATCTCAGGGCGTGGGTGTTTTTCAGGTTTTCGCAGCAGGGCAATCGTGGCAGGTTCAGGGTGGGTTTCAGTAGGTGCTTATTTAAAATCTTTCTTTTCTTCTCCCACTTTTAATTCCATTTCTGAGAAGGAGAGAGGAATAGTCAGCCTTTGGGGGGATTTCTGTGTGAAGTACATCTTTGCTGTGCATGGAAACTTGGGTTTTGCTAATGTTGCCTCAGTCATTGAGTGTCTGCTTTAGTTTTTCCTGAGCGGCTTTAGCTAACTGTGCTGTAGTCCCTTTCAGGAAGCGGTGTGCTGGTTCCTGCTCTGTTGGGTGGCGTCTTCTGGATGTGAGCAGCTTCCCAAAAGCCCAGGAGAACAGCAAGAAATACAGGATTGGCTTCAGGAATGTAAGAGACTGTGTGTGAAGTCGGGGTGAATTTCTGGCAGCACTTACCTGGCCTTTGGATGCAGGCTGGGTTGGAGTAGGCCTGCATTGATAATCTTCTAGTTAAATCAAGACTGTTGAGGAGGGTTTGGGTGTGGGGGGCTTTCTGTCATCCCTTAGTGAACAAAGAGTTGAGCTGAAGGGGAAAGTTCTCAAGAATTTTTCCGAGGAGAGCATCTTCGGTGCATGCTGAAAGACTGGCATCTTTGGGTTGCTGTGATACCCTCTGGGAGTTTGGAGCCAACGCTGTCTTCACTCCCTGCTTACTTCCATTACGAGTGGCTTTTTTCCAGAGTATGTGGTGCAGCGTCTCTCTGTACTCTCTGGGGTTTATCTGTTGATGACTTTGAAGATGAGGGCCCAGGGATTAGGAAGCTGCTTGGGCATAAAAGACAGCTTGAAGAGCGTGTTGGTGGCTTTTGAGTAAAGTGCTCTGCCTCCCTGCGCAGATCAGCTTTGGTGGATCAGCTCTGGCTTCTGGGCAGCTTTGACACTGAACTGGAGCTAAAACAAGAGCACGGTTGGAAGTCCTCTTGCAGATGCTAGTGGCGGCTGCTCGCGAGGAACCGTGTTCGGAGCATTATGGTCATGAAAGGGAAGGAGGGGAGGAACTGAGCTGAGATCAGAGGTGGTCCTTGCTCTTTGTTTTTTTGAGTTCAGGAGTGAGCTTTCTGAAACCTCAGCTGGATGAAGGGGAAAGAAGGGGCAGCGGTGTTGCCTGAGAAGCGTTTCTATTTAGGAGTGTCTGAAGCAGTGGAGATCATACATCTCGGGAGGGTATGCAGCAGGAGAGAAGCTTTGAAAACGCAGAGACTTTCCCTCCCGCTCTGTGGTAGTGACTTTTCAGCAGGGGAGGAATGGGCACGGGTTTGTGAGCGTATTGCCAAAAAATTAAGTGCTTTTAGACCCCTCTGCCATCTCCCCTGATGTTCCCCAGCCTTGGCACATCTTAGTGTTCTTTCAAGCAGAAATAGCTTTAATTTATTTAATGACAAAAGCTAATAATGTTATAGCGCAGATATGTCACTTTACCAGCTTTGTAAGATTTTTGTGGTGAAATGTCTTGGAGAAAAGTGCTCTTCCAAAAATGTGATTTCACATAGCTTATTTTTCCCTTCATATCAGAGGACATGATTGTGTATGTTCTCTGGCAGAAGTCAGCAGGAGAAACCATTTAAATTTATATGTATTCAATGTGCAGTACTAGTTTTGGAACACAGTTTGTGATTTTATCTATGGGGAAAAGTCAGTGAGAGACTAATAGGAGACAGAACAGATGACTTCCCTTTTAGATGTTGGGACGCAGAAGGGTTTTCATCTGTGTATGTGTTTTGTCCATCATCTTAGGGCTGAAAGGCTTTTTCATGTCATTAGCGAATGTTGGGGTCTGTTGAGCTGGTGCATTTGCTCTGTTTTTGTTTTGTAGTAAGAGTTAGCAGTGAAGATCTCGCTTTAGAAGTCATAGGTAACCTATATTTTCTTTTTTCCCCTAATCCAGCAATTTCAGGGCTAGTCAACTGTCAAGTTTAGTTGTGCGTAAATCCGCTAATATGATTAGAGTTGCTGGAATTTTTACTCTGGGGAATTATAGATGGGTAGTATCACTGTTTTACAGGGATTTCTTTAGTAGGAAACTTTATCTGTGACTTGAATATGTCTGCTAGCAATTGCAAAGGCTTTTCTGGAATTAATGGAGAGGAGAAAACTGGTGTTTGTTACGGGGCGTGAAGATGTGCATGGAGGATCCGTGTGCCCCATGGTCTGAGGGAACTAATTTATAATTTTTTTTTTTTTTGAGGGAACATCATTGATGTGACTTCTCATAGTGCTGTGTTTCACGCTTGGTGGTAATTTCAAGAACTTCTCCTATGTACAGCTTTCCTTTCCAAACTGTTGACTTCATTTTGTCTCCCAAATAGGAAATGATGATGTGGAACAGCTGGAAGAAGAAAGTAGAATGTGTTCTTAAAAAAAGAAAAGGGTCAAAGGGAGGAAAGCAAAATAAGCTTTTAGGCTAGTGAAATTTTCTAGTACATGTTACTCTTATGTTTTATTATATATGTTTGGAAGATGTCCCAGAATGTGTGCTCTCTTTCTGTAGTAGGTGATGGCATGCTGTTGCTGATGGGACTTGAGTCAAATTGCTGCTGGGCATGTAACTAGGTTAATGGGACAGCATTTATTTATTTTTTTTTCTTTCCTGAAAGGAAAGTTACGAGTTCTGTATTCTGATTGTACCTTAAGAATTGTTTTTACTTTTGTTTGCTGTGTAGTTTTCTGAGGTGGAGAGAAAAGGTCAAATTTCCACACACTGAGATTTTATCAGGTTTGATTCAATTCTGTTACCAAAAATAATGTGTTTCTGTTGTTGGTTGTAACACCTTTGTGTATGCTTTATCTGGCTGAGAGTTAAAATACTTCTAGAGCTTTTAATATGCCTGAAAATTAGCAAAGTGGCTTCTGAAATGTGCATCTTGAAAGGAAAAATCCAGTCCTTGGCCGATACCAATAGCATTCTGCAAAACTGTCGGTAGTGTTGAAATGGGTTAGGACTTGTCGAGATGCATGGAGCAGCTGCTCCTTTCCAAGTGGTTGAGCTCAGCAGGAATGAGACTCTTGTGCTCCGGAGTAAGAGTATCTGCACAGGAATAACTGTAAAAGTCACAAACATGAAGACCATTCCCGCTCTTACCAGCGGGGTGGGCTTCATGTGGTACGCCCTCAGGGTGGTAGGAAACTTGCTGCCGATCTTTGAGTTTGTTCTTGAGGTTGTGAAAACACCGAGCAAGGAAGAGTTAATGCAGTTAAAGAACTTAAATAACACAGATTTTCCCAAGTTTGGAAAGCTTTTGGGAGGTGGAAACTAATAAACATTGCACCGATTTTCTCTTTTGGGTTGCCAGGTGGTGATTGTATATTTGTTTGTTTTTTGGTTTGATTTACATGTGAGAGTGACTGTGTGTGAGTTACTGAATTACTAAGAGTAGTCTGATTTAAATGTCTGCATTGCTGGTGGCGTCTGAAAATCTATTTAAAGTAATGCTGTGGCTGCACTAATGGTAGTCTGAAAAAGAGATTTCCGTCTTTTTCTGTGTTATTAAGAAGTTGTAGAAGTTACTGTGCCTTGAAACCGGCGTTTTTCTCAGCTTATTTTCTTCTTTTGCCAAAAAGCAAACATGACAGAAGTCTTCAATCTTTTCAGACAAAGCAGGAGACTCTTCTTAGAAGCATCAAAGGGAAAGATGTTTGTTTTAGCGATACTACTTACAGCTCTGTTTTTTTTAGTCAGCTGCTGTCTTTGAAAGGCTCCTACCATCCTGAAGAAAGGGTATGTCTATATAAAAAAAAAAAAGTAAAATGTGCATTGCCACTAAGCGGCGAGGCCTAGCCGTTCTGTCCTTGAATGGCCGCGAGATCTTTTACAGAACCGTCAAGTCTGATGTGAAATTCAGAAGGAAATCTGGTCTGAAAACTTTCTGGAACTCTTGAGTTTTTGTTTGTGGTGATGTACAGGGTGCTTTAGGCTTAATGCTGGACACTTTGTTTGCAGCGTGCAGCTGATTAATTGGACAGAGTCTGTATCCATATTATGTTTGAAAGGGAACTCGGCAGGGTACTACAACTGAAGGTAGATAACCTGTACCGCTTATTTCAGTTCTTGACTTCCACCCCAAATAAAAAAGCGTTGCTTTAGCATGTTTTTGTGACTTTTAATGTGTAATTCATGGTGCATCCCAAGCTCTGGAGTACGCTGGGAAAGGGATTTCAGCAGCTGGTGATTCATGCTCAACTTTAGCATGGTGAAATTGGTGTTGAAGGTTCTTGTGTGCGTACTATTCAGCTGGTGAGACATCTTCTGAGTTCAACTGGCTGTATCATATAAGGCTAGCTTCAGTTTGTGTCACCCTTTCTTACCAGTGCTTACGCAGATATAAATTCTAGTTACTGGACAGTCACTCTTCAAATACTTTACTTTTCTGGGCTTTGCGTTTTGTATTCTAGATTTGCAAAATGCAAATAATTCAGCTGTCAACCTGTCCAACTTGGGTATTATGTTTTCCTTCAGTGTTGTGTTTTAAAGTGATTTCAAAGTACTTTTGTGTCTGTCTCTTCAAAAGGAAGAAAGATCTAATTTTTGTTGATATGCAAATATCACAAAGTGTAATTTTCAATGAGCTTAAGCTGTTCAGCTTAATTGTGTTGATTACATTTCCAGAACGCTTTTTTAATTAAAAAAAAAGTCATCTGCACAAATAAACTATTTTATGTTTAAATATTTAGTTCTGAGGTTGTACACCAGGTTTAACTTGAAATGATTCCCATTTCCCCCCCTCAAAACTTAACATTTTGTTGTGCTGTCTGTGGCAGCAGTACCTGGTATTGCAGGCATTCACCGAAACAATTGTTGCCGGCACTTGGCATGGTCCCCATCGCTGCTTGCTGAAGCCAAAGCACACTTTATCCACTCAGGCTGACATTAAGATCATTAAATAAATGAATGAATTGTACTGTCACCAAATTCCCATTCTGGCAGTCGAAGAACATGTGAATTTTATAGCCGGGACCTCTGTCCAGAATGTCTTACTGAATGGCCTGGATGTCAGGAGTGGGAACAGTCAGCAAAAAGCTTTCTAGTGAAATGTGTGTGCCTTAATGAGAATTACGGTGTGGAGTGGTGTAAAAGCCTGAATTACTAGGCATCTGATCGTTCGAGATGAGTATTAATCAACCTGTGAAGGGCATGTAGAAAGAAACTGGAGCACAGCAATAAAACAAGGGAGCAGGAGAGAACTGAAGAGGAGTGGAGAGCTGTTTCTCCATTGGCAACGCAGCTCTGTCTTGCTGTTTGAAAGGGGTTTATTGGGGGAAGAATGCAGCCAAGCGGGGAAGTGTTGAAAGGGATAACTCTTGGTTTCCGTCAGAGAGTTTGAGGTCTCGCTGGTTGAGCTAAAATGCTGAAAGGTCACTCAGGGTTTGGAAGATCTTGGAGAAGTCTGCTGAACTTCCACGTCCGGGAGGAGAAGGTGGAAAATCCTTTCTCAGAGGAGCAGAGTTCACTCATCAGGCTTTGATTGCTTTTTCTTGTGGTGTAGGTCTGTCCTCATTTTTGTTATGTTGCGCCTAAGGTAGTGTTTTTGCTTAGGAATGAGGGGCATAAAAGATCTGTAGCATCTATGCTTCCTGCAGGGGGGTCAAAAGTGTCTCTGAATTGCACAGGAAAAAGTAGAAGTGTGTTTTGACCGGACAATTTGATGAACCGTATAACTGCATATCTGCAGGCTGCTTGCACTGCAGCCCCAAATAATACCAGAGATGTTCTCCACTAGGGAGAACTTAAAATGTTTGATTTGGTCTATTCCTGTTCTGAGGCATAGCAAAACATCAGCATTTAAGACTATATTCAGTGCTTTCAAACTGAAGCAAATAGTTTTCTTAGTCTTCTCTTCCTCCCCTCCCCGTACCTTAGTGTTTGTCTTAATTATGATTAATTTGAGAAAAGGCTGCTAAAACAGCACTGATAACCAATGCAGTCCTCAGTGCATCCTTATTCTGGTAGTAACAGATGATGCCACTCATTGCTGTGGTAGTGATGAAAGCCGGGTGGTTGGGTAATGTTTGTCGGTGTGGAGGTTCATAATCTTTGAAGACCTGCTACAAATACAGTGATATTGCGGTTTCTGTGCAGTCTGAAATCAGCAAAATGGGTTTTTCTGCTAATTGGAAAAGGAGTGGTCCTGCCTGCTGCAGTGTTCAGGGTGTCCTGTCGATGCAAATAGTCCCAAGCAACCAGAAGGCAGGGATGGGTCCAGAAATTCCCATTTCCTTCCCATCTGGGAGGGCACATCAGGTGCATCTTCACTGACTTCCACCTGTGGTTCGGCTGTGTGGCATTACTTCAGAGGCCACTTTGTGTGATAAGGAGACACATGCTTGGAAATCTTCCTCGATGGCCATGTGCAGCAGATGCAGCCTTCCCTCTGTTTTACCTCTGTGTGTCCAGAGTTCAACAGGCAGAGCTAATGAAAGTAAAACCAGCGTTTCTTTAAATGAGAAATGCTCTGAGACTAATTCACTGCTCATCTTCAGACTCAGCTGGGATAAATATATTGTTGCTATTACTCTTTTTCTTGAAGCACCCTGTAGAAGTGTGTGTAAAGTATGCAACTGAGAGCCCTTATGGGGAAAAATGGAACATGCGGAGGATTGGACCAAGGAGACCTAGAGCTCCCATCCAACCTGTATCCCTCTATGAACTATGTTTTTTGTGCAACAGTGTAAGATGCATTGCGCTGTCTTCCCTAGATGCCTTCTTTCTCAGGGTTTCATTTTGTATGACATAGGATTTTAACTTCAGAGAAGTCACAGGCTCTGCATGTGGCAAGAGGGTGCTTACGATTTCATTTCATTTTGATGAACCACTGAAATAAAGATTATGGGGGGGAAATAGCGAGGCGTTACAAAATTGGGAGTCGAAACGAGCATTAACGCTTTCAAGAAGCATACTTCTAGAATTTGTTGCTCAGCTGAGGGAAGGACCATTGGTCTGGATGACAACGCTGCTGTCACCACGATGCTTCCTGACAGATTGACCAGCAAAGCATTACATTTTCCCATGAAGTCACAGCATGAAGTATTAGAGACACGGTAGGAAACGTAGCTGAGCGAATGAGACAGTAAACTGCTAGGCTGTTTGATATTCATGCTTATCATACAGATGGAAGGCTTGGCTTGGAAATATATGGTTACAGCTGTAGGGTCTCGAACCCCAAAGGATGCAAGCAGCGGCCGTCCCTGTAGAGAAGAGGTGTGTGTGGGTTGTAGCCTTGTAAGCTGTAGTAGCTTATTTGTGGTTTTAGGGTACAAAGCTTGAGGTAAGTGGGCTGGGGGAGTTCTGTCTTAATAGCATGCATGGGAAGATAAAAATAAGCAAGCTGTTTTTTAGTACATTACAGAAATTCAAACTCTCTGGTCAAAATTGCCATGGATGAGCACTGTAGTACTTGTGTCTGTATTGGGAACTTTTTTTTTCCAGTCATGTAGCAACATGCCCCCAGATGCAGATAATTGCTGGTGTTAAAGGGAAGCTGGACACGTTTACTTTATGAATTCGGTATGAGGGAAAGTAGCCTGTAATACCTTGGAAAGTTTGGAAGTTTGTTCCAGGCTGTAAGCTTAAAAAAGGCTGAATAAAAGCTTGGTAACCTTTCTCACAATCAGATAGGTTTCCTCCTGGTCTGCCTTCCTCCGTTGTCTTTTCGGTTATGTCATCTGGCGCTCTCTGCTTTGTCTGTTTGGACTTTACAGTTCTTAACCAGTTATGTGTTTGCTGGATAAACTCAGTGTAGAAATAGCTCTGTGTGTGTTAAGTAACTGTTCTGAAGGGAAAAAAACAACAAATGCACAAAGTAAACAATCCCAATCTTTGCTTGCTGGCGAGGCTGTTGGGCATAGAGGAATTACTCTGCCAGCTCAGCGTGTTGCCTGGTGTAAGCTGTCCTCCCCCGGCACACTGACAGCAGCTCCACTTCACAACCCAGACCTCGAAGCGTGTTTATCAGGTTACCTCAAAGCAGCACATGAACAGTGGCTAAGCAGGTCAGAGTCTTTCTGCAAGCGTGCGTGCAGCTGGTATCAGGCCAGAAACTGCTGTTTCAGCTGCTAATCAGGGGACAGAAGTACACTAAATTTGGGGATATTTGTTTTCTTTGAAGTGTGATTCGGTTTGTGGGAAGTACTGTGTGTTTTGGATATTGTGGCATGAATTGTTTTCAGTTCAATGATTGAAATACAGAAGTATTTTACAATAAACGTTATATCAGCAGTTGCATTGCAGAATGTGAAAGGTAGAGGATGGGTATGGCTTTAGCTCTGTTGTCTCGTCTGTGGCATTTTATTAAAAATACTATTTTTTCTGGCAGACTAGAGATGTGCAGGTATCTGATGCAGTCTGCTGTCTGGAGGACAGCCAAAGAACCATACCTGTTTGTTTTGGAATAGACCAAAAGCCAAAGTAACTCCAGAAAGGAGTGGGCTAGGAGTGTCATTTGACCAAATAGGAGATCAAAACCTTGTTCTTCCGTGGCTGTCTCCTCCTGATTGCTCCTTGTGACCTCCGTCAAGCTGGCTTGCTTGCAGCCTTGCTTTGTATATTTTTACAGCACTTATCAAGACACTCACTTAGTCTTAGTTTTGTATAGCTGCTGTTCAGTGTAAGGCTACTACTGTTACTTTTTTTTTGCCTTAAAAATGTGATAAAGGAAAATATGGTGATCGTCACTGGCTCTGCCATTGCCTGGCGTCAGATTTGCCTGTGTCACCCTGGCTCTTCCTTGGCTGCTGCTGAGGACTTTTGTGGATGTGATATTTCTCTTTGAATGCTTATCTCCTATGAAAGATTCCTGCTTTCCGCCCCCCTTCCTTCCACCTTACATTCTTGAATGACGTAGTTTCTTCACTCTGAAGAAAGACTCCTCCGCGTTTGCTGGCTTCTGACCACCTCTGAACAGCTGCCCATCTGGGATGAGCATCTTTCTTCCCTGGTGATGGTTGCAATTAGTTAGCTCAGTGGCCTTGCTTGATAAAGTGACCCAGGAATTTCTCCCAGCCCATCTCTTCTCCTAACCCTTCAGTTTGCTTCCATCTTTAAATGTTTTAAATAAGAATTGCTTTACTGAAGCAGGTTAGGGAGGAATTGGATGGTTTTTAAAATGACAAAACTGGGTGTGTGTGTGTGGTGAGCTTTGACTGTGGTAGTTATCAGCTGGGGCAGAAATGTCTTCAGCGAGCAGCAGCTGGAGCAGTTTTTTGGCACCATCTTTGCATTCGTCCTCTCCAGAGGGAGGTTTGCAGCGTGCAGAGCTGCCTCTAATGTGTGTGCTTGGAGGGGGTCTGAGGAGCTAGCATACCATTTCCCTGCTGAACTGTTCCCTACATAAATGTGTTTTTTAACACTTACCAAATGTGTGGTAGCCAGAGGCTGACCTAGAAGAACTTTGTTGAAGAGAGCAGTGTTAAGATATCTCTCTCTTTCAGGTAATGGATTTTTTTCCCCTCTTGTAGTTAATCGCAAAACCAAATGTGGTTAACAGTATCCAAAGGACTTTTTTCTTGCTGCACCATGCTGAGAGATGCCTTGTTCAAGATGCTTTCTTCCCTCTGAGCTTGGTTCATTTTTGGATGCTGAAGGGGCATTTTGAGACTTTGTTTTAACTTCATTTTACATCGTGTTTATATGAAACAGGTAGAAAAAACCCAAGTGCTTTGCCAAATATTTTTGGAAAGAACAAGCTTTGCGGATAATAATTTTCATGTTCTACCTGCTCCTTGGTGTATAAGGCTATAGAAGAATCTTCTCTACCCAGAAAAAAGGCTTTGAGAGATTAGCCTTCAAGTAGTCACTTGAGGCGGGTTGATTAAGAAATATACTCAACATTAGATTTAATCAAGATTTGAATAATGGAGTTAGAATTGACTGTCACTCCTGTAATCCAGTTATTTTTAGATCAGGATCAGTATGTGCCACTCCCCAAGTTGTCTATACCATTGCTTTGAAGGCAGACTGATCAAATGCCGTTTGACAGAGTGGATCTCCTCCAGTTTTGTACTTGCTGCTTCATCCCATTAACACATCCCATATTAAACACATTGTGCCAAAACTCAGCAATTCAGAGCAAAGGAATTCCAGTGCAGTGCTGAGGGTTGCTACCCAAAATACAGCTCAAATATTATGTAAGTAGAAACATTGTGGTGATATTGATGGCAGGACTTCAACTCCTTTCATATTCAAGAAACATTTGGTGAGGCACTAAACATTTAATCACATTTTAGCTCTTGGATGTCTTGGAGGAAAAAGGCACAGGTATGAAATACCTTCAGGATGTGGATAAGATGTGCCTAAGCAGGTGCTTTAGATATTGCGGTGCTGGAAAGTCTTCTGTGCTTGAAGGTCTAATGGTGCGCGGTGTTGCAAGTCCTGAGGCTTGCTGCTGTCCTCAAAGCACGAGAAGCTTGCTGGCCGAATTCTCGCAAGAGCTCACTGAGCATCAGCATACCACTGCTCTTTTTGCCACTGGTGTCATAGCGTGAGGTCCTGAGCTCTTTATGCCTGCCAGCTTCAGCTGAGCGCCTTAAGGGGAACAGTATTTGTGAAAGTTGAGACCTTAGGTCTCACTGCCGAGCGCAAGAAAGCCATCCTTTGCTGTCTTGCAAGGGATTGTGTCTTGTAGTTGATGTTTGGCTGTGTTATTTCTGTTGCCTCAAGCTGAGAGCAAAACTGTTCTTTGCAGTAGCTTTCTATCTTCAGCTCAGGAAAACAGTAAGTTTTATCTGGATTAAAGCCAGAGAGGTAGCTGTGGACCAGGAGAGGTATGTGGAAACAGCCAAGGCTGTTTGCTGTTCGCTGCTGTTCAAAAGAAGCCTGGCTGCAGAGGGGCTGAGTGGAGGAAAGTGGGGTTGCCTGCATGTGAATGAACCTGCATCATTTGAAAGGAGCTTCCTTATTTTGTTGACATGCCCTGGCTGCAGAGAGAATCAGCGCCTGATTTGCTAAATTTCTCTTAAGAACAGGGAAATTGCAACAAAATAGTCTTTTCAGGGACTGAAAAGTGATTGCCCAAAATATAAAAATCAGCTGTATATGCCTGGCAAGTGCTCCACAATGTTGTCCTTTTGGTTGTGTCTAATAAGAATATCAACTTCCCCTTAGAAACCTTTGGAGTCAGTATGGGCAGAAAAAGGCCAAAGCTTGCATGAAGTTCATCTCATGGTGCCTTCGAGCAAGGAGTTGTTTAACCGTAAGCTGCAATTGTGACTTTTTTTGTACATTATTCCCTGGCAGGGCTTGTCTGTGCTGTGTCCAGGATGTCTGCTTGTAGGTTTTGGGTTTTGGGCTGTTACATCAGTGTAACCACAGCATAAGAGCGATTGCTAGTGTGAAGTTGCCCCTGAGACCGCTCACCTGAGAGGCCTCAAACGCTGCATGTTGTGAGCTTTAGAAGCAGGTAGAATCCGAGGGCAGCTCTCATTTCCCTGTCCATGGGAAAGGAAAGGTTTCTGTGATCACTTTGCATGATGCCAGGGGACAGAACAATATTTTAAGATCATCCCAATCTCAGAGCCACCTCAGGCAGCGGTGAAACATGATTGAAGTGAAACCACTGAACTGAGAACAATCTGTATACCGAAAATGTATGTCATCCTCTTTGCAGTTTACGGCTTGGTAAAAGCAAGAAACATAAAAACAGGAAACCTTTACCGGCAGTACTTTGAAGAGGCTCATTTGGTTGACACGTTGTTTGGTCGTGTTGCTTGTCCCTTAAAGCCTATTTATATGCTGGGGTGTCAAGGCTGCAGCGTTTGTACTGAAAGCAGCAAAGAGCCCCGCAGCTGGGATTTAAATCTACCTGGTCTGTGGCAGCTACACTTGGAGCTCTTTTACTGGCCTTAATAAACTTAATGACGTTCTTTGTCTGGCTTTTCTTAGGTCTTAATTTTTTTCCACATGAATATTCAGGTATAAGAAGCATTGCGTAGCTCTCAGGTACCATGTAATAGTGTACGTGAGTATAACTGTTTTTTTTTTTTTTCCTCCTTAGTTGTTTTATCGAGTAATTTATTACAGATTGTTTGATTTCTAAATGCTGGCATTTCATAATTGCATCTCAAAATGTGTGTTATTTGGACTGTACAAAGCAGAATTAAGTAGAACAATATTTACATCTTGATTTACCTGAAAATAGAGCGTGCTTTCATGTACATGACGTTATTGATGTTCTCCTATCTATGGTGGTAACATTAAAGCTTTGGAGTAAATAGTTTTTATTTAAGTTGCTGCTTGATGCATGCTGTGTTCAGCAATATAAATAAATAAAACTTACCCTGCTATGTTCTGTTCTTAATCATCAATGCAGCAGTCTCTAACTTATAGTTGGGAAGGTGAAAGAGAGTTTCCTATTTATTTACCATCTCTGTTTCTAATGCCAGAGTTGCAAATGGAAGCCCATGTGATTGCCAATCAGAAATAGATGTGTTACGGACTGTGTTTCTTTTTCTTCGCTATTTCCACATTTCTTTAGACTTTGGTTTTAACCCTGCATACTGTAGCAGCTGCTGCCTTTGCTAGAGTTTTAAGTGCACAAAGAATTACCTGAATGTATGCCACATAACTATCTCTTGTTGCTCTTTCTGCTTTTTTGTTTTCTTGCCTTTGAGGGTATTTCAGTAATTGGACAGCTGGACCTGAGAGCATGTAGCACCCTGGCATTAAAAAAAAGGCTGTGTGGGGGGAAGATGTGGTACGTGGTACAAGAGCATGCTGTAAAATCCTACTTCTGCAGTGGCCACAGATACTTTGCTGTTTGCAGTGCAAGGCGTTTTGTGTTTTAAGTTCCTCTTCCCCTCTTTACGAGCTGCCTGCTTGACGTCACTGTTCCCCACCTGCAAAGAAACAAAGGAGGCAAAAAATGTTCCTGCAGTCGAGGAGGGGAGAGTGGCGGGAGCGTGTGTGTGTTTCAAATGCCCCTTTGTGCTGCGAGGTGTATGTTCGGCTCTGGCTCCGGGTGCAGCAGCCTGCATGCTTGGTCCGTTCAAGTGGATTCTCCTTCCAGAGGCATGCGGGATGCCTGAAGAACAGTAACGTTTTTGCATAGCTGACTATTTTTAATGAGACCCTCCACCATTTTCCAATGAAGCAACAAATAGGACTTCTATGAAGATTTTTGTCTTAATGGTTAAGAACAGGAGTCTGTTCTGTATTGAAAAACCTGAAAGGAAATAGCATCCTGTGCGACTGTGGCTCTGTGCATACTTATGTAATGGGCTATCAATCAAATTTAATTAAAACTGTGATTGCGGTGGAGTTTTACTCCCTTTTAGTTCAGCTACGAGACGGAGGGGGGGAAGTTTTTATCTTTACAAGCTGTTCTTGCAGAAGTTATTGGTCTGATTGCAATTAAGAAGCCTTTGTTTTTAAGGCAAATAAATTAGTTTGCTTCTTTCTATAAAGAATTCTGCTGCCCCTTGGTCAACTCCAAAAATAGATGCAGAGTCCACGAAAGTGAAGTGCTTAAATGCAGCAGTATGGGTTAGCTTGTGTGGTGGTGCAAAAAGACAGGATTTTACCAATTTTGTCTTTCATGTGGCTATCTAAAGTAAGGCTGCTGTAGGAAAATGGAGCCTGCACGCTCAGGTTTCCTTTGAGCGAGTCTGTGTGCATCCTGCGAGTGGAGCATGCGAGAGCTCCCTCTTCTATAGTAGGTTCATTTGGCAATTGCTGTGCTGTCCCCTTGCATCCTATGGTTAGAAGAATAAATGTTAAAGGGGTGAAAATGCACTTTGGTTTTTTTTTTCTCACTTAAGTGTTTGCTTTGTATGGTTGTGTGCGAGGCTCACTGCAGAAATCTCTTTGCGGTGGTCCTGCCAGTATCAAAATCTTGGCTCCTGCAGTGGTCAGGACTTCAGAAGCAGGGAGGGTTCAGACTTTGCTCCTTGGCCATAGGCTCCAGCATGCAGCGAGCACCAAGTGCCTGGGTCAGGAGAGATGAGGAGCAAGCCTAGACGTATGTGCATTCGCTGCTTTTAGTTTTTACAGCAGAGTATTTATGTTCCTCAGGACGTGCAGTTCACAAGAAGGTATGTGACGCCAGTGTCTTAAACCAGGTGGAGAGTCTAGCCTGGTGGACATGTGAGAATGCACTCCTGGTGCTTGTGGCTGTGTGGCTGAGGCAAGGAGCTTGTGTGTCTCCCTGTTTCAACAGGCGGGAGAAGAAATATGCCCCAGCAAGCGTCAGTCTCTTCAAGGCAGTGCTCGCTGTCATCACCCTGCATTTCAGACTGGTGGTCATGTGTGTCCATGTTAAATAACACACCAGTATCAACTGGGACCCTTCTCCTTCGACCTTGGTTAGCTGTTGAGCTCTGCTGAGTTTTTATGGTAACGCTAAGAAAATGAGGAAAGGGGTGTTGGGTTTGTTTGGTGAAATCAATACTAAATTTATTTTCTCTTGAACTGTGAAAGGCTTGTGTGCTTTGTAGCATGTTGGGTAATTATCTTGAAATGAGGAGCTGGTCTCTAAATGTAAAGGACCTGGAGAAGGAACACAAACATTTCCTCAGTACCAGGAGTGGAACAATAGCTCATTGTTGGGAGGAAGGGATTGCAGAAAAGCAAGCGACTTTCAGAAATAGGGGGTTTATTTTCTATAGCTTATTATTTATATTGCACTTAAAGGCTCTTTGGGAACTAGATGTCCAGTTCCTGGAATGTGTCCCCCTTGGTCGAGTAAGGTTGGGCGCGAGCAGACCATGTCCTTTCAGTAGGTGTTTGTTAATAGACAATGCCTGGGTTACAGGCTACTTGGAAAGCGGCTCTGTGTTCATGCGAGAGTCCCCTCTCTCTCTGCCTCGCAGCTTGGCAGCTGAGGAGACGTCCCCTAAAGAGACGGGACTCTTCTTCCTCCCACCCTCACTTTCTTTCTGCTATATATCGGGCTGTTGAATAGGCTTGCATTGACCAGAAAGACAAAGAAGTCTTTCAGGCTCTAGCTTTAGCCACAGCCAGTGTGCTGTGGGCTTTTGTTAATACTTTCAGTCCCCCCCTTTCTCTTTCAGCAGCCCTCACTCTCATTGTTAATACATTTCAGGAGCAGTACTGATATTTCTGAATTCATTTTGTTTGCTCAGTTCGCAGGAAAAGTTGCAAAAACCTGGGGAGAGAACGTGTTGCCTCTTACGTTCTCCACAGAGTATTTTCTTTCATGCCTTTAGCAGGGAAAAGTGGATCGTGTAAACAGATCCTGGCAAATCCTTGCATGAGCAGAACGTGGTTGTGGAGCGTTAACGCCTGTGCGGGCTGCGTGCACGCGGAGACTAAATGGCTTGTTTCAGCGCTTGGGAATACTAAATGGCTTTCCCCCGCCCCAGTTGGATTAGTCTCCATGTTGTCCTATTTAATTTTGTTATTGCATTAGCCAGCTAAACATGTAAGCTCTTATTAAAACAGCTGTTTCTGCTAAGTGGCAGTATAGAGTTGGAGAGTATTGTTCAACAGTTGTAAAGTCATTCAGCATCATCCTAAACTGACTTTAGTTTGCGAGTGGATATGCCAGGGGCTTTCCTCTTACCGGTAGGTAGAGATGAGAGAAAGGAAAGCTACTTTTCCAATTCCGTGTTAGTAAATCTGAAAGCTACTGGTAGGTGCTCTCTAATCGTTATGAAACATCAGTATGGGAATTAATTCCTAGAAATAAAATGTTAGGAAGCAGCTGATGGAGAGCGCTGGTGAGTATCAGGCATGCAAAAATAAATGTAAATGCTGCCAGGAGTCAGGATCGAGGTAGGGAGATTGTTTCTTATCTTGAAGTGCAGACAGCGATTTGGGGTGTGTGCGCGCTCTGAAATTGAATATACTGTTGGGTGAAACAAACTGGGAGAGCAGGACAGTGATGAATTTGATTGTGCAAATGAGATAGTGTCAGCAATGTTGTTGCAATCGAGAGATGACCACAAAGACTGCCCCAGGCTTTGAAGCACCTCGGTGCATCTTTTTTTCTAGAAATAGCTGGGTTTTTTTGTACTCTAAACCAATTTTTAATGGGATGTAAAGCTGGCTGTTCTTTGGCTAGCATTTCCTAACTGGAGTGTAAATTGTGGAGTTCAGAGAAGTAAGTGAGGCTGTATTTCTGCACCTTTTGAAGGATAGCGTAACACTCTGTAGCATATACGTGACAAGCAGGGAGAAAAATGGCATTCAGACTCATGGAGGGGCTTGAGCAAGTGGCAGAAGAAATACTTGTCACGAGAGCGCAAGTTATTTTTTCCCTTAATGGAGGATGACTTAAACTTTTTAATAGATGGATGCTGAGCACACAGTTTCAAGCTGGAAAAAAGTAGCCCCAGACACGACTGTTCATCACTCTTTACCAGCCATTGTGTGCCTTGCAGTTAGAAAAGAGCGATTGCCTAACTTTCCCAATGAGACAGTACCCGTGTGTGTACGTTGGTTTTTTTTTTTAAGGACTTGAAGGCTTTAAGTCCCATAGTCTTTAATAGATTAAACCAACTTCAGATAGATACAGCAATACAGGAGAATCTGCCTATGTCGGCATTCCTTTGCCACCTATCTGGAGAGGCATGGATCTGTCTGATTGCAGTATACTTGATCATTTTGAGTGTGTATTTTTCAGTGAGGCTTTACTACAACTTTTTTGTAGCATTTTCTAAATCAATGTATGCCTACACACGCAACATAGGAATCAGTGCTTCTCCGCTTGTCTCCTACCTCTTGACACCACCCCATTATATGGGATAAAACAGATTTTTAAATACTTTGAAGCCACTCAATAAAACATGGGTCTGGTTCATGTTGTTGCTCTTGGGGAGGAAGCTCACTGTCATCTCAAATGTAGCTTTGTGTTTGAAAGGCTTCCTTCTTGATATGACCAAAAAAAATATAATCGAGTATTTCATTAATTGCTCAGAAGGGGTTACTTTAGCCTGGGAAAACTTCACAACTGGTTGGCCACACAAATGCAAACACTCCTCATGCCTTGGTAAGTGTTGTCTTAATTCTGTTATTCTTGTCAAGGATCTGGTTCTAGTTTTTGGGCAGGGGGGTTAGGTGTGTAAGTAAATGCCTGGGGTAAAATCGCTGTGTGGCAGCATAGCCCAATAGGGGGAGTCTGAACTTTAAATAAAGCCTTGTCTGAATTCCTTCCAATTTCCTGTACAAAGAGATGAGCCTTGCCTCGTGTCTAGAAGGCTAATAAATTTAGGCTCTTGTGGATCAAAGGGGAAATGAATTTGAAGGCCTAGGGGCCTTCGCTTTACTTAAAAAGTATGGAATGTGTCTGTGAGAACACGCAAATTGTCCTTCCTAGTGGTTTTTTTTTTCTTCAATGCCCAAACTCTCCCAACAAAGCAAAAATAAGTTGTTTTCTTCGCGTCTTCAGTATGTGAAATCCTGTAGCAGCCCCGCTGCTTCTCCCTTTGGTGGTAGAGGGTGACCTTGGGATCGGACCAAACTTGCTGGATTTTTGCACACTCAGCCCTGAGTAAAGTGAGGTATGCTCTTCTAATCCCCTCTGCCCCTAAAGCTACCAAAACTGCGGCGCACCTCAGCATTGCTTGTTGCAAAAATCCACCTGATCGCTGCATTACGGCTGTTGAAACCCAGGTTTTCTGAGCTCCCTTTCTGTTGGGAGGGGGGCAAATCTGCTATCTTCCTCTGCAAGCCTTTATGGAAGATTTGTTGTAATAAAAATCTTGGGTTTAAAAGCTCTGGCGTACATTTTGACCTTGGGTGCCCTTTTTACTGCTCTTTTCCTGTCTTTGATGTCTGAGCGCTGCATATTTGTGGCAATTTCCACGGGCCTGTGTGGTGCTCAGACAGATAGGGCTGTGCTTCTGGACTTAAAATGCCGATGCTTAGACTCGGGTTTGATTAGTTTTGAGTAAAGAGAGATTTTGTAATGCATAACCATCAGCCCAGGACTCTCAAATCAGTTAGTTCATTATGGGGAGCATTGTGGGAGCGCAGAGGTGGGAAGCAGCAGTGGGATGACTGGAGGGGGATCCATGTGGCCAAGTTGGGAGGGGTCTTGACCAAACAGGTGTGATGTCTTGACCCTCTAAACTATACCAGGGAGAGCTCCGTCAGACAAGGGAAAGGACGACAATCCCTGTTTTAGTCCCTTAAGCCTCTCCTACTCCAAAACATAAAATCCAATTGCATGCATATTAATACTGGCTTAGCTGAACTGACAAAAGCATCTATGGGAGCACCTCCTGAGCAGTAGAATCCAGCGTATTAAATGTGTATATTTGACTTATGTGGTGATAAAAAAAATGCCTGCAGCTGCTAAAGCTGGGTCAATAGTCCTCTTCCTATTTGGACTGATACTGGAGAAAGCTTTTCTGTTTCCCTGATGTGGCTCGAGTACAGAAGGCAGGAGATGAGTCAGAAAATGACAAGATGAGCTGCTGCCTTTGTTTTATTGGGGGGGCTTGTACTAAGAGTGGCCAGATTTGCACCCAGCTGTTGGGGTAGCTCCATGAGTTTTCAAATGTTTGAAAGAATTTGATCGACTTTTCTTTTTTAGGTCCTTGCATCATCTTCCTTCATTTCCCCTCCCATCTCTGTGTTTTCAGCTCCAGCTCTTCTGCTGGGAAATAAAGATTAACTTGCTTGCTTTTTCACATCCTCTTACTAATTCTCATAGTACTGCTTTTCATACAAACTCTTCTGTTTCATGTGTCTGTCCTCTTGAGGTCTGTTTACATTGGTTTTTCTCCTTTGAACCTGCTTGCAAGTAGGTAAATGGAGATTTATTCCATAGGGATACAGATGGTTTGGCATGGCCCCATGCCAAAATCGTGCAGGGAGTGGGGTAGGGGACCAAAATTCAGGTGCTTGAGGAATACCTGGCACTGCTGTTTGCCCCTTTTACTAAGTAGCTGTTGGATTTCAAAAGCTTTTGTTTTTTGGGGTGTGTGTGAGAAACCAAAATTTATTTTTTCTCTTCCCAAGTGTCATAAATGCCCATTTCTTATGCTCCACCATCATCCACATCTCTCTGAAGAAAGCAAGTCAGTTGTCCCTGCTCAAAGGAGTTATTGAATGGTGAGTCCCGGAAGCCGTTGCAGGCTGTGTCGTGAGCTGGTTAATTCAGTGACTGGGGAGGCCCCAAAAACATGAGGGGAAGACAGGGTCTCGGGCAGACAGCTTGTCTGAGCTCTGCCCCGCTAGCTGGCAGGGATGAGTAGAGACATCGTTAGCGCCTGCCTTGTTGTTCACCGTGCGGAGCATGTCAGCACTGGGCTCAGAGCTGAATCTTTTAATTCGGGCAACAAGACATTGCAACGCTCTGTGTGGTTGCACCCAAATCTCTGTATGTGCTTCACCCTTAGATGCTGAGCAATGTTAAAAAAATGATCAGGCTTCAAAAGTGGGATCTTTTAATTTTAACATTTTTTGCAACGTTTCTTAAGGTAGGATGTGAAGGCTGACCCGCAGATGCTCTGCTCCAGTATGGAGGCTGGAGTGAGCTGGACAAAGCAGGGGCTTGCCTGGTGGTGCTCAACCCAGCCTGTGTCACTTGGTTCACGATGGAGGAGGAGAAGGGGCGGTAGCTGAAATTTAAACGGAACAAACGTAGCTGCTCGCTCAGCTTGTCTTTCAGATTTCTTCTCATGGTTCTTGCTGTGACAGTTTTAGGAAGTTAAGAAACGCCTTGTTCCTCCTGCTTTGTCTCCAGGAGGTTATA
This sequence comes from Ibycter americanus, assembly GCA_035590275.1. NCBI lineage: Eukaryota > Metazoa > Chordata > Aves > Falconiformes > Falconidae > Ibycter > Ibycter americanus. The sequence goes on from JAVJGI010000040.1 coordinate 108,697,156, forward strand.
GAGGAGATGTGCCCTCAGCTTGGCTATGCTTGCCAGAAAAAAAAAACCCAACAAGCAAGTTGTGGGGATGCTGTCAGTCACTGTGCTTCGGGAGTTGGCTTGAAATAGAGGAGGAGATGTCCTCCGGTCCTGTGCTGAAGCTCCAGGTGAGACCTCGACTCTTGTATGAATCATCTGGGGTCAGAGCCAGACACATGTAGTAACTGTTATTCAGTCTGTTGTTCTGAGCATGTGAACTGGTTTCTGTGCTCTTAAAAGATGTCATGAAACAGAAAATCTGTTCTAGAATCAAGTGCTTTTCCGATGATATCCACAGCCAAGAGGAGTAATGTCACTGAAGGAAAAAATGTGATTATTGTTATTTTTAACTTTTACGAATATGAGAGTCCCTCTCTTTTTGCATCAAGAGCATGATAGACCTGATAGCAGTAAAAACATGCAAAAGCTGATAATTCTGTATGTATTTCAGTGACTTCTTAAAATGTAGCAAATCAGGTAAATGCCAGATAAAGTAACATGAAATTAAAACAATCAAAGTGGGCATCGGAGTGTATCCATAATAAAATTGATGCTTTAATTTTTAATAGGATCTGCATGGTGTTACATTCTTTTTGCTTAAGCTCTGTTCTGTAGCGTTAATGTTTCTTTTTCCTCTTGGCTGATGGCCCTGTTTCTGTGCCTGTCATGCAGTAAACTGCCTCGCTGTGCGTGTTTCCATATCTCAGCACATCTCAAATTCCCATTGCCACTCGGAGGGTCCTAAAGAGTCCTCACATTTTTCCATTCGAGAGCGCCTGGCTCCCTTGATGGCCCAAAGAGCTGTGCTGACTCCTTTCCTCAGTTCACCAGCTCTTCGGTTATGGAAACCTAAGAGGATGAAGCCCTGTGGGTTGTGTTTTGAGTGGGAGGAGGCTTTCCTCAGGTGGAGGCTTTTTGCCCCTTGGAAGCAACAATAAGAGTCAAAGCTTGACTACCCCAGTCCCTTCTGTAAGGAACAAAAGTTCTAAAGGATTTTTCTTTTTCAGTGCTGTTTTCTATGCCGTAACAGGGAATATATTTTCTAGTAAAAGAATGGAAAGTAACTGCCTCCTGTCAGTAGGATCATCTGCGGATTTCCTTGGGGATTTGGTTTTGTATTTATCAGCCAGTATTTATACCTGTTGTCTTTACCTTAAGTGCTGTGGCAGCAGCTAGCCCGGTCTGTGACAGAGACGGTCCTTAAAGTAGTGGCGTGATGCAGTTTTCCCTGCTGCTGTAGGGCTCTGTTACTGCAAGATAGTGAGTGGCATTGCAGGCTTGCTAGAGGAGGCAACTCCAATTAGTATTTACATTTTACCCACCTGAGTAATTTTCCTTGGAAAAGAGCCTTCTCTTTTCTTTATCTGTGCACAGATCCTCACTTGTCCTAGCAAAAGTTTTTTTGTTTCTTATTTTTGTAAAAGGCCTTGTATCTCTTCATCATGATACGTTAAGAAGCATCTCTAAGCGTGTTTGGTGTAATATAGTCAACTGAAATGTAAGTGCCATTTAAACAACAAGAAGAAAAAGCCTTTTTATGTAGACAAGGCTAGGTACTTCAGGCTATAGCAAGTTTGGTTAAATGAATCAGAATTCAAGGACCGGAAATCCTGTTGGGGATTTCCAGTTGGGTTCCCCCTTCAGCAGTGCTGTTGGTTGTGATCGGTGTGTGGTAAAGATTAATACTACGTGGTATGAAATGGAAGAAAGGTGGTGTTACATAAAAATGAAGATGACTGGTGAAATAGCTGACCTTGCAAATTACTTTCTCTTGGTAATGGGCTCTTAAAATATGGAGGAACACATCGCAAGATGTATATACAATCACTTCTGATTATATTTACAATATGAAAAGACATCATGCTTGATATTTCACTTAATTGGAGAAGCAGCTTTTCCAGCAAACTGAGCAATGTTGGGTGCCTTAGAAACCTTATACAAATCCACAGGTAGTATGCATGTTTTAGAAGCGTTCTGACATGGACATAATTAAATAAATGTTGAAATTGCATGTGTTTTTACTATAAATTATTCTATCATTATCTATATTGTCAATTAATCCATTTAGTGAATGTGTGTGAAAAGTTGTGAACAGCTTAGCTCAGCTTGGACATCTGCACATTTTAATTAGCTGAGACGGCCTCTGAAGAGCTTTGTTAGTTAGCTGTACTTGAATGCTTTTGAATTCTACAGAATCTGTTTTCTCTTTTTTTCTTAAAGAAAACTCAGTTATCTCTGCAGAATATTAAATTTTGCAAAGCCCTTGTCTCCAGGTCCTTAAAAATGACTTTTTGAAACACAGACTTAACCCAAATGCTTCATATTAAATGTGACATTCGCCTAGCTTTGAGGTAGTTTTTTTGCATTCTAATCATTTGTTGCTAAAGACCAGGTGATCTTGGTTGGGTTGGGGTGGATGGGGGTGCAAGCCTGGCAGTGCCCATCTTCAGCACCTATCGCAGAAAATATCAGCTGATGTTAGAAAACGGGGACATGATTGCACGTTAATCCAAGGATATGGTTAGTAAAACTTCTGCTGGCAGAACTGGTACCCAAATGCTGCAGGTATTCGTGATTAGCACCTATTTTATTTTTTTTTGAAGGCGTATTAGTTTTCAGTCATAGGTGGAAAGTCATAAACCCATTGCTTTTATTGGATGTTGCAACATACTTGGATGTAAAGCTTATAAATGCTTCTGAATTGCTGTTTCTGTTAGAGTTTACATATTTAAGGAATATATTTCAAAAGTATCTGGGGAAATTAAAAAGTTAGTTTGCTGGTAGTGGGTAGCATAAATGCGCTTGAAATGTATTTTCTTTATGCTGCTTTCTGATTCAGTGTAGCTTTTCCTCACTTGAAAAATAAAGGCTGTTTGTGCTGCGCAGGTAAGAGTTGACCTTGGAAACTCTTGGCTTATATTAAAACCACTTGGTTGCATGAGTGGTTATTACAGTTTTCAGTTCTTCTGCCATCAAATGACATTATTTGCCAAGAAAAATCTTAGTGTATTGTAATCTTTTCATCTGCTGTGAAAATGGAGAAGAACGAATAGTGAAATGATTGGGGAGGGATGGGAAGGGAAGGATAGTTTTCATCTTAAAGTGTTATGGAAGATTATGGAATATTATGGAATGAGAGCTTTTTATGTGGATAGGGATGCAATAACTGAAAGCCACATGCAGTGCTTCAGGCATCCATGAAAAATTGTTTAAAGCTAAATCTGCTTAAAAATCTACATCACTCCCTGTTTTTGATGTGCAACGTGGGGATGCTTTAATTGTTCCTGAATTAAAGAGGCTTTAATGTCTCCCCATAAAACAGATAGTCTCCAGTGTGGAGGTTCATAACGGTGATCTAAATGTCTGTGTGTGTGTGACCTCTCTAGCAGTTGGTGTGGTTACTTGCTACGAGGATGACAGATGCCCAGAAATGCTTCCTGTGCTCGCACCAAGCTGGTGATCTTTGTCCCTGGTTCCTGTGGCTCTGACGAGGAAGGTCCCAGTGTAATCGTCCCACTCTGCCTGAGGAGCTTTGCCGGGAGGCTGCTCAATGCTGGGAGCCATGCTGTGCTTGAATTGGTGATCTGCCCGTTGGCACTGCGGGATCCTGGACCCAAAAACTGGTTCCTGCCTCAAGGGACCTCTTCAACTAATGAAGACATGGGCCCGGTATCCAAGATAATACACCATATCTTGAATAAATTTAGAACCAAGTGCGGCCAGTTTCACAAGCTCTGCTAAATTATTCTTTCTCAAGCTGTGCCAGATAACTTCATGCACCGAAGTAGCACGAGTTGGAAACTCCTTTCTTAACAAGGAGTTTTCAGCCTGATGGCCTCCGGTAGCAGCATTGCTTCCTTCTTTGAGGACCTTTGCATGAAATTGTCTGAACAACACAAAAGAGAGGAAGCTGCCTGGGTAGCAGCCCCATGTGTCTGGCATTAGGGGTTATTTTAAAAAGTCTTGTCCCTTGGTCACCTTTTTTTTTTTGGTTTTGTTATATAGGCACATTATATATTTTTATATATATATGCTTATGTCGGAGGTGAGCCTGGTAGCAGCTACAGGTTAGGTGCTGTTGATATTGTGTATAGCAGCTTCTGGGCAGAAGTCTTGGATAGAGGAAGGCTGAATGACAGTCATCTCCTGGTTTATGTTTGCAGGGATGAGAGAGAGGACTTCAGCCTTCTGTCTCCAGGTCCGTTAGGTTAAAACCTTCATAAATTCTTGTTCAAGAACTTCATTCAGCTGAGTGCAGATGGCCACCTCCTCCCTTTCCCTCCCTTCTCCTCTGAAGTCCTCAGATGTCTGGCGGTAACTGCCTACGTAGAGACATGTGCCCTGTACCTCCTTGTGCCAGCTTAGGAATGGCTCATATATTTAATTTTGAGACCCCTCTGCATAGATTTCAATGGTAGATACCTTGATTTTACTTTTTTCGAGTGTTGGCAGTTGCGTTTTGTTTGTCACGTCCATTAAAAGATGCACTGTGTGTAAATTAGTGCTCAGTGCTGCATTTATTATCACTTTCCTATAAATACTGGCCTGCCAGTGCACTAAACAGGATAGGGAGCGCTGCATTAATTTATCAGCAGCCCAGCTAAACCTTGCCCGTGATCTTTCCTCACTCCCTGTCCCCCATGCTAGTAGTCTCCTTTCCCAGAGCGCTTAATCCCTAAATCAGAAAATGGACAATTTAAAATTCCTCTGCATAGCTGCCAGCAGCTTGGCAGATAACATAGAAATGCAACTCAACCCGTGAATAACCTTGTCTTATGTTCGAGTTCTGGAGCATCTCTGCATAGCCCTCCAACTACATGCCTGTGCAGCTACGTTAATGTGTGGTGTTAAAGCATCTGTGCATCACCACTTGGGTTTTATTGCACATTGTGTTCATAGACACATCTTCGGTCAAGAGTTTGTGGAGGAACAGCCTGATCCTAAACATCCATCGCAGCTTGGCTTGACTGTAGCAGCCACATGTTTTTTTGTTGTTTTTTTTTAAATGATACTGGAAGTATTTGTAGGGATGTAGTTGCAGGGTTTGCACTCACTTGGTAGCCCAGGATGGGGTTGTGCACTGCAGGATATGGCTGGTGATGGGAGGGTGCCCTCTCCAAAGCGTGTTTCCAGAAGGGAGGCAAGAACTGGCATGTTCAAGGTGGTATGTAAAACATCTCCTGAAAGATTCAGTGTGTTAATGAACTAATGGCACTGAAATGAATTATTAATTAATTATAAGACTTCAAATTTGGTAGTACTGTAGAGAAGAAATCTCGCAGTGTTCAAGGGAAGCTGTGGGAAATCTGTTCTCAGATTGTGTTGCTTTTCCCACTTGTTTCCTTTCTTTTTTGGTAAATGTGTAGTAATTTTTCTGTGTCCCTCCTAGGGCTTGCTGCCTTGAAGCTCATATGGTCCTTCTGAGTGTCTGTGTTTGTTCTTGCCCATGTGCTCCGTAAAGGGGTGCTCACTGATCTCCTTCACCTATGCAGACTCCATCCCTCTCAGGAATAAGCTGCATCCTACTAAAATTTAGCTGCCTGCTATCTCATGTGAAGGACAAAAATAATCTTAGAGGATCACAGAGCTACTTGTGACTTCAGCTGGTGTGAACGTGCCCATTGCTCTGCTTGCTTTCTTTCTCATAGCTTGCAAAATTCATTTTGGCCCCTCAGGGCCATTATGTCTGGCTCTGACATAGGCTGCAGCAGTTTGGCAGAGGTGTGGAAGCAGAGCAGGAAGCATTGAGAGCATGGTGCGTATGCAGCTGAATTTCACCCCATGCCCAGTTCCTCTACTCCAATGCAAAAGAGGAAGAACCACGGAGCAAGATGGAGTATTCTGCCTCAGCTGAGAAAGGCGCCGACTTCTGTTTCATAGTGTCGATTTTTGGGTGTCTCGGGTGGAGGCAGGTGCTTCAGTGGATGTAGTTTCACGTTAGGGTTAAAGGGATGTACCTGCAAGCTGCAGCTGAGAGGGTGGGTCTGCCTTCACTGGCTGTGTCTTCATGCTAGCTCCCTTGTCTCAGATCATGTGAGTATTTGGTGATCTAAATCAGCTCACAGAATTGACGGAAAACTTCACCCAGCCAAGAAAAAAACCCTATTTTTCTGTTGAATCACAGGGCTGAGCTGGGTCACCAAAGAGTCTCGTGATCATTAGCCCTTACTGAGGGGAGGTGGCAGAAATGTGTGGGTGTCTTGGAGTGGCTTGCCACCATTTAGCAGCTAGGCTGCTTTAGGGATCCCATGAAATCTGACCAGTAACAGCCCAGTGATTGTGGCAGGGGCAAGGGAAGCACTGCGCCCTCAGGGAACAATGCTTTTGTTTTTTTCCCCCTTTCCCAGGGACATTGGGTCTACTCTGTGACCTGGAATTATTCCCTTTTGCCCCTTTAATTAACAGTGCTGCCAGAAGGTTTCTAAGCGACACTCCAGGAGTGCAAGGGGTAAATCATCCCTTAAACTGCAAGCTCTAGCGCCTTTGAAGTCTCTGTTTCTTTCCCCTACCTGTCCACCCAGATGTGAACTGATGGAGGAATTGCTGGATGTAGGACTGGGGCTTTTTCCCTGCTGTTTCTGGTTCTGATCCAGGATTGTCCCCTGTGCAGTGGAAGTGAGAGATGTGCATTGTAAGAGCCATGTGAAATAGCAAGAGCCACTCACTTCAGTCACTTGCACAACAAATGCTGCTGCTACAGAGGTGATATTTTACTTGAACAGAGAAATGAGATTTATTTTTTTCTATTGGAAGGGCTGCATTAAGCAAGGCGAGGTCACTTGTTCTAGAGGTAGGCAGCCTGCTGGCTGACACTAAAAGTGGTTTTATTTTTGTCAGGGTCACAAAAATAAGTATTTGGGTGACCGAGGAGCTTCAGAGCTGTGTCTCATTTCAGGAAATAGTAGGGGTTTAATAGCTGCATAAAATCTTCTAATTAAAAGAAGCAGCTGAGCTGTTTAGGCTTGTGAACTGCCACTAAAATGATAATTACTTTGGAGGGTGAGAATGTCTGGAAGAGCTTCTTGATCAGAAATCCTGAAGGCTTCTCCTGTTTGAATGAAGTTCTTGGGTTATACTAGTGTCTGGAGTAGCTAATCCACAAACTGCTGACCCTCCAGCATTTTGGGGGTAGGAGACTTGCTGCCTTTGTGAGAATGTGCAGATGTTCAGATCATCTTGGAGCACAGAAGGTGATTTAGCAGCTGCTGCCAAGCTACGTGAATAATTTTGGGAGAAACCTGACTGTCTCTGGTCAACTAAAAGCCTATTACTTACTCAGTTTGGGTGTTTTTTATGTTTTGTACCCGTAGTTGTAGTTTCCAGATTGTTAATTGATGGTGTGTTCAAGTCTGCCAATTAGCTGGGACAGCCTCCGAGGGTGATGAGTGCAAATGAAGGATGGCTTTTCTGTAATTGAGAAGGAAAAAATTAAAAGCTGTTAGTTACTACCTTTATCTTACTGAGGTATTTTCATCCCTCATGTTTAAAGCTGATTGAGCTGATGCTTATGGTTCAGCTCTTTTCCTGATTGTGTACCCACTCCTTTTCCAGCCACATCGAACTTCCATCCTTTGAATAAATCTTCCAAGGCTTGTATGATTTGTAAAACTTTGATGGCTGTCATGCTGTGAATTCAGTTTCTGAAGGTTTAGACTATTACCGTCTCTTACAAGAAAATGATTTCTTGAGGGGGGTCTGCTTGCATTCTCATTTGGGAGTGCTAAAAAAAAATATCTGGAAAAACATGTTATGCTGCGGTTTAAAGTTGAAATAATATTTAGGATCACTATGTTATGTTCAGGTCCGTCTCAGCAGCTGCCTCTGGGCTTAGTACATCCCTGCAGCTTATGTCATATGCCAGCGGTGTGCTTAGGGAATCTACAGCAAGAGCATTTTATGGTGCAGCCTCCCCGTATCTCTGTTCCTGCTTGGTCCTGTGCTTTAGGCTAACATAGTTGTCGGCATGGCTGGGTGGCTAACGAAGTTCCAAAGGTTCATTTTAATTGAAATCCGCTCCCCGGTCTGGTTGACTGAGCAGCAGTGAATGGGCTCACACTGGCGTGGGGCAAGTGACTGAGAGAGGCCAGGACCACCACCTCTTTGGCAGTGCCGCTGCTGGATGACAGCTTAATACTACATCTCTTATTGTGTCCTTCTGCCTGCAGGCACCTGCTATTTGGATTACATGTTCATGACAGTAATTTTCCTTTGATGCCACCTGACTTCTTGTAGATGCTATCTGTGACTTCCTTCGCCCTCAGGAGCCTGGAGAGCAGTCTTGCCTGTCCTCTTTCAGGTTAGGAACTGGCTCAGAATAGCTGTGAGAGCATCCAGCCGCCTGAGTTGCTTTCTTTCCAAATCATTTCCTCCCCTGGAAGGAACTTAGTGCTGGATTTGGATTTTTAAAAGCCAAAATAAAAAGTCTGAGAAGGAAGTACTGAGTGTTAGGAAGTGAAAGTTGAGCCTTCAGGTATGGAGTTGCTGTGTCATAGGGAGAGGACAATTGAAAAGTTGATTTCCTTACCCATCCTCATCCTGGTATTCTCATGGTAACCTCAGTGGTTTCTTGACCCTCAGATCTTTTGCAGTTGTGGGGCCTCCTAGACAGCTGGAAATGGGTTCTCCACGCGTGTAGCCCCATTTTTGGTAGCAGGGTGACATACATCTTACCCAGGTCACATCTGATGTGATTTATTCCAAGCACATGGCTGGGGGCATGCAGCTCCTGCTGAAACAGCACCAGGAAGATGTGGATTCTCTTCCTTTCATTTTTATATGCATATTAATCATCTATAAAGTTGCATGTACACATTGTAGGATGCTTACAAATGCACTCTGACTGCTATGACTACATGTATTGATCAGATTGTACGTGTTTTAAGAAATAAGGAAATGATGTCTTGATGTAGATCTTCTTAAGATGGCAAACAAAAATCCAGGTTTGCCTGTAATATACAGATGTAAAGAGCAGCACCACCTAAACCCATTGTTCCCATGCCTTGCACTCTATGCTTGGGCAGAAAGCAAAGGAAAGCTTAATAATTGATGAGAGCAGCACAGCCCTGGCAGATCAGATCTGTAGCAATTTCATGTAATATTAAGAGATAGTTAGCCCAGTACCATGTGGCATGAACCCAACTTCTTGGCATTGCCCTGCTTGGGACTTTTGGGCTTTGTTTTTGATGCCAAGCCGTTCAAAGCTGACTGGGTGTACGCAGTGCTGGTGTAACACATCTCTGCTCCTGATGGACTTGGTGTATTTTGGAGTGCAGGCTTCATTTGGCATCTCCCTTTGGGTTGTTGGCCCACGATGTTCCTCTGACTTCCAGCAGACTCTCCAGAGCTCAGCCACTTATAGTGCTGGTCACCAGGGCTCACCCTGTTGAACCTCTTCCCCCACCTTAATATTCTGGGCTCTTTATAAGGTCCCTCAACTGGGGTTGTGACTGGAGGACCATGAAAAATCACTCTGAGCAGTAGGAGTGGTGGCTGAGCAGGGCAGGATGGTTGAAGACTAACGGGGCTGTTTCAAGTTCCTGAGCATAGCATGTTTTCTGCAGCATAATGGGAGTTTTAATTAACATGGACAAGTACAATCATAAATAACCCTCCTAAATTAAATGGAATTTTAAGGCTACATCGGCATATTCCCCGTCATGCCGTTGCCTCTCTGGAGAGGTAGTGCCATGAGTTTCCAGCTGAAGGGAGCTGATGAGATCTATTGACTTTTCCATCTCTTGGAAGAGTCCGTATATTGTAAGGATAAAATATGAATTTATAATATATGGAAGTGGCTGATGTTTTAGCTTAATAGTTCACTTTCCTCCATAAAACAAGTCAGCTAGTGAGAGGTTTTCTGTAGCTGAGCAAGAGATGCTTTCTGGGCACGTTGTTCACCTTGCATTACCTGTTACCTGAGCTGGCACAGACATGAGTCAGGGTGCCTTTGTGGCTTTTTTTTTTTTCTTTCTTTCATTACTGATATTTTGCAGCTTGGTCCAAACCTGGATTTAACCTTATTCAGGCTGTGCTTTGAAAACCCACTTCTTGGAGATGCTGTGGTTAAAAATACACGTAGGACAAAGTTCACAGTTACAGAAATATTCAGTCCATCACTTCCAGACCCGTCCTCCTGCCCACAAACACCACGCTTCAAGGAAAATCCCAGCAGGATTAGTAGGGTTTAGACACAGTTGCTTCCACCTCGAACAACCTTTCCAGGTCTAAGCTGAAAATAGACAATTTGCATTGATGTTGGGGCTGCAGTTGAAGAAGACAGAGATGAAGTAACAAAATCAGGTTGCCCTTAGAAACACATTCATATTGGGCAAAATAATTGATTGGGGTTTTGTCGCATTTGCACTGATCTAGTGTATTGGCTGACAGCTCCCCTGATAACTCACTCCTGACGGCTTGCAGGCTGAATGAAATGCATCAGGGTGAGGCGAGGTCTGGGGATGATTACGTGCTGGTGAGCTGTCTCCAGTTCTTTTTAATTTAAGAGATGCAAAACTGAGCCCGAAAGTAATGAGCTCTAGATAATTAGGTGCTTGTCTGCAGGTGTAACTATTGCATCTGCCTACAGCTGGTGCTCTTAATATTGCTGATTTTTATTGGAAAGCGTTATGAGATGCTGGAAATACAGTTAATTTGCAACAAAGAGGGTTTTTTTCTGTTGTTATCTTCCCCTCTAACCCCCAGCTTTCCTTTGGTGATCCCGTTTGTCTTGGCTGTGAGACGTATCACACATGGACTGAAGACTAAAAGGAAATGACGGTGGTAAGTAACAAAGTGTTGTATTACACAGCGATGATGTCTGGTATGCATCATAGATTGACGAAAGGCCTGATCTAGTTTATCATCATTAATGATTAACCAGATGGGAAATAGTATCTTGAATTCCTGCCTTGGTATTAAGCAGGTTGTGAAGGCATTTCGGGTGCAAAGAACGCAGCGCAATTTGTTACCTGCACATCAGGGGGGTCAGTGAGGAGGAAAAACATGTTGCAGAGTAGATGAATGTAGAAAGAAAGACTTTGGAAATAGATATTTTGTGGAATAGATAGTAAAAAAAAAAAAAAAAAAAAAGTTGGAGGATTTGGAGATGTGCATATGCTTGGGTATAAATAGAACTTGTACTTTGAATGTGGCTGCTGCAGTGCAGCTTTAGCACGTTTAGTCAGAAACGCTAGGTTATGCAGCAGGTATTGTGTGCCACACTGAAGTCCGGCAGTGCAGGTGGACGTGTAAACACGAACATCAGCGTCTGCAGATACAGAGCAGCATTCATCAGAGCACCTCCGAAACATGTCAGGACTTGCTCACGAAGGGAGAGGACGAGAAATCTGAATTGCTGGAGGATGCTAGATCCCAGCAGTGGTGATGCTGGGGGAAGGAGAGGGAAATTGTGCTTTTCAGTAAGCATTTGAAGGTCACATTTTCCTTTCAAGCTGCAATTTTCAGAGGAGCCTTGGAAATTTGTCTTCCGACAGCCATTGAGGTTCATTGGGATTTGTGTGCCCCTTTCCTTTTGAAAGCTCTCGCTGCTGCCCTGTTCCTATTCAGTTCAGTGCAAACGCAGATTGGGTGACATTATGTGGCAGACAGAAGGGAAAGGAAGTGTTTGGGATTATTTGAAAGCTAGTACTGGGATTAATGATATGTAATTAGGTAAAAAGCTTAAGATGAATTTCAAGAAAAGTTTTATTATGGGGAGAGTATTTGTTTAGAGTGTAGCATAAGCTGGGATAAGTAGCGAAAGCCTCACTGCTTGTAACATTTGGATCCGGACAAAGCTTCGGAGATGATACTTTAATGAGGAGCACTTAAATGGCAGAGGGATGGACAAGCCTTACCACTTTGTTATCATCAAATAGTTCAGATGGGGGAGCAAGGAAAGAGTTCTGCCATCGGTAATTTAGAACGAGGCGATTGTAGCTCATAAAGGAGCTGGTGAGACTGCGTGAAACGTTAATGATATTTATGTAGGTGTATTTCTGGTACAAAAGCAAAAGATAAAGACTTTATTTAAGGTATTTGTTACAAGCATAAAATAGCCTATAAATGAGCACTTACAGAAGATTTGGTGTTACCATTTAATACGCAAAATAACATGAAGGATTAAAAAGGTGGTGTGCAGAAACACTTCATTGATCCACTTAAAATTTATATGTTTGATAAATGGCAATTTGCTTGTGAACATTGACTACACATGTTGCAGTAGGGAGCTTTATATTAGGCCATAAAATGTTGAAACAAGCTTAATAATGGCTTTTGCCATGAGATCCTTCTGGATGTAAGTCGTTACAGAAGGTGGTGAATCTTGGGAGTATGGTTTTCATCTGTTTACAGGAATAGGGGCATGAAGATAGAATCATAGAATCGTTTAGGTCGGAAAAGACCTGTAAGATGATGTACTGTGCTGTTCCATAGCTTGACAATTTTAAACCATAAACCTCATTTTTGCCCCTGCACAAACACTTTTTATTGTGTCCCTTTATTTTTAAAGCATTTGACTAGGCAGAAATAGTCCTTAATATCAGAATTAAGTATTCGTGTAAAGCTGACATGGCCTTTTAAGGAATTCTTCACCTGCAGCTCTTAACTTTGACTATATTTCTGAGTGCTTATGCCAGCACAAAGTTGTATTTATTTTTCCCTGCTATAATAAAGTAAGTGCCAAACACTGAAACAACAAATCCCCCATTTGGATTTGACCTGTGATACAGTCAGGGCTCTGAATCATATTTTATTTTGACATCTCATCACATTGCACAAGACCAGTTGCATCCATCTAAGAAAACTAAAATAAAAACACTGTTTCAGTGAAGATGACCAGCTCATTCCTTTGAGGTTTGACCGAAAGGCATGGTCCCCTTATCAGAGTCCGTTAGCAAAAAAACCCCTTCCCCTGACCAAACAGAAAAAGCAACCCCAAACTCACCCTAAAACGAAACAAGATCTCTGTAAGGCTGAGAGATGTTACATGTCTGGGCACCATGCAGTTGCTGGGGCTGGGATATGCTGTTGGATATAGGCAGTGGAAGGGTTAGAGAGGGCTGAGCAGCAGGTTGGCGTTTTATTAGGTAGTTCTGAAGCCTTTAAATGTTTTCCAAAGTCCTTGAATTATGTTGGTCTTGATCTTTGTAATATTAATTATCTCTTTCTCTTATTTGCAAGAACTGCTTAGCTGTGAAGGGTGTAAGGTGCTAGATTCCTGTAAGACAGTTGAAAAAGTGGGGATGATGGAGACACCGGGGAAAACCGGCAGGTACCTCTGTAATTAAGGGCTTGATTCTGCGTATACACAGAGGGATTGAATTATGGTCGCACGGGCAACATTAATCCTGCCTTTTCCTAAGTTTGGAGTTGTTTGCTTTGTAACTTGACTTTTTCTTTCTTGGATGAAGTTCGGCTGTAGTATTTCAGCGTGGAGAGAATGCATGGCACTGTTTTGATCTCATGTATTTATTTTTTTCCCATGTGACATGTCACTCGGTGGAGTTTGGTTTTCGTGGGTTTTTTTGTGTTTTTTTGTTTTGTTTGTTTTTAAAGGCTGTAGTTTGTTTTACCAGCTTTCTTTCCTCTGGCTTCTGAAACATGGCCTGTCAAAAGAGGAATTTATTTTGAAGGGAAAATTGATTCGCGAAGTACTTGCTAAATAAACGGGTTCATGGTAGTGCATGTTGCTGTGTTTGGGGGTAGTGAGCGGAAAGCCGAGGGAAACAAGTTGCAAAATTTCTTGCTGAGGAATTTGTGCTGTGATTTAATTCTGCTTCAAAGCTTTCCAAGCCCTTCGTACATTGCAATGCAGATTTCTAAAATACGACGGGCTGTAAGTCAATGTATCTTTTTACCTTATGTGTTCTTTTGTAAGCCTGGTTTGATTTTTATTCTATGTAAACTTGCTAAGAGGGTCATGATGCTACCTCCTGGCCCTCCTCCGCTGCATGCACAGCAGAAAAAGTCAGGAAGCAGAGGGATTTCTGCAATATGGAAGCGCTTGGGTACAAAACCCCACCAAGATGCCACTAAGACCCTCAATTGCACTACCTCTTTAAGACCACAAGCGCACTGTGAGAACTCTGCTTTCGAGGGTGAGAGGCAGGCAGGAGCTAAGAAGTCATCCCTGGATGGCACAGATGCGGCCGTGGGCTTTGCTGCTGGCAGACGGGGGAAAAGACCCGGCGCTTGAGCCGGCTTGCTAACGAAACTCTCCAGGAGCTCGCTGCCAGGTAGGATCAAGTGTGCCAAACAAAAGGCTTTGCCCAGCGAACGGAGAACGGCAGAGCTGCAAAGGATGGGGTGATGCTGGGGAAGTTTCAGCAAGCTGCTGCGACTGGTGTAGCTTTTCCCTTTTAACCTTTTAAGCGAGCCCTTGTGGTTTCCGAACCTGCTAAATTAGGTGCTTCTGCTGTTAGGATGTTCACCTCATGCATTTTAATTGCATGTTAAATAGAGAAGAGGCTGCAGAGGAGAAACACACTCTTTTAACAGCTTTCTGCCATCAAATACCTCCCCACTTGGAGGGTTTTTAAAAATGCCTTGCACCAAAAAGCTAAAAGAAGTGCTTGAATTTGATGTGGTTTCTTGCCCTTCTGTAATCTTGCTTGATGGTTTTATCTTGTATTTTTTTCAGTCGTTTAATACACAATTTCAGTACAAGCGCAGACATGAATCGGGATTATATAACCCCAGGGATAGCTGGTGGGAGACTCGCTCCCATTTCTGTGCAGGGATAAAAATCATTAGTTCTGGAATGCTTTTGGTGTAACATGTTTGCATACGCGCCCTTGGGTACCTGCAGATATTTTTATTCACGTGAGAAGGTGCTTACTCGTTACTGTCAGCTGAAAGTGAGGAGAGAGGCAGTCGGTGCATGCTCAGGATAAAATGGTTGCTAGTTGCTGAAAATGAGCTTAGGTGAGAAGCAGCATTTGAGGGAGAATGAATCCATTTTGGAAGAAAGTGTAGTAGTGTTTTTTTCTTTCCCCCTCAATCTTGGAAACAGGAACAGAGCAGAAAAGCCAGTACAAATTCTTGCTGTAAGAGCATATTTTATTGCATGTTTTCAGGTTGCTCATTGCTGTAAAAGCACACAAAAAAATCTTGCAGTATTTCAGTTTTGTAGCATGATCAGAACAAGCAGACAAATGTGATACAAGGGGGAGATTTCTGCAAGAAATTCGTCCTGACTTTTATTTGAGTCTGCATTTGTCAGTGCCTCTGAATGCTCCAGCTGGTGGGCAGCTCCGGACTGGATTTTTTTTCTTTAATCGCTTTGCAGAGAAGTCACATATTCTCCCTCTCCTCAGAGCGTGGCTACGGCTGTCTAATTAAAAGATACCCTCCTCCTTTTAGAGGGAGGCTTTTGGTTTTGAGAAAAATTCTGTTTTGTTTCCAACCGGCATTACTATCTTTGCCTGTCTTCTCCCACTGGGTCTTTAATAGCTCCTGAAATTCCCCAGCTTGTAATCACTGCTGCAGCCAGATGGGGACTAGGTGGAACTCCCATTGCATCTGTGCCTGCTTTTATTAATCTCCCAGAAGTATCTCACTTACATGGATTTTTGAATATATATTTCATGAGTTAATGAGCCCTAAACAGCAATGAAGAGAATCCAGAGTCAGTGCTACCCGCTGGCTGCCATTCTTCTGGTTTTTGACGTGGTGCTGATGGAGGAGGGAGAGCTGTAAAGAGTCGTTCAGCCCGACACAAGCGTGAAAAGCGGAGACTGTAGTTCCACTTTACTAACCTGCTGGTTGCAGATGTGATTTAAGAGGTTCCCCTTGTTCCTGCTCTTCTGCTTCGTTGCCTGCCCTGTCTTTTCTCCCTGTGGTAATGGAAGTATCTCTGAAAATGATGTGAGGTTTGGGTTTAGCTTTGCTTTACCCACCCCCACCCCTCTCCCTTCCCACCCTCCCAGATCATTTCAGAGCATGGCTGCACAAACAGTTGAATCAGTGCAGCTGAAGAGGGTGACGTGGGTGGCAAGGATGGAGGAGGAGGAGGGAGGGCACAGGATCCTCCTGAATTGGAGCTCAGCGTGCCAGAATAGTAACATGAAAGAGCTGCCTGAATTATTCAGCATATCCTCGTTTTCTTTGCACTGTGGTTAATTAAGCGCTGCAGTAGAGCCAGGCTGAGTTATGCTTTAACTCTTACACTTTACTGTGTGATGGGGGCAGCAGGAGGGCAGTGTTGGTGTGGTTTGCATTGCGTCTCAGGTTGTGCAGCTCTGGATGGTACCGAAATTTCTGTGTAGTGAAAGAAGAGGAGTGCCTGGAGGGTGGTTTTCTGTGGGCATGGATGAGACAATGCTCTGGATGAGGTTTTGGTTCCCACCTGCCTGCCACGACCCATTCGTGTCCCATGGTGGAGTCTCCTGTGCTGTCACTCTTAACTCACTTCTAGGAAAAAGAGCCTCGTTAGCAAGCATCTGCTGATGAACTTTTGCAGTCGCCCTGGCTCACTTCTGAAATAATGGCAACTGTTACCCCCGATGGGCTCCTTTGGCGGATGGAAGGGGAGGGAAGGTAGGCACTGCTGCTGGGGAGCAGAAGCGAGCTCCAGGAGGCATGCAGGGAAGCTCTTGGCAGGGTCAGTCTATAGATGGCAGAATTTAGATGTTGGAAATAATCAATTTCTCCAGCCATTATATCTCATTAAGACTTACTGGAATTTAAGAAATTTTTGTCCCTAGCAGTCTTGTGTGCAGGTCAAGTCCTTTGGCAAAAAGGACTTAAAACGTTTATGTTTAATCTCATGAGAATCATCACTTCCTGGAAGTGATCTTAAATGGCAACCCCAAACTCTGAAAATTCATCTGAACTGCTCACTCCTTTAGGGAGCTGTTCTTGGGTGTAAAAAAAAAAAAAAAGGTTACTCTGCTCAAAGAAGATTATTTCCTCCTGGCTTATATAAGTTCTAAAATAAGAAAATAAATCCCAACCTTCTCTAGGATGAAACAGTTTTTCCAAACTCAGGAACGATCCCTTTTGAAGCAGCGATTGCATCAATTAATCATCAAAACTGCCTTGATATTTGAAATCTCAGCTGTGACAAAAAGGGTGGCAGTTTAAAACCCTGCCTCTGTCCATCTTTCTTTATCAGACGATGGTTATGTGTGTGAGGGTAGGGTGCTATGGCAGTGGTGTGCTGAAAATTTGTGAGTTTTCGTTCTGTTGTCTGTCTTGCAGTATGTTTCTAATCCTCCTCTCCCAAATTTTGGCTTTCTGTTCATGTTACCCAAAATTCAGGAATGAATGCAAGATGCTCTTGATGAAGGGTAGGAGCAGCACCTCAGCTCTGTTGAAGTCTGTGGCAAATCTTCCCATTGTTTTGCTGGAGTCAGGCTTTTACATGTAATTTTGTTGTTAAAAACCTCTTTCTTTTATCAAATGATACCACTTATGCATGAGCTGGCAAGTCTGCAAATTGAAGGCAAGCCTTAGACCCTGCAAATAAATTTTTGCACTCATTTAAAAAAAAAAAAAAAAAAAGAGAGAGAGAGAGATGTAGGCTGAGTGAGCACCATCTTGGGAGCCAGCGGTGCCAGATCCTCATCTCACTTCTCTCAATCTGGAGCTGATTGTAGGCGTCCTGTTTCACACCTGCCAGGCTTCAGCAGGAACATTACTTACGTGCAAAGGTGGTGTAAAGGTCACTGTCGATCTTTTCCATGCATAATCCTATAATGCAGGGTTTTTATTGTGCCTAGCATTCAAACATTGAATATATAACAAAATTGGAAATTTTTAGAACAATTTCTCAGCCTGCTTGGTGAGGATGAACCTTTTTAGAGATGTTCGGAACCAAAATAGTGCAATATTGTAAATTTGTTTCTGCTCTGCCTTAGCACTGAGATCTGGCTGTGATGTGCTGCAGACAGTCGACAGATACCGACAATCGACAGATACCGAGCAGGTCGCATCTGAACAACGCTTACTCCAAACTTTAAAATTTTGTCTTTTAAGGAAGGGCAACAGGATTGTGGAGCTGGGATCGCTGTTGAGCCTGGTCGGCGCTGGCAGGGTCTCTCCTGCGCTGTGGTGTTGGTTCCTGCAGAGGTTTGGGCAGCAGTGTTTCTTTGGAGATCAAACTTGTAGTGCAAAGGGAGGACTCTTGAAAGACTCAAACTAGTCTTCTAGGTTCAAAATTTAACTTACGAGTGGATTTTTTTCCTCATTTAAACAAAACCCAAGGAGTGTTTTTGTGATTTTGTTTTATTTTTTTAAGTATCTGCTGTGACATTAACACAGGAGGTCTGCATTGCTGGCTTGTGTGCAAGGAACTTAATCAATCAGGCTGTTCTTGTTTTCCAAGAGGCTTTGACGTATAAAATGTAAACAGCAAAAAGGTGAAATCTGAATATGGCATTTAGTGGGAAGTTTTTCAGCAAGTTAAGCATGGCTTTTTTGTGACAGTGGGCATCTGATGTTGCATAGATATATGCTGGACCTAAGGCCATAAGGCATTAGCTAAGCCAGGAGGCTTTTTTTCTTTTACATACCTGCATCCGTTGGTTTTATTCCATAAGTAGAACATCCTCTAGCTTGTTTCCTGCATAAAGTCATTGTGTCCCCCATCGCCGTCCCCCCCTGGATTCCCGCAATACCTTTCCAATTTAAAAAAACTGATGCAGTTTGCCTTTAAATAACCCTGCAGCAGATCATCAAAACTTAAAATTTCTCTGACAGCCCCTTTTAGAGGCAGTTTTGGTGGGTGGGTGAGGAAAGGAGTTACTGGTTGAAGAGAGGCAAACAAGGAAACAATTATAACACGATTCCTGCGTGGTTAGCAAAACAGGCACTGCCTTTGTCAGAAAATGCCCTGCTGATCAGCAGGGTTTGTGTCACTGAATGCAAAGGGCTTGTGGGTTTTGGGTTTTTTCCCTTACTCTTTAAAAAAAAAAAAAGAGGTGGGGGATTCTCTTGTCAGGACCAAGGTTTTGTAGATTGTTCGGCAATTTGTTTGCTTTCGGTGCTATATTTGTTGGTGACATCTGCCTTTTGAAGCCACACTTTGCTTCTCTTTTGGAAAACCTTGAACGATCGTAGCTGCCTGGTTGCATGTGAGTTCAGTGGAGATGTTTGTGTGTCTGCCCGAGCGTGGAAGGTGACCGGCTACATTGATTGACAACACAGTCACTGTGTGTATCGCTCAGAACACCACCTTTCCTTCGACGTTGCTTTCCTTAACTTGCTGTATTGCAGAATTCCCCGAGGTCCTGTTCAGCAGCCCCTCGAGGATCGGATCTTCACTCCGACTGTCTCCGCTGTGTACAGCACTGTGAGTATCTGGCTGGTGCCGCTGCGGTAGCGTGCTTTTGTTAAGTTTTATTTGGTAGGTACAAAAGTGGGTTTTCGTAAGAGAGCTTCACCTGAGTGAAAATGTGACTGGCCGTGTTTTCAGTCTGTTGGCTCCATCTCTTTCCTGCCTCCTGCACCTTGAAGATGGGCTTGTTGGAGTGTATTAGTGGCTGCACGTTTCTAATAGTTTCTTATCGGAAAAATAATCAAGGAAGGATTGTTTTTCATGTGAAACATTCCATTACACAGACAAAGAAATGTTTTGAAAGTAGATTGAATATTTGGGATAGGTGCTTTTGGCTTAGTATCCTATGTGTTTGTTTATAAAGCTTGATTATCATGGAAATTCAGCTTAGAAACATAGCAACATTTATTTGTGAACATACGATACTGTTTCCTTTCATTTGTTTCTTTTTTTCAAATAGTAATAGCTGGAAGCCCAGTGTTATTTATAAGCTTTGCTAAATCAGCACAGCCCTGGGAAAGTAGTATTTTGCTTTTCTGGTGGGATAGTACAAATATTATTAATGCCAAAAAACCTGCTTTTAAGCTGCTCTTTTAATTATTTGGAAAACAGGAAGAAAAGCTGTAGATGGGAGAAATTCACTGTATTTTATGCAGTAACATAAG
The DNA here is from genome assembly GCA_035590275.1 of Ibycter americanus. Classification (NCBI taxonomy): domain Eukaryota; kingdom Metazoa; phylum Chordata; class Aves; order Falconiformes; family Falconidae; genus Ibycter; species Ibycter americanus. The sequence continues at coordinate 108,717,115 of JAVJGI010000040.1, forward strand.
CTGCTTATAGAAAAACGTAAGCTGCTGTACAGGGTTTTCTCCTTCCCCCTGTTTGCATGAGTAACTGGCGAAAGGGTTATCAGCTCCATCTCCTCCTTGTGCGGAGTCCAGGTCTGGAGCATCTTTGGCCCCTTCCTTTTTTTGGGTCGTAGAGAAGAGTGTTGTGATCACCTCTTCTACCAGAGGGACTGCTGCCAAGAGATGCAAAGCCGGGCTTTGCGCAGGATTAAGTGCCAAAGTGCAGTCCAGTGCCTGTTGATCCCAGAAAGGCAGAGACTTGGGTGGTAGCTGCAGTAGCAGAAAGACTCAGATTTGACCATGGATGGTCTGGTGGCCAGCCAGCAGTGGATTGCCATCCAGGGGAGTCAGAAAGGTGGGGGTACAGCTCTGACGCGGGGTTAAGATTTCAAGGTTTGTGGCTTTGACAGCAGTGGATTAACAGACTTGAGCTGTGGAGATGTTTTTTTTATTTTTTGCTAGCTCTGTCCTCAATATTGTATACATATGTATGTGTGTATATACATATGTATGCATGCAAAAAGTCAAAACCAAAGGAACATAAGTGTACGAACAGTTGTAGTAAATAATTCAGTTTATATTATCCTCTATATACCCCGTACAACACTTTAAAAATGTCCTAATTCCTTTTGGGGGAAAAAGAAGGTTATTTTTTTCAATTCTTTCTTCCAAAGACATAATTCAGATGCCTGTGGGAAAACGACTGTGAAAATTTAAATTAATGTAAAATATAAAAGTAACTGTGAAGAATGACCGAAAAGAGCTTTTCTGTGTGGAAAAATACCACTCCTTGGTATGTTACAGGAATAGAAGCCAGCGCTGGAAGTATCTTGGTTCTAGGCTTTAAGAATACACAAGTTTGAAAGAAATTTTTATGTTTTAGGGAGAGAAATTTCTCAGCTAGGTTCCTTTTGGGCTTCTCTTTGAAGCCTTGACAGACTGCAAATTTAGAGTAAGTTCTAGCAAAGATGAATTGGGATGGAAGAGGGACATGATCGGAGGTCCTAGACAAATTCATTCATCAGAGGTCTCTGCAGCTTATTACATGAGTAACAGCATCATGTATTTAAGGTCTGAGTTTGCAACAAATAGGGTTTTTTTTTTAGTTTATGATTTTTATATATAGTTTGTCTAGATTTTAGAAAAATCATGTAATACAAAGGTATGGAAGAGCACCATCTTCAGCAGCCAAGGACTGCTTTTTCGCTTCCACATTTTACTTGCTTGGTCATCCTGTTTGGGTTTCCACACGGGTTACGTATCGCAGCTTTCCAATATGTGTATTTTGGCGGAGGACAGCTGGTTTAGGAAGAGGTCTGTGATCTGATACTACCATGTGGTGACTCTGAGCTGCCTCGGTGGTTTCTCTGTAAGTCATAGTATGCCATGCATGGAGTGGGAGGGACAAATTGTTTGAGATAGGGGCAACCCACAGATGAAACCACTACTTTTAGTTAAAGATGAAAAAAAAATTGAGTTATCCTTTCCATGCTTTTCCACATGCATTATCAGGACGTCAGTTGCACATTCCTGGGCTCTTTTTTTTTCCAGAACTACGTGCTGCTTGCCGAAAAAGGGAATGGAAAATCATGTGGCTTGCACTACAGGCCCCAATAATCTCCCCAGAAATAAAGTCAGAGGAACACATTTTCCTGTAGGGCAGGGATAGGAGGTGAGGAAGAGGCAGAGTGTGGTTTGTCAGATGAAATTAAGTTTGTCCGAGAACTTTGTGATGCTCAAAGTTCCCAACAAAACTTTGGTAGCACCTCTTTCTCAATGAAATCATACTAGTATTAGAAACAAAACCACCTAACCTCATCATACATAATCTTCATTTATTTTATGTAGTAGATAGCACAAAATAACTGATATTGGGTAGGTTGTTGATGATGTTGTTTTTTGGGGTTTTTTTTAATAAATAAATCTGGCAGTAGAATTATTTTAAAGCAAATCACAGAAATAACTGTTTCAGTGAATTGATCCTGTAATTTCATCCCCTCATCAATAATGGAGAATGCCATATCATAAGAGCTACGTTTGGACATAAAGATTTGGCTTTTGTCCTGTAAGCAGCTTCTTGCGTGGTATTTTGTAATTCTTTGTATTGCAAGAAATTAAGGCAGTTACTCGTACGTCCGCTATCAGATCCCAAACCTGTGGAATCTGGAAAGGAGAAAAAGAATGAACTTTTGTTTCTGTTGTAAAATATTTCAAAGAAATACATTCAAAGAGGCTTTTTTTGGCTTGGAGTTTGAGGGAAAGATGTGGAATTCTAACAAAGGGAACTGCACTGAAGGTGACTTTAAATGTCACAGGCCACCGTGTGTGCCTGCACCCAGAGTGACAGGGTCTGATTTCTGTTGGAAATGAAATTATTATGGGTGATTGCTCAGAAGCAGATGTACTCTTCAAATTCAACACGAGGCATGAGTTGAGAATCAGAGAAGAAGAACAACTATGTTAATGTACATCCAGTTCTCGCACAAATAATCTTTTTTTGGCAGATTACGGTGGAGGCTTGTAACTGCCTTGGTAACTGTGATCTAAAGGGCTGAAGCTTGGACCAAAAATACTTTGGGATAAACTTTTATAAGCTAAGAAACAACATTGACTCCTGAATGTGCACTGATGAGAAATGGGTGTTAATGTGATGCACCTGTTTGGACAGGAGTACTTGTAAGTTGGTCAGCAGTAGCCTTGAGCGGAGTTTCTGCAGCGTGGCTAGATCCAGTGCTGGTTTCAATTTTCTGTGTTAATTGCAACCTCACCATGTCTCTTTGGAGCAGATACCACCTCGTGTCAGGTTACCCGACTCAGTGCCAGCTGAAGGTAAAGAAGGTAACAAGGAAGTGAGGTGCTGAAGAACCTGCTTGCCCCAGATTTTCAGTGACTAAGGCTTGGCTCCATCATTGGCTTCTTTGGGTGTTCGTTTGGTTCCTTCTCTGCAGCAGGATGCCTGTTGGTGGCCCCCTGCTGATTTCACACCCAGCAGAGGTGCTGTGATTCGCCTTTGTGTCCTTTAAAGGGATCTTCCTACAATGAAGAGAATCCTGCAGAAAAGAGATTAGGGAGGATTAGCTGCTCCAGCTGCCCTGTGCTTCAAGGAAGGATCTGGGTCAGGAGGCCGACTCGTTCCCCTGCCCGGCTGCAGTGGAGGCCGCAAAGTGTGCAAGAGGGGTGCTCAGTTCCTTGGGTACTGGCAACGCTGCTTTGAAGCCGTTTGGACCAGTCCAAGCAAATAAATTGAATGCTGGAAGGAAAGAGGTTCTGTCCTAGTCTGAACCCTTTTATTTTGGGGGGCAGGGGGGGCTTTGTTTAGGGCAAGAGCAGTTATTAATGATAAACTATTAATGGTAAACTGTTGTCGTATCATGGCCAGGGCATTTCCCATAATCAAGGGGGTGTGTGGCATGTCCCATCCATTCTGGTCTAACCTGAATGTTTCATGGACATAACAATATATCTGAAATTAGGTACTTGGAGGAGGGAAGAATAACTCAAAGCTGGTGAAAGACGCTAAAATCAAAAAGATTTAAGCTCAAAAGGAAAAGAAAGAATTCCAGCCTGAGTGTTCATGTTTCATTCATTATTTCCTTTAAAACACAGGATTAAGGTTTCTGGAAAACTAAAGGTTAGCCTATTGCTACTCAGTTAAGGAAAAAAGAAATTGATGCCCTAGCAAATTAATATGTAATTTTGTGTACCCATTTGTAGGAGAATAATTTAATCTATAGATTTAAGAAGGGTATTTGCTTCCATCGTAATCTCAGACCAAGCTTATGTTCTACAGAATCCCATTTAATAAACAGAAAGCCGTGCCCCTGGCACTATGGGGGCAAACATCCCACAACAGAAATGATGAGCTTGTATAGTCTCTCCCTGGCTGGCTTTTTAAGAAATTACTGAACACACGAGTTCAGCAAGCTTGTGTTTGCCTTCCTTGATCATCTGTTCACATTTAAATCTGTGTCTTACATTTCAGTTTATTTGTAAATAATTTGTTGTTGATGCTAAGAGGAAGGTGTAGAAATACCTATGTAGCTGGAGCTGGTGAGAACGGCACTCTGCTTTTGCTGGTGCTGGAAGGAAAACCAATCTTTCTTTCTTGTTCTTTCTCTTTTTTCCCCGGTGTGTCCACTAAACTAGACTTGGCTAATCTTAGGAAGTCCTATCAGGTCAGTGGTGGTAGACTCCCATCAGATACTGTCCAAGTGTCTTGTTGCCAAGGTATCAAGCTGGTATGATTTAATGATCGTCTGTTGCATTAATTGGGCTTTCAAGCAAGTTTTAGTAGGTCCAGACCTGTGTCCGTAGTGGATCTGCTACTTGCCTGCTGCATTGCGCAAGGGTATCTCACGGACCATCATTCAAACAGCTGCACAGCTTTCCTTTGAGTTTGGCTTCCCGATTTCATACCCAATTCAGAACAGCATTCCTTGCAGTCTTTGATTAACCTCCAACCTAGGTTGTTGGCACGTTTTAATTTGTGAAGAGGACTGTTGAATGCTGACACTAACCTCGGATGTTATTACTGCTGCTGTCCCCCTTGTCAAATGTTTGTGTGGACTTGGGTGCTGTTGGAGATCAGAGGATTTTGGATGGCTCTTATTCTTATTTGGAGTAGTGTGTGCACTTGTAAGTGTAGGGACATGAAAGCTGGTGGTGTTTGAAGTACCACAGCTATTGCAGAATAACCTCTTTTTCTCCCCAAGGAACAACATTGAAGGAGACATCTTGGTGATGAGCACACATGGAACCTACTGACAGGGCTGTATTTATGAATGATTTCCTTGTATTTTGTGTTGCCTTTGCTTCCTTCCCTCACCCCCCTCTTTAACTGCATATTTTGATACCCATCATTGTACATAGTCAATTCTAAGCACCAACTACTGCGTGATTGACATGACAGGTCTTTCAGGGTTGTCTTAGGAGTCGTGTAAGAGACTTTGATTTTCTTGGGGAATGGAACATAGAAAGTTTTATGATGCTGTCTCTAACACTGGTTTCAGTTCAGCCAACTGAGGCTGTGTGCACACCTGCCAGCCTAGATCAGCCAAAAAAAAAAAAAAAAAAAAAAAAAAAAAGATGATGATTCCCCATGGGGAAGGGACGGGAAGAATCCAGCTGGGGACTGAGGTTGAGGTTCTCTGACTTGACCCACCCTTTTCTCTGATGAGCACAAGGGTGCTGTAAATCTTCCCGCAGCGAACAATTCTGGACCATTTCCAAGCCTCAAGAAATTGCATGTTATGATTCTCATTGCTGGTGCAGCTGTTTTAGTGGTTTAGGTAATGTAATGACAGGCACTGATACTTGGAATGCAATAAAATTACTTGGAAAAAGCATTTAGTTGTGAACTCTGTGACTTTTGGTCTCTTGGAGCTTGGTGCTAATACTCCGTTAAAGATCAAGAGCCAGGAATTTCCTTCTGCCTTCTTTACCAATGCTGGGGAAATATATATGCACGCACATCTACCTATGCAGTGGCAAGGTCCCCTTCTAAGCACGGGCTGCGTTGTGTTTTTAAGTGCCTATAGCTAAGTGCTGCTTTTCAGCGAACAAAATACAGATTTGAGAAAAGGTCAGTGGGAGGCGAGTGCTAGACTTCTATACTATAAGCTTTAACCAAATCTGTGAAAATGTAGTTGTTTTGAATTGTTGGGGGGTATCACCCAATGGTTATGTGATTATTTTTTTTCCTCTTTTGATTCTCCTTTTTTTTACTAATGACTGTATAAAGTATATTTAAAACACTTCCATTATGGAGATAGTACAGTGGAGCAAGTATATGTGCCATGAACAGGTTTTACAACATTTTGCTTAATGTGTTTTGATTTTATTTAATTTTTTTTTTTTTTTTTTTTTTAAGCTGAGAAAGGAGATAAGTGTATGCAAGAATTGCTTTGGTATGTCATTCTTTGCTTATGGCATGCCTTTCAGATAACAGGGCCTCTGTGCAGCCCTTTTACTTTGTGTTTTTGGTCTCTGGTAACGTGTATCCCTTTGCAAAATCACAATATCATTTGGTATGGCTTGTAACAGAAGGATCACAAGATCCCAGGCCTGAAGTCAAAGGGATATTGCAAAGCAAGACCACAGCAGTAGAGCTCATCCAGTGCCTACATATTTCTACCAGTGACTCCAGCTGGTGCTCTTATTTTTTGATCCTTCTCCATCTTCTTGAGTCATACAAATAGTTAACTAGCTTGTACAGTGTTTCACTTAGACAAATACATATTATTTTATATATATGTATATAAAGATGCTGCTAGCTGCTTTCTCAAAAAGAAGATTATAGTATCTGTACAGATTGGATTACTAATACTATGTTTTACTAACAGTTTATCTCCACACAGGTAACACAAGTAGCAAGACAACCAGGTCCTCCTGCCCCATCCCCTTACACTGCACATGAAATAAATAAGGGACACCCAAATCTTGCTGCAACGCCACCGGGACATGCATCGTCCCCTGGGCTTTCACAGGTAAGACCTGGCATCGGAGCAGGGCATTCCCAGCCTCCCTCTTTTCCTCTTGTCTGATTCTCAGCTTTGCTGCTCAAAAATTGACATAGCTGTTTTGTCTGTGACGCATGTAGAAAACTTCATTAGTGAATAATGTCTTTATCTGGCTCAAACCTTGCAGTGACTTATAGGTAGCACTCAAGTTTATTAGGCATCAGTTCATTGTTGATTTTGTAACAGAAACTAAAAGCAACTTGAAAAATTGTAGGAAATACTGACGAGGAAATGTGCTTCACTGGTGGGTTAGGCTGCTTTGGGGCATGGTCTGACTTCCATTTTAAATGCTGTAAAAGTGCCCAATGTTCTCTGTTAGGGATTTTCTACTTCAGATGTTTTGTACAGGATGCTGCAATTCTGTAATTCTCCTAGGAAGTGGGACAGTAAAATGAATTACAAAAATGAATGCTAATAAAAGAAACGAGACAAAGGACTGATTACAAAAAAAGTACAGAAGAAGAGATAAATGGGAGTTATAATAAGAATGGAGAAATAGCATTTAGTAAGATATGTGAAATAAATTGGTCTTTTTGTAGTCTTTATTAGATGATTATTCTACAGGGTTGATGTGAGAGTGGAGAAGCTTATCTTAAAAAAAGAAGGGGCAAAAGAGACAGGTAATGGGGTTTAGAAAGATGGGAGATAAAAGATACAGGATCAGGGAAAGTGGAATATGTAGAAGCATTGAGGTTTGAGATAGAGGAGAGCCTTGCATTTCGTTTGCTCTTGTTCAATTTGTACTTGTTCAAATCAATGGTATAAAGTAGGAAGATGCAAGTAGGTCGGCTATTACGAAGTGCGGTTTCAGTCTGAACAAGATGTTAAGTGGGGAGGCAGGGTGACAAGCTGAGGATGGGCTGGGGACGGCTGTGTGCCGTGGCGAGGCGGTGATGAGAGCCTTGAGCGTATTGCAGAGCTGGGAGAAGGCAAGCTTTCTAGTCCTCCTGCCAGCCTCTTTAATTTGGATGAAATATTAAACTGCAACTGACCTTTTAGACTAGGAGATGCATGAAAACAAATAAGGTTGTGTAAGGAACACTTCACCTTAATATTACACATTTCTAGATAAAACTTGGTGGGAAAATTGGAAACTTGTGGTCATGTTTGAAAATGTGCAAATGCTCATCCTTTATGGAGTGGAAAATCAGGGGCTGAAGTATCTATTTAGGATCATAAGTAGCTCGCAGGCATTAGGCAGCAGTATCAGAGCCATTTCTTGCACTCTTGCTGCATGGTTATTGGAAATAAAGTCTCTGGTTTGAAGCCTGAGCCTCACATAACAGAAGGAGGATGTAGCAGGATTGCAGAGCAAACCTAAAATGTTGTCTGGCTTGTGTCATGTATCAAGAAATTAATTCCTGGTAAACCTCGTCAACAGAGGGTAGCTAATCATGTGGCAGATAAGAGGGGAAGAAAGAGAACGTTCTAGTCAGCCTCTTTAAAAAAATATTCTAATCAAGGTTTTTTTTCTTCCCTTAATATTTTCCTGTTGAGTCAGTGCATACGTAGAGAGCAGGCTCTGTGCCAAATCACCACTCCAGCCAGCGAGGAAAATGCTTGTTTCCTGTTCTGCTGGCTCTTATCGTCCTGGAAATGAGTGTTGGATTGTGTCACTCTGGTGCTGCTAGTAGGAGCGGTTTGACCTTACATCCTCCATGTCAGCTGAGGATCCTTGAGGGCTCTAGGAAGGTATCTGTCCTCTGACCGTATGGGGCTAGCCCTTGTGTGCTTAGTGAGAGGAAGAAAAAGCAAGATCCAAGGTTATAAGCCAGGCCAAGCATCAGTCATTGAGTGCTTTTGGGACTATAGAAGAGTGAGGTCTGAGGAGCTTTCCCCAAGTGACTCCTTCAAAGCTGGGATTCAGTAGCAAAGCAGCAAAAATAGTGGTTTCTGCTCATTCACAGCACTTGGTTGCCTCTGACCAGGTATTTTCACTGTTGTGGCATCCCATCAGTTGACATTCTCACTTGCAGCTGGAGATGATGGTGCAGAATCAAAATGGAAGTGCCTATGCTTGGGACACTTCCATCAGTAAGGCTTAAAAGGGGTTCAAGACTTTTGATGTAAGCAATTATAGGATACGCTATCCCCAGAGGAAGTTTTCTGTACACCTGAACTATTAGAGGTTTGGGTAAACTTAAGTGTTTTGGGGTTTTTTAACACTAGAATTCTGAGTATTCTTCTGTATATCTCACTTTGACCCCTGTCAGGTGTTGAGTTTCAGTATTATATTATGGTACGAAATTTCCCAGTTGAGTGGAGTGTTGGATGAAAGTATTACCTTTTCATTACATCTCTCATTTGTCCTCTGTGGGTTTCATTGGATGCCCTCTTGTGTATTAAGAAATGAAGTGAGTGGAAGTTTCCAATTTCCAGACAGTTTGTAGTTTTGTGAACTTCTGTCATGATTTCATTTATTTGCTTTCTTTTAGGTAAACAATCAAAATCCTTTAAAGCTCTCATCACTTGAAAGGTTTTTGCATGCTGTAATTGTTCTTTCTCTGATTCTTGGACCCCTTAAATCCTGCTATTTCCCTTTTGAGATAAAGGGACCTGAGCTGACATGGTGTTCTGATGAATGGGTTATTACTGATTTCCTTAACAGCAATATAACACTTCACAAACTATTCTGTATCTTGACAACCCACAGTCTGTTGATGATTGAATAAAGGTTGTCTTTGCATATGTCCAGTTGTGCCTAACATAGCGGGCTGTGTTTGTGCGTGGCGAGGGGTGTGTGTGTTCTGGATTAGACAGTGTAGTTAAAGTAAGGAAGGGACCACTTCATTTGAAACAGAATCTGATTAAGGGGTTGATTTCTCCACCAGAGCTATGACTTACTGAATACTCATAAAACGGAGTCTTTCCAAGGTAGGGACTGCTGTTTAGGCAGTGGTGAGTGAAAATATTTATGTATGTTTTGGGGCTTCGGATATCACTTAGGTCTAAAAATAATGTTGCTAGTGATAGAATATGTGTTACTTGCTCACGTGGTCACAAATTACTCAGTGCTAACTCTCAGTCCAGGACTCAGCAGAGAGGTCAGTCCCTTGCTTTTATCTAGTAGGCATCTCAGCATCACTCCTCTTGGGACTCACAGTTGCTTACCAGTTTCTTCAAGTGGGGATCCTGCAGAAGCCGTGCTGCGAAGGAGAATGGAGCGTTAATAAGTGCCGTGGTTCTACAAATGGTCCCCTCACTGTCCTGGTAGCTCTAAAGTTACCAGTAAGTCTGGGTGATGGGAGATTAGGTAATACCTTAAAATGCTAGTAAGTGATAAAAGGAACTACTGTCTCTTACAAAAGCTGTGGGCACTGGGAGCTGGAGCACTTCATATAGCCCTGCAAACTTATGTGTGAAAAGATGACAGCATCGTGTTGAGTCGTCTGTAAAAGAGGCTTTGGGAACCGCAGATCAGGAGGTGTACGGGATGTTTAGTGTCTCCTGTGGGAAGAAAAATCAGGTGCAAATGTATGTTGTACCTTTGTAGCTGGCTTTCCTTTAACTTTATTTAAATAAACAGAAACAGATGGTCATGTGGTGCTGTGGTTTGGTGTCTTTCTCACTTATTCTTCTACCTTTTCCATTTGACGTAGCCAAACCAAGAGCAAGGCTTGCTGTTTGACTTCCTCCAAAGTCTTTCAGAATGACCAGCCGCTGGTGCTTTGCAAAAACTAATTCTGAGGGGCAGCAGCAAAACGGGAAGAGGTTGGCAGTGATGTGAAACAGTCCCACACCCCTGTTGCTGCAGCAAGAGACAGTGTTTCTGCTTCCCAAATTCCAGGGCCTTGAAATCATACTGCTGCTCTCAGGAATGTGTTGAACTCCACTGGCGTTGGGGAATGCAGAGCACATGTTGCTGCAGTGATGTTATGGCCAGATGTGGCCCCATGTACATAAAATTCCATATTTCTGTTGTTCTTTGCATGAAAGGGCCCCTGGTACCAACTGGGAGAGGAGGGGTGCATCTCCTTTGCCTCCTGTCTTGGCTTGCAGACTTCAGAAGTAGCTTGTTTGAGAAAATTCACTTTCTCAGCTTACAGAGGGAAGGAGAAGTCATTGAAAAAGGAGCAGAGAAGTTTCTCCTTGAGCATGGCTACTGGATCAAGTTATCCTGAGATCAGATAGGGCATGGATTTACAGTGTGCCGGGCACTGCAGGGTAGCTGCTTGCCTGAGCACACCCATCCCGTGATGGATGTGAGATAGTCCAGCACAAGTAGTGCAGGCAAAGAGCGTTCACACAGGCAGTTAACACAAAGCAGCTGAAACGCTGTAAATCTGCCCCCCACTCCAGCTTTACGTTGCAGTAATTTATGGTGTGGCTGTGTTAAGACAGGAATAACAAGAAAGTGGAGCTCTTCCAAAGCAACCAGACTGGGGTTTGGAAGGAGGCAGCAGGAAAGTGCTTCCCTCTGTCCAGTGAGTGATGAAAAGAGGAGGAGAGGGCTCGCTCCTCCAGTTGTACCATGAGCAGGAGGCAGCGTCCAAAGCTTAGAATATCAGGAGAAGACAATTTCATCCCTCCTGGTGACCTAGGAGTGTTTTGAAGGATCCCAAGGAACAAGCGCAGGGGGTTCTGACACGTGAGATGAAGCAACACAAGAGGGGAATGGTTTGGAAAAGACTCTTGGCTTTCTCTGCCTCAGCTTTAAAACTGCGGGCTGTGATGTGCATGCTGAGGGATTCTTTTAGGCTGGGACCACAGTTTGTAAAGCACCGACCAACCATGCTTGGAACAAATCGCCAGGAATTTCCTCTGTAATCAGGGAAGGCTTTAGTTCTCGTTAAGAACACGCTGTGCACTGAGTAGATCGGTGCTTCGTACCCATGGCTACCTCTTAGGTGAAAATGATGAAGTACCCAGTGAGCAGAGGACCCTGTGGCATCTATTGAGACCTAACTGTGAAGCTGTTGTAATTATTGACAGCTGTGTTTAATACCCTTACCATTTCTACCACTGTTGAGATACATCCGCAGAAAACAAAAGTGCAAGAGAACTGAATTCTCAGGATCTTGGTGTACAGAGACCTTGACTTCTAGGTGGCTGATTTAAATCCAAAACAGATTGTACTAGCTGAAACTTCTTACCATCTGGTTCTTTGCCTTAAGTGAAAAGAGTTTTGTGGTCTCATTCTGGTCCTCAAAAATGTCACCATCACTAAATTAGCGTTTGTAATAGCAGTGAGACATTCCTTAGTACCTTAAGGTCTGGGAATCTGTGCCAGGAAGCGTGTCTGTGTGCCATCTGTGGCATGTTTATAGGCAATCCCCAAGCCCCCCTTTTATTATCTTGGATCATTTCTACAGGAGCTGGAATCCTGTTATAACCATGATGTTTATTCAATACTTCCCTCTCATCATTTGTAGCTCAGTTTTAGATTTTAGATGCTTTTAATAAAGTGACATTTACTAACGGGTTGGAAGGGAAGGAGGAACGTAATTTAGTCATAACCTTGCCCATTCGTGCCCTGTAGTAGGTCAGGTGCCCTGGGATGTGTAAGTGTTACAGTAGCTGCTCACCCCTCGTGTTGGTGGCAGCCGCCTTCTGTGCCTTGTTACCGGTGAACTACACGTTATGCTCGTCTCCCCCCAAATGCAGCTATTCCCCGTTAATTGAGTCCGTGTATACTTTGCTAGGAAGTAGTCTGTGTGAAGTCAGGTAATAAACTTCCGTGGCCTCTGAAGAACAAGGGGCTCCCTAATTTTATCATCTCATTTGTTCAAACATCCTGTCATTTCTGCCTTTTGAGAGCATCTTTTGTAGACACCTTGGCTGGAGTCAGTCCTCTAAGCTTTGCAGGGAACTCGTCACCCAGAGAGCTTTTCCGTTCAGGAACCTCCTTGTTCTATCTAAGGTGCCATTGTAGCGAATTTCATGCCGATTAAAACCCATGGAATCCTGTAATGTGTAGAGCAGGTACGGTTGTCAGCCAGCGTATTAATTATCAATCATCTTTGTGGCCATGCTGATGCGGACACAGAATGAAAGATTAAACTCTCCTTGTATAAGTGAAGAAATCGGGGCTGGACCAGCCAAGGGAGAAGTTTGCATGTGCATGCTGCCCCTCCGAGCGGTGGATTTCAGCTTCTTGGGTCTTCTGTCCATACCAGACAATGAGGATAAAGAGAATTTAAGCAACTGAACTCCTGATAGTGCTTTGTGGGCAAGAAACCTGCCTTCCAGACACACACATTAATGTATTTTTTTCTGAGCAGTCAAGAATTTGACCTCTTGTACTTTTCTTGTGTGTGCTTCCATGCGTCCAGGTTAGGCTTCTTTGCAACCCATATTTTTAATGCAGCTCACTAATTCTGAGCTTGCAGGAATATATGACTGCAGGTGGAGATTTGAAAATGCGAGTTATTTAATAGCTGATAAATCCAGGAGAAGTGTAATCTTCTTTGAGCCTTTGTGTTAAAGACCTTCTGGAAGTGCAGCTGAACTCTCTGTTTTGTAATAGGATTAGTAGGTTTTTGATTGGGTTAATAATGCTGGGAATATTTGTTCATATAACGTATTTCATTATTTTTGATTCATTGCTGTGCCTTTTACCTCATTAGTTTAAATCTGGGCAAATCTGTGCTGGAAGTGTAAAGCATGTCTGTGTCTCAGCACCTGCTACCGGTGCCCTTCAGGGTGCTTTTGTGGAGGGATGCCCAACCTGATGGGTGTCTTCCAATGTGGGGAGAGCAGCTGGGTGTAAGAGGTGCAGGAAGGGAGATCTGGGATAGCAGGGAAGGCATAATGTAGCTTCAGATGCTGATTAATGCTATTAACTTTAATAATTACTTAACCTTGGAAACAGTTAACTTTCGAAAAGCACAACATAGGTGGGATGAATGAATTAGTTTTAATATCTGCACTTATGAAGGGCTAGAAGCAGCCTTTAGTTCTTTATTTTTTTTCTAACAAGGAAAGGAAAGAGAGGAAAATCTGTTACAATTTCATCATATACGTGTGCAAAGGAAAGATTGCAGCGCAAATACTGAGTCTGGTTGGGACTAGGTCTGCTTGCAGACCTGCTCCCTCACTGCTGCTACTACATTTTGCAGTGGATTACTGCTTTGAGAGGTGTGTTTAATACTTCTCCATGTGGTCTCGTTGCCCTGAGGGGGAAGATACATTTTTTTTTCTACTGCTCCTTGAGCTTTTTCTTTCAGAAGTGACCCTGGCCTGGCTCAGAGTCTTTTCTGGCCTGTTCACCTTGGTGTAAACTGAGTTATTTTGAGTAAGAAAGCTCTCACAGTAGGTGTGTTGGCCACCCAGCGCATCCTGGATGCGTGATCTAGTGGAAGAGTTTTCATTTGGCTTGTGATACAATTGTGAATCAAAGCAGCTTTAAAACTGCCAGCAACTTTCTTTTTTTAGGGGGTGGGGTGTGAAGTAGCATATTTAATAGAAAATGAAACTCCTCTGTAGCTGTCCTAAAATTCTGCAAATCCCTTTCTTCAGGACTTTCCCATGCATGTTTTCTGTTCTCACAGTCATGTGGACTGTGCTTTATTTTGATGCTTTTCAGACTTTACCACTTGTCAAACCACATTTTTCTTCATAACACAAGAAGGCAAAATAATGTGAGGCAACTTGCCATTTTCTTATGTTTAATAATTTCTATTCTGGTATTCCTTCTGTAATAATACCTTCTGTTCTGTGCAACTTAATGGATGTTTTCTTGCATGCTCCAGAAAATACGTAGTTTTTAAACAAACACAATGTGTTGCAGAAGGCAATATGTCCCAATAAATGCTAAAGTCAGCACAAAAGTCAGAGCTTTAGATGGTCTGCATTTTACAGACATAGAGGGCATAAAATATCCCTGCAACTAGATAAAACTGGGGAAAAAGAGCTATTGAATTACCGGAGTCCAGTGTTAGCTGTTGTGCCAGGCTGGGGGACTGAAGAATAACCTCTGGAGCCATTTATACATTCAGTAGGGAAGACTACCTTCCAGAGGTGAAGATTTGAAAACCATAAACAGTGTGGTTCTCCTGTGAGCTGAAGTCTTAGTGTGCTGCAACAAGGAGCACAAAAGGATTTGATGGCTACGGAGCGGTAGTTCCACTTCTGGCTCCTTGTAGCCTGGAAGGGCTGCGCCCGTGTTCTCTGTAGACCCCTCCTTACGGTGCCGTTAGAAACCGGTAATTTATTTAATTGCTTTAAATGGTCTGAATTTGCACAAAGCTATACGCAGTGGTATTTCTGGGCTTCAGTGTAATGCAGTAAAACTTGAATGTTTTGTCAGATTGCTGCCATGGTGTCATAAAAGGGTTAAGGTTGGAAGAGAGCTGGAGATCATCTCGCTCAAGTGCCTGCTCAGAGCAGGGTCAGCTAGAGCAGGTTACCCTGGACCATGTCCACTTAGGTTTTGAGTATCTCCAGAGCTGGAAACATCCTCAGAGATAGAAGATGACAAATTTTTGGAGCTTTTTGTTGGGTCTTGGAGGAAAGTAGGACAAAAGCTGCAAACTTGTTGCTTTGACATCACCATAGAGTAGGGGTCTCAGCTGACTGCAGGTTGTGTTCCTGAGCACAAGTATTCATCCTCGAAGTTCATATTCTGGTTAAAATGGGACAAAGTTGTATAGGACAAGCGAAAGGCATGCTGTAAACAGAAGGGTGTCCCTGCTGAGATTCACAGGTCCGCTTCCAACAGCAGAGATGTTGTAATTTCTCCCCGCAACACACGCAGACATGTATATACACTCTATATTTTTGAGTACCCTCATTATGGGAAATACCAATTCACTTAATTATGTAATGGTCATTACCAGACCACCCCCAGGCTGTGAGCCATGTGCTGCAGTCAAGGCAGGGTCTGTCATTTCAGTCTCTGTAAGATGCCAAGTTAAATCCATGCTAGTATTTACAGATATTATGAAATAATAATCTACAGTGGCATTATCCTTGCTCTTGTGCCTTTGTTAACAACAGTTTTGAACCTAGACAGAGTCCATGTTGATAGATTAAGTAAAAAAAGTGTCTTTGGGAGGGGGACAGCCACTAGCAGGACATCTGTGCACCTCTAGGTCTCAAAATTACACTGTTTAAATATTTCACTCTGCATCTTTAGCTGACCGCATCACTGCAGTCTGAAATTTGGTAGGGGTTTATCGGCTTGAGTGCCTTACCTTTTTTTAAAAAGCAAAAAGGTGATTGTTTCCTCCCCAAAGCTTTGTGTTATATTTACCTTTGCACCGTGCTAAGGGACAGTTGCATTCACCAGTATAGCTGCTGGTAAAATAATTGCAATTATTATGTTAAAAACACAAGGTAAGCCTGAACTTTGGGGAGATGGCACCTCAAACAGGGACATTTTCTGTCTTGCTTTTCCTTTTCACCCTCTTCCTTTGTAGCATCTCTGCAAGAACAGTAACGACAGTGCCTTAAGCAGGGAGGAAGGACGTGCGTATCTGGTGTCTGTATTGTCCTTTGCACAAACTGTCTTTGTCCAATGAGGAGGAAACCATGTTTCCTTCGCCACCTTCCCTCAGTGACAATCTGGTTATTCATGTTAAAGTAGGAAAAATGCCTGTAGTTCTGCAGTTATTACTTGGGATCCTCTTTCCCAGTTCAGCTTGCTGCTTTTGCCCACTTAATTGCATGAATACTAAATCATACAAAGCCCTAAAAAAGTTTGTTAAAAATTTAGCAGGGCAGGTAATGACACAGATGATATACCCCAAGACAAACTGCTGCAGAAGAATAAGGATAACAATGGTTGAGCCACATTTGTGAGAGAAGTAATTCCTTTTGGGTCAGGATATTTTTATCCATTTAAAGGCTGAGTTTACCAACATGGGGAATTCTGAAGGCTGGGCTTGTGGAAAAAGGGGGGAGTGGAAACAAGTGTGCTTGCAAGGAGGGGGACAAGTGAGGATGCCAACTGCTGCAAGCAACACAGGCTCTTGTCTGCTTGTTCTTCTTGTCTGCCGTTTGGTGAATCCCTAAAGTCAGGCAAGACACCTGGAGCTAACAAGTATCTGGCATTTTGAGGAAACTACTTTTGAAAAAAACCCCTATGTATTTAAATAACCGCACCAAGCAGTCACAGTCCCTGTTTACTCTGCTTCCATCCAAATCCAAACCTCGAAGCTTCCTAGTAAATCCAATGTGTAAAGATTTTGTACCAGTGTCACAAGCTGGTCCCATCCCAGCCCCTTTCAGCCCCTTCATCAGAAGCTGGGTATTTGTGCTGTAGTTGTGTTAAATTCTGTTTTGAAGTGGAAACCCTTAATCTGCACAACCTGTTCAGTGTCAGAGAAGAGCTCTGGCATCGTTGATTTTAATGGGGTTTTGAATATTCCAAGTAATATATACCAATATATGCAGAAAAACAGTGTTTTGAAGTTACTGATGCATCTTACAGGGTAGCAGCACTGGCTTATAGAGAGTCAGCAAAGTAGAACTGCAGTGTATTTTTTATTTTACAGGGATGCTGTTGATGAGGACAAGCTGATTTCAGTGATGCTAGATAATTTGCAAGCGAGCTGATTAAAAAAATTGAAATTCTTGATGTGATGTATACCAAAAACATGCATATTTGAACATGTAGCTGTGAATGAGGACTTCTATTTAAACAGAATAATCTGATAGCATGTTTGATGATATGCAGTTGAAGTATCATTGTAAATAACGAAAGCCAAACTGTGAGTATTTAGAGGGAAATTGTCCTTGTTTATTGGTTTAATCATCATTGTGCTATTTTTAAAGCTGTAAAGCAGGGATAGTTCACTGGAGTAGTGTGAGAATATACTTTTATGCATTATTTGAGAAGGTACTGTGTAAAAAAAAAAAAGTCTGAAGTGAATAAATTTAATAATCCAGGCTTCTCCATCATCGTTTGTAATATTTGCAGATGAGCTGGTTCTATATATAACAGATAGACATTACAGATACTACAGGTTTTTTTCCTACCGTACTCAAATTATTCACATTATACAAGCCAGACAGCAGCTTCAGCGTCCGCCGTGACCCTGTTCTGCTGACTGCAGGGCACACCAGGAGGAAAAAAAGAAAAAAAGAAGATACGTTTGAATTATCTAGCTACCAAAATAGTAATAAAAATCAAGTATGTTCAAAAGAAATGCAGGAGCTGAGTAATGTCATGCTTGTGTTCAGATGCAGGAACTAACCTGGGCTGGTTGCAGCACAGGTTTCCAGGTATTCTAGTGACATTGGTACACGTCCAAGGAATGCTTCTTGATGTGTCAAGCATGGTTCACTTCTGCAGGGTTTCTGTGAGCTGGTTTGGCACTTACTTCTCTTTCCCCACAGGACTTTATTGCTTGTATGTGCAGCCATTTGGAGGGCTGCTGAAATGACGTAGGTGGTGTGGTTTTGTTATGCATTTGTCACCAAGGTGGATGTTTCTAGCTCGGTAACGTAACCCTGAGCAAAACTAAGACTAGGGGGCCAGAGAGACACTGAGAAGGTCTCATGTGGCTGGTTTGGCTTCTCATGGTGTTGATCCGTGAATGCAGGTGGATTAAAAGATCTAATTCTTTGCCATCTGATTGCTAACTGTGCGGTGAGGTGACTGAATCCTGGGCAACTCCAGAGATGCCACCGTTGGGACCTCAGTTAACGTAGTTAAAAAAGTATTTTATTTTGTCCATTGCCAACCTACTAATTTTAGGTCAAAAGCTGCTTCACCTCCAGTTCAGTCATCTCTGCTGCAGGTGCTGCAGCCCCTGGGAGGATGGTAAGGGAGACAGCGAGAGCAGGAACCTCTTCATCCCTTTCACTTGACGCTACCATTGTTCATAAGTCAGCACCCAGATGGAAAAATGAGCCTTTCATTAGTGGTGTGGATTCTAGGCTGTAGTAGCAGGAGATTCTGAGCTGTTCCCAGATGTTCTGGCTGTAGCTGTTATCTCTGCCTTGCAATAATACTGCTTTTCATATTGGAGAAAAAAATACAATTGTGCTCTAACATTCAGTCTTTGGAAGTTTTTAAACCTTTTTGCAGTCACCTGAAGCCAGCAACACTGTTGAAAGAGCACAGGAGCAAACAGTTGCATTTGGGGAAAGACAGGAGAGCTGCCTCTACTGACACCGTGAGTTTGTGCTGATGCACACCTTTCTGAAAATTGAGGCCATTCAGAAACCAAAGCTTGAGGAAAAATAAGGGTGCTGGTTTTGTAAGGAGGGGCAGTCTGAAGAACTGCTGTTCTAGCGTGTGCTTGCCTGCAGACTAGTTTATTGGGTAGAAATAAAGATACAGGTTTTAAATTTTAATCCTCTACTTTTTTTTTTAAAAGCTGACTGCCGAGAGATTTCTGCTTATTAGGTACTGCACGGTTGCAGTTGTTTCGTAGTACAGTGATTCGATTTCAGGCTGTGGGAGGGCAGAGCAAACCCAACTCAACAGATAAATGATGGTTCACAATTAAAAGCCGCATCCTTGCTGGCACCATCTTTCCTCACTTGTGAACCAAGTGATGGTTTATGCTGCTGCGGGGGATTTCTTCACCTGCATCTGAAGCCAAACTCCTCCTGTCCAGGTCAGTGACCCAGGGGAAAACTTTCTAAGAGGCTCTAAGAGCAGCCTCAAGGGCTGGTGCATCAACACAGCCTGTCCTGCACTCCCTGTTGTGGTTTTCCTCAAGGAAAACAGTTTGGCAGCTGGCAGGAAAACTGAGTCTGGTTTTAAAACAAGGGGGTAAAAAGGAAACACCTGCGCAGTCATCTTGCCGATGACTCTTGTAGTGCTGTCTCCTACACCTTGCTCCAGAGGTGGCTGCATTCTGTGTCAGGGAGCTTGTGTAAATAAGAATTTATAAATTTAGGGATGGGATCCCTTAGTATATAAACTACAGTGTTACTGTAAGTGCCCAGCTGGTATGGTTTTAATCAATATTTAGCATTTAACTGGGTCAGTGAATGTTTTGGTCAAAGACCACTGTCGTGCAGGAATACCTGTACATCCAGAGGAATGTGTGTGGTTTTGTTTGGAGGTCTTTTGCAGGGAGAGAGATATCTTGCAACAGTGTTATCCTATTTCCAGCTGATGAATGTGTTTGGTATTTTCTGTCTCAACATGAAATAGTAAAAAAATCTTTGTGACAGTCTGTGGTGGCACTTCCAGTAAGCTTTTAGCTGGATACTCGCTGTCAGTGCAGTAATCTGAATGCTCAAACGAGATATAAACCACTACAGCAAGGTATCATATTTTTTTTTTATTTGTGTGTGAGCATCACGTTGCTTTCTGTTGTGGCCACACAAAAAAAATGGCCTTTAGGGTCGCTCCGGGATAGCTAACGGCTGCCTGTGGCCCCAGCATGCTTCCTATTGTTATAAAACGTTTTGCTTACGCTGTCATGTTCCTCCCAAAGAGATTAAAGCTTTTTGCTGGCATTCAGCAGAGTTTCAGCTCACCCTAGACAGGAACGCAATTGCTGTGTTGGTGTTACTGGGAAGAAACTGGAAGTCGGAAGGTTTTCTCACCCAAGGTCACAGCGATAGTGATGGTAATAGAGCGGCAGGCTCCTGAGTCACAGTCATGTGTTGGAACTGTAAGACCATTTCTCCTCCCTGTATGTAACTCCAGTAAATATAGACCCAGCCGAACTTCCTCCCTAAGTCCAGAGAGGATTCAAGAAACGACGACAGGGCTTAACCCCTTCCCACGTCAGACCCAACCACGCCGCTGAAGGCAGAAGGCTCAGCAAGCAACACCTTTCTGCCTGGGGATTTAGGAGTTTTGTTCCAAAAAAAATTTCCACTGGCTGCAGGAGGCAGAGCGCTGTGTGACTCAGCTTTTTCTGACCCTGATGTGTGTACTTTGCCTGTTTATTCCCAGTACAGTCAGTACTGAGGGAGTCATGTTACGCAGCAGGCTCAGTGTTTATTAACCAGCTTGGGAACTGATCTAAGAATAACTTTTTTCATTTGTTTTGTTGGTAGTGATTTTTTTTTTTTTTTTTTTTTTTTTTTTTCTTAGCACAGGCAGCAGCCCAAGGTGAATACTGCGCAGAAAACAGGTAGAAAGGGTTTTCCCCAGCAAGTTGTGGGAATACATGAACACACAACTATTATCGCCTTCCCCCCTTGAATAGCCCCATCTGAAATATAAAATCACCAAGATGAAAGCTTTAGGGGAAGCAAATTGCTCTGCCTCAGAAGTGGAGCAGCTCAGCAGCCATCCGTTCTCTTCCACCTCAGGGTGCTGCAATTATTTGAACTTTAGGGATTTCAGTGCCAGAATTTAGATGCTTCTGAACCAAAATTTTTATACAGAACAGTATTTGCTTCCCTGCCTTCCCCTCCGCGGTAGTTTATTTAGGGGATTTTTGGAGCATTTCCTCACTGGTCTCTTCATTTGCTCACTTCATCCTCTGCACTTCAGCAACGGTGTGTAAAAGCCACATTTCCAGCATGACTGCATGTGATTATATTACTTTGTGTACCTATTTAGATGCTTGGCACAGAAACAAGTCCTTTTGACAGATGAATAGATGCAATACTTTTAATCAACTGACTTGTCTGAAAAGCAGTGGAGCGCTGTGATTTATTCTGTCGGATGTTTTGATAGTTTATTCAGGCTACTTATACATGAATGTAGTACCTGCAGAACTTTACAAAGCACTTTTTTCCTCCCTTTTTCCCCCCCCATTGTGGATTTGACACTAATACCGGTTAAGGCGCACCTCCGTCTGGTTGGAAGCCCGCTGAGCAGAAGCATTTGTTGTTGTGTAATAGTTGTGAAACATGTTTGTTGAGGTGATGTTTGTTGTCTTCAGTGGGATTTGTGTAGCACTCGTTCCTCAAGGCTGCAATTGTGAACCTAGCACCCCGAGCAGACAGCACTGGCTGTCCAAAATTGCCTTGTTTTGATGGCAGCTTAACAGCAGAAACCCTTTAGTGGCTGCTATTTAAGCTTTCCTATGCTTTTTTTCTTCATTTATAACATAATGCTGTGCTTATTCTGATAGGGCTTAAATACTACAACAAATTTAACGCTAGGTAGTGTCATCTTGCGTTTGCCTCTCAGCCCTACTAGTGTCAGAAATGACATCTGTTGTCAATGAGGTGGCTGTCTTTGGCACTGTATTTAAAAATGCCTGCTTTACAGTCTTTCTGCTAAAACTCATGGTTTTTTAGGCGTAGTGATAGCTGCAGTTCCTTTCTTTCAAATTTCCTTTTGCTTGGATGATTAAAAGAAAACTAAGGCTGTTCTGGAGGTAAGGACCTTGGGGGTAGCATGGAATCTGTTTTAGATGTGCTTTTTAGTTCTGATTTAGGCTCTGTTCTGTCGTGTGCAAGTTAAGCCTGAAGAAAACATGTTTTCATGAGCCTGAAGAAGGGGGAAAATGGTTGATATTTTCTTCTCTCTTTGCTGAGATGCTGTGGGAGCAGCAGTTTGGGATAAGGGCGCTTCCCTTGAGATGCAGAGTGGGAGGCACAAGTTGCTGGTGGTCAGCTGGTCTGTTTACTGTGAGTGTTCATAATATTTCCTGACACAGTCACCTACCCTGTGTGCTCGCTGCCGTCGGCAGGACGTGACGAGTAGCATCAGGGCCCTTTGCAAGGTGCATGGACTGACGCAGAAAGCAGCTGATCGGCTGAGGGGAGAGGCTGTAATCTCGTGTCGGGCAGAGATCCCAGACGCAGAGTCAGCAGTGAGATACTACAAATGCAGGACAACTTCTCTAGGTTGTGGACGAAAAGATACCAGAGTTTCCCTGTGTCTCATCAGTGCTCGACGATTCTGTGCCGTGCTGCGATCACTCAACGCTGTGGTGGCATTACTGCTGTGAGATATGGTACATACTGTTTATTATACAGCATTGACACGAACAGCTCAAGCAGAATCACACTTGTCAAATAAAAGGGGAAAACATTTGATGCTGCATCTGACATCTCAAAAAATTGGAAGGCTTCTTGTGAATTAGTTGTTAACATGAATTAGGGGTTTTGCCAGAGGTAAGAAGGGAGGGAAGTGCTGGATGGAGAGGATTAGACCAAAGGAGCTCCTGGAGAGGAGGGGCAGTGGAAAACCTGCCCTGCTTACCTGCTGGAGGTTGGTGCTTCCATAGCAGGAGCAGATTATAGCATTTAATTGCTCTTGAACCGGAGTTTGTTGCTGTGTTGATATAAACTACTACAAAACAACATTCTTCATCCAAATATTCCACCAATTCTTTGGCGTCCTAAATCACACCAAAGATCTAGTGATATGCTTGGAGACAGACATTTTTATCTTTTCTCTGATCCAAAAAGCAATGTGAGGATTGAGTAGAAAATAACAGGATGTCGTGCCTAGTTAGCTTGTGTAGTAGGAACACTGTCCTTACGTGTCTGTGTGTTCACATTTAAGTTTTGCTCTTTAATGATCAGTTTAAATGTGGTCCTAAAGTATAGGAATAGGAGGTATTGGAGCAGTAGGTGTTTGGGATGGGACTATTTATGAACTATGCGCAGTCCTCTCCCCTCTGCTGCATTTTGTTTTGCCTTTTTTTTTTTCTTCTTCTGAGACTGGAAAATTCCTCAGATGGATTGTTTCTAAACTATGTTTTCATTTACCTTGTATTGCATTTTGATCAGCAGGAGATTAAGCAGGGATTTTATGTCTAGGGGTGAAAAAGAAGAAAAAAATAGTAACACAGAGGCTCTAGCTGTCTCCTAGACACTTTGTGAGGCACGGGACACTGGTCAGTGTGTGCTGGGGCACTGGGTGGGGATGTCTTTCATCAATCAGATGTACTGGGTGCTCTTCCAAAACAAGACATATTCTTGCTGCAAAACCATCCTACATTTGCTCATATTGAAAGGGCTGAAGAAGCTGAGCCGTGGGTAAGGTCTGTGACTCTGCTGTAGGACTCAGCCTGGGATGTGAGCGGTAAGTACATGCTTTACCCAGTGGCATACTATTATGGTGGCTTTATTTTGTTAGAAAAACTCTTCTTAAATTGCTTTCTTTTCCTTAAAAGCATGCATCCTTCATCTTGTAGGGACTGGTTGACTTTCCCTTGAAAGCCAGAACGTGCCTGATTATACTTGGCACAGTTTGCTAATTCAAACCTGGAAGTTTTGCAGGCTTCAGGACTGAATTTCTTTCTAGAAACAGCACATTTTGTGTTGTTTCTGTACCACTCCTTGAGCTATTTGCCTAAAACAGAGCTTCAGGCTTTATGCTGGATCACCTCTCTTGATAGCTTAAGTTTTATCAGTTTCTTTTTTCTTTCTTCAATACAAATAGGTAAAACTTAGTTTTATTGTTTAAAAACTTAATTATTCAAATCAAATATAGCACAGTTCAAATCAGAGATACCCTGAAATGTACCTGCAGGCTGGTGCAGTGAAACCTGTTCTCCCAACACCACATTATGAACTGAAATGGTTCCCTTTGTTCCTTAGACCTGCTCTTGAATTTTAATGCAAGGGCCATGAAATTCAAAGATGGGAAGGCATTCTTCAGCAAGGCTTGCGGTATGAATATATCATAATTCTGTGTACAGAGAGGTATTGCAATGTTTTTAAAAATATCCTTTCCTGTAATCTCTACAATGAACCCAAAGAGAAGTCCCAGAGGAGACGCAAGACCTGATGAGCTGCTTTATTCATCAAGTAAATCTGATAATACGTAGCCAGGAGGTTAGCAGGTAACTGTGGTTACCATTAGTAATGCCAGTATCCAGAGCTGGCACCACAAGGGATAGACAGTGAAGGGAGAAGAGCTGAGGAGCTGCAAAACTGACTTGTGATGGAGTCATGCAGGAGCTGCAGGGCAGCGCGTAGAGTTTGGGCTAATTCCTCTTGAAAGTGAAGGCTAGTGGCTGGTTTCTGTGCCATTACAATAATAAACTATTAAAAAAAAAGTAAGTTGTAGGGGTTTTTTTTTTAAAAAAAAAAAAAAAAAAAAGGAGGTGGGGGGTGGGAATTGAAAACATCTATGAAAAAGACCCAAACCCTATGCATGTATTACATTTTGTTATCATGTATATATCAATATGTACATGTACACACACACATATACAGAGAGCTCCCTGCTTCACCTGCACGAGGTCTTTACACACGTTATTTTCTTCTCCGCACAACATACAGGCAATCTCCCAGTAGTAACTTTTCATTCAGACTCTCCAGTTATGCACAAGTTTTCACCTCTTCCTTCCTAAGCCACAGCCTGACATTACACCTAATGAGAGCCAGTAGCCAGCCCAAGCAGGCAGTAAGCAACAACGTGCTGCCATAAAACATCTGAACAGACCAGAAACAAACACGCTTTCTAATTCTCTAGCGGCGACAAGACCCTAAAGGGAAGCCTTGTCTGAGCTGCTTCCTTACACCTCCTTAATAACACCAGCCCTAAGCCAAGTAATGGCAGTGGAAAACAGGATGGAAGGTGGGTGATTTCTTGCCACTTGCCTCCAACATCCTTTGGTCAAAGCAACGGCATCTCCGTGACCCTTCACAAGATCAAAAGGCGACAGCCCTATTTACAACATCCTGAGCAATTTAGGCATCCCACTCGGCATTGTTTCCTACCTCCCACCCAGTTCCCTTTTAAATTGGAAGGTTTCTAATGAAACCTCTGCCCTTTATGAGTTTATAGCCATGGCGAGCCAAGAAGCGCCGCACAGACAATTTCAAAAGAAATAAAGAAAAAATTCTCTGTCTTAACCTTGTTGCACACAAAACAGTAGTGCTTGAAAAAGAAAGGGGGGGAGGGAATTGCTTGGTATTTTTAATTACTAACTTGAAGGATTTATGCTGCTGTGCGTTTTATGGTCTGCCTTCCATTTCCCAGTATTGCATATGGTACCTGGAAGTGTGCAGCTTCTACAGCAGTTGCTCTTGCTCTAAGGCAGCGTAGCATTTTAAGGGTAAGAAAAAACCCTAAACCTTTAAATGAAAGTGTTTGCTAAATGCACAGGATGTTGCAAGCATCTGCTCTCTTTGCACCGTCTCCCCCCCCCCCCCCCCTTTTTTTTTGTTTGTGATTTTTGTTTTCTTTTTACACAACCTGTATTTACAAATGTAGAGCCACTGTCATACCCATTGGCAAGTGACAGGACCCATAAGGGATGGAAAGAGGGCGCACACACCCTAAGGAGCGCCCCCCAGAAGAAATTCCCCAAAATCTGACACATGGGTGTTAGCAGGCTGCACGCACACTGCTCTCCTCTCCCAGCAAAGCAGGGGCTCCCGAGCCCGAGGGCACAAACCTGCCCAAAGCTGGGGCCATCCCAGCACAGGCTCCTGGCCAAGGGCTGGGACACGGGCACTGAGGGCCAGAGCCACCGCTCCTCCTCCATGCACCTACTGAATGTATTTAAGAGGCTGATACTCATCTGTCCCCTTCTAATCAGAATGCATCAGGCAAAGGGGACAGCCAACTTCCCCGTGGTCCTTCAGAAAGACATTTTCCTCATCTTAAATCACATCTGCCGTGAGCACTGAACACTTCTTAAAGACAATCCTCTTTTTTCAGGTGTACCACTTCTTTTCCTCATCTCCCTTTTTAGCTGAACCAGTAATGTCCTTCACATATTGTCAAATAGGGTGTGTCTGTGTGTGTAAAAGCAAAGAAAATTAAAAATCACAAAATATGTAAGAAAAAGTTATTATTACAGCGGTCTTATAAAACTTCTAATTTCATCAACTTATTATACGTCATTCTTCAATGGAAAGAGCATTCACAGTATGAAGAGTTCTTAAATCAAAAACACACTGCCGGGGAACAATCTCATTTTAATGATGCTCAATAACAGGGATTAAAATATTTTATGAGTCACAGTTTCCATAAAAAAGGGCAAAAGAAAAAAAAGGAGAATGATGATGATTTTGTGCCAAGTGTGGGACTTGTTCATTAAACACCAAAAAGAAAAATAGGTGTGGGGAGGAAGGGAATAGGCATCTGAAAATGTATATACTGCATTGTACTTTAAAGCACTAACTACTTTTCCCTTAATTGGCTTCCCCAGCTCCCAAGGAATCTGCAAACCCACCAGCTCCACAGCACAAGCAGCCGCTGTCCCGGCTGCTCCAGACAGGGGATGAAAGAGCCCTTCAATCTACAGATCTATTTATATTCCCTCACGTGGCGACTATAAAAAGGTTTCCTTTCAGGCTGAGGTTTCTCAGCATTAAAGTTAGCAACTGTTCGAACGTGAAAAACCTTATGTACGCTGATTTTTAAAACAGAGGAGATACCTTTGTGTTTGAGCAAATTCAGTTTAAAGCAGCAACGAGGGAATCTCACACAACTTCAAACTTCCCGTGTAGTGCCTCTGCAAAAAGAAAATGGGACCCAAACCCACCCGAAATAATACATTACATAAATGATGACACTGATTCCAAATGGTAAAAAATTTTGACCACTCTCTATCCCAGTCACCTTTGAATTCTCCCCCATCTGCTGCCAAGGCAGCCAGCCCAGCACGCCGTGCCATTCCCGAGGGCCGGACGGGCACTGGGTGCTGGTGTTTCTCATCCGAGCCTGCTCCGGCTTTCCTGGCCAGCCTCACACAGAACAGCTCTGTGCTTCCACTTCCTCCTGTGTAAACACCAATAATTATATTTCCATACCTCACAGCGCGTAGAAAGGAATGACAGCTCATACCTTTCCACAAAAAAAAAAAAAAAAGTCTCCCACTCTGCCATGCAAGCTGCTCCAGAAAGAGACTTGTGGTAAAAACAAATTGCTTAAAAATTAAAAGGCATACAATAGAACCTTGGTGCCAGTTACTACAAATCCAGCTCTACCATGGGAAAGGAAATCGCCGCTTTTAAAGTCAGTGGAGAAAGAAGTACTGTGTCTGAATAACATGCATGGTCCCGGTCATCTTTTCAAATTGCTTTAACAATTTATTCTTTCTGTTAGCTCAAGAACAAGAAGCCTAGAAGGCTATTTATTAAGGGTCAGTAGTCTAAATTTAAAATAAAAAGTTTTAAGACCGAGACTATAAGCCAGCTTTCAAATCCACATACTCCTTCCTCAACTCCAGCCTCGCCAAGGAGAGCCCAGCCTTCCTAATAGCAAATGAAATCACAGCTCTGCCTTGGGAAGACCATGACAACATCTTGGGATGACAATTACATTTTTTTTTTTTTCTCCTTTTTAATTCACAAGGCAGTGAAAAGAGACCACTGTGAATAGGTCCACAGCTTCAGCACACAAAGACCTTGGAGACAATACTGGGTGACGGCACTCCTGCTCCTGCCCATCGCCCACAGCCACCCCACACCGTGTCCTGCAGCCAGCCTGCGCGCACCACCTACGGCTCTCATTAACGCTCTCATTAACATCAGCACTGCAGAGCAACCTTGCCCAGAGCAGTTATTGCTATCCCAGCCACTCGACCTACACTCATAGCTGCCTGAGCCAGTGTCAAATCTAGGGTTGTAAGATGTTATTACAGCCACAAGTGTAGCTTTCCCAAAAAGTACGTATTTCCCAGTTTGGCTAGTAGAACTAAGAATGGGCTGGCTGGTCGGCCAGACAGCCAAGCACTGGGCAGCGCATCCCCTCCACAGCTCTGGAGTTTGTACCACGCTTAGCAACACCATCGCTGCCCCTGCTGAAAGCAGTGGGAATGCCAAGTATTAGCTTCTAAGGCTTATTCCCGAGCCACAGAAGTGTAAGAGCAGTGGTATTCGTCTCCGAGTTGTTGCAACACAAGGGTATTTCTATTGCAAAGGAAGTTTTAAAGGAACACGTATGCAGTTTGGGTTGGCACAACTAGAAAAAGAGAGAAAAGGGGAAAGTAAAAAAAAAAAAAAAAGTATGTCCTAATCCCATTATTTGTACCAGAGGAAAGACACGGAATTCCTTCATGGTCCATACAGTTTCTCCTAATGGCAAAGGATGGTTTCTCTATTAGTAGCACACTAGTTAACAGAAATTCAGAATCATACAGAAACCAATGAAAAATATTTGTACACAATCAAGTCCTCTGTAATCACACTGCAGTATGAGAGGACTTCCCTTTGCAACAAGCGTGATTGTAAGAAATCAGGACTCAGAGAACAGAATTTAAAAACTTTTTCACCTCTCCCAGTTGCTCTCCTCACTCTCCAGCACCCTACCCGGTGCTACAGGGACATCTTTAACGGGAGCAACCAGCACGAGGAGCCATGACAAAACAGGCCAGGTGCCTTGTGTACCAACCAGAATCACAAATTATTATGAGGTTTTAAATACACACCCTGTTTCAAGAGCTCTTTCATTAGTTATGCATATTTTAAGTCAAATTCTATGGAAAGTGGCTTAAAGGACACTGCAACACAGAGCTGTGCTGGCCCAATAAAGCACATCATCTCCTGTATTCAGCCAATGAATGGCAGGTACAGCTGTTATGCTGTACAAAACTCTTTTCTGACCTAAACCGAACATGCATTTGATCAAATTGCCTCCAATAATGCCAGGAGCACTGTTAACCAAAAGATTAAATATTCTGATTCCATTAAGAAAAGAAAAATAAAAAAGAAACGCCAAGATGCAATAAATATTTTAAGCTCTGGAATAGAGGAAAGAATGTTCTGTTCTTCCTATTCTTTGAAGTTACAATTGAAAAAAATTGACATCTATCCTAAAATCCAGATTATGTAAATCCTGCTTTACAAAGACACAACCCTTGCCCAGAACTGAGGAAGTAAAAATGGAAGAAATGTTGTGGGTCAGGACGAACCGTCAGGTTATCTATAGCGACAAATCAAAGAAGCCAGTTTTGCGTTTTGTCCTGAAGCAACAGAAAACAAAACTCTCGCTCCCAACGGGTTCTTCTAATGACAGAGATGGTCAGGCAGAAAGAAAGCCACTTTACCAGAGCCCTGGTGTGCATCAAAAGCAGTGTGTGAAAAGCAGGCTTTGTCAGAACTTGTAAACCAATGGAAAGGTTCGCTGACTCACACCGACTGATGCCAAAAATGCCTTCCCTGTAAATCTGCCTTAAAGGTAGCACGTATAGAAAAAGTAAACTGGCAGCATATATAGAAAAATAAAATTATGTCTTTTGTTTCTTTACATTACACAAAGAAACCTTGTCAAGAAAATTCGGAGGGTGGATCGGTTGGTTTTTGCTTTGAGTGTAAGTACACAGAAAACGTGAGGTCTCCTTCTCTGTGAAAGGCTCCTGGTATTACAGAGCGTAGAACAGCAGTCTATCCAGTCGGACGAAAGCTGTAGGAACTAGGAGAGAGGAGTTTATTCACACTCTACAGCTGTGTGCTTCTTTTCCCCTCTCCACTGATGAAGACGTAGGAGTGCGAATGCCTTTGCTGAAGGCTCTGCATCCCTCCCGCTATCATAAAAGGTTTGCGAGGTTTCAATACGCATCAAGTTCCTCCCACAATTTTCTGAAGCAAAACTAATGAATCTGTTTGACTTGGTTTTTTGGGGACTATTCTTTGTTGTTCGTTTGCTTTTTTTCCCTAGGAAAAACAAAAGGGAAAAGCCAAACATGACTCCCATAACATCCGACATTAGGGAAAATGGCATGCAGAAGACCAAAATATAATCTCCCTCCTTACCACAGCATAAAGGACAAGTTTTAATAGCCTATGCATGCGAACCACAAGCGGCAGCCTGAGCTCTTCAGAGCATTCCTAAAATAAAAGCTTTCCTGGACTTCAAAGGGAAATCTTTGAAAATTCACAAGCAACAGGGGACAAGCAGAGAGGAGAACTATGAATACAGGAAGAACTGCTGTTACAGATAAACTCCCTTATCAGGCAAGGGGACAGGTGTCTTAAAAGCAAGAAGAAAAGAATGGCAAATTACTAATGCTCGGTACATTGTGAATCTCCCAGCTAACTCTGATAGTAAGATGAGGAGGAATCATATACATGTCTCCAGCCTTCCTGCAGGAAAGGGGAATCCATCATTCAGGCTGAAGGATGCCTGAAAACTGGCAGCAGAAAATTTCAGCTCCTAAGGTATTAAGTAACAATATGATTCACCTGCTGTTGCAACCTCCACAGAGACAAAGTTTAGTAACTCCTGGATGGGAGCCTGGGAAAAAGATAGGACTGTGCATGTTCTCCCTTCCCACCCTCCGCTCCCAAGCTCCAACCTGAGGTGCTCTACAGAAAGGATGAATAAGACAGTCCTTCCAGGAACAGCATCTCCCACACTGCGTTTGCCCAATACTCATTAAACAGGCACTGGGAAGACACAGCTAGGGATGACAGGGAATGACCTTAGGAGGTTCATGGGGAAGAGCAGAGGGTTAGCTGCAACCTCCTAGAAGGAAACTGGAAGCAAAATGCAGCCCAATACCCAACAACATCTATGGATCCAGAGTATTTTTTCCTATTTCCCTGCCAATACATGTTTCACGCATACCCTCCCTCTTTCCAAGGTGACACCCCTGGTGAGGGAAAGGACTAGACAGGCCATTGGGGTGCTGCAGGAGCCAGAGCCGTCTGGCCAGGGGGACAGAAGGCCCCCCACATCCTCACAGGGCACCTTGCCAGCCTGCCACACCACGTACCCTTGGAAAAACCCTGTGCTCAGCTGCACGCCCAGCTGCCAGGTAGCCCCCCAGTTACTTCTGCAAGCATAAAACGACCAGAGCCAATCCCAAATCTGAGAACTATAAGTGATGGAGCATCAGAGCAACCCAAAAGTGGCATGTCACTTGCTCTCATCAAGCACAACACCCTTTCAACAGCACCTCTTTCCTACTCACGCTTTTGCTAAACTGATGATACCATGCTACAGGATGGCTGGTCTTTATGGAAAAGGGCCAGAGGGGGAGGATGAATTTGAATTAAAAGAAGCATCTTTACAAAGATTCAGCAGGATTGTCCAAGATGTACCACCAACAATATAAACTCCTAATATAACTAATATACCGGACTGATGGTCCTAAGAAAGGCACATGCTGTGCTGAACAAGAGCTACCTTGTTTGTTCTCTTCCACGTTAAACCACCCAGTTTTCCACATTCTTAACACGATTATCTAATAACAGTCCCTGCCTAAATGTTTGGCTACATATTTTACATACAGCACTGCAGAACAGAGAGGTAGTGAGGGGGGGAGGAAAAAAAAAAGGTATAAATGTGTGAAGCTAAATTATACATATTTAAGCAATCACATGGCTACCTGAAAATCTTGCACCGCATTCAAATTCACGTTTCGTAGGAAAGGCCTGGCGATATTTGGTCTGCTTAAATAAATATTTATTAATCTCAATATAAAAGATCAGACACTAAATTTATATGAGCTGAGCACAGTTCGGGCAGGAGCCAATAATAGCTGCTTTCAGACTTTGCAGCGTTGGAGTTTGCCAAATGGAAGTGACAAGTCTGGACCACTAAGAAAAATGAAGCCATTTGGTAAGTTATATGCTGCGTAATAAACAGTCTGTCAGTTTGCTTCTAATCCCCACTCTTCCGCAAGGTTTTTGTTGGTTTTTTTTTTCTTTCTTTTTTTTCTCCTCTTTTTTCCTGATGTACTCTGCAAAGTTTGTGCATATTATAAATTAAACAGAAGCTCTGTGGACCACACACTGTGGGCAACTTAGACAGGTCATTGTTACCTAAACAGAATTTGGGGTTTTGTTTGCATTATACATTTCCTTTCTGTTTTGACAGCAGGTTTTAAAAAGAGGATGTTACCCTCCTTAGAGCTTTGAATCATTTACGAAAAAAAGAGAAAAAGAGTAAGTTCTGCGACAATAGCACAAAAGTAAAGCCTTGCAATTTTTTGTTCCTTCCCATGACATCTGTGGGTAGTCCTGTTCATAACGCCTTTGTTCGGGGCTGATTTACCGCAGTTAGAGACAAGACACCATTCAGAGTCTATTCCAGGAACTATGGAGGAAGTAGAAGGAGGACGCACCTAATTTGTTAGCTATCGTGACATCGCCACTTATGATTAATACAAGGTGTTGAGAGAGCAGAATGCATTTCCTCCAAGCATCCTCCATCTCAGCCCCTTTTCGTACATGCTGAAGAGGGTGGGGACAGCAAGGCTGCCACAACAGATCTGCTACTTGCAACACAGCTTGCCAACTGCGCAAGGAAGGAAAACACCTTATATTTCAAAAACTATGCGCCCCAGCTTTGCACAGTCAGCCAGCTGGCTCTGCCCAACTCCAGTTCCACAGAAGAGGACTCTGCCAACGTAAGTGGGATAGCCCAGAGGGACCACTGGAGGAGGAGGTCCTGAGGTCAAAACGCAACACCAAGGAGCAGGTCCAGGGAAAGTTCTTGCCTCGTTCACACCCGACTCCCAGCAAGTCACTGTGTACACTGGATTCCTTATTTACAGAAGCACAGTCATACTCCCTCCTGCCTGACAAGATTTGTAGGAGGAAGATTTAATGTCTGCAAAATCCTTGAAGATCTTTTCATGGCAGATGTTGTAGAAGTACAAAGTATTAAACACTCTGAAGGGAGAGCGGGCAGAAACTATTCAATCCAAAACACTAAATGGAACCAGAAGTCCCCAACTAATCCTCACCTCCAGACAACCCTCCCACTGGCAGGCTACAAGACCTCACTCTGGTGATGGGGGAGGCCACACAGCTCACCCTGCCCACCCATCCCACCAAACCCAAACACGTGGATGTCCTGGAAGCATCAGACTCAGGTGGCACATAAACCACAGGAGCTTTGCTTGCAGCACACGACACAGGTCCCAGAATAAGTCTCCACCTACTCATAGGTCCCTTGGGATACTGGCCAACTAAGCGAGAGTCACGCTGCCAGAGTAACTCACATGTCCCACTTTTTGGTTGCTCTCTTGCCCCAGGGTCTCTCTTGCAAAGGGCAAGGAGCAGGCTGCAGGCCAGGTAATTCACTGTGGTGGTGGTGGGAGCCTGTTCCTGGCACGCATCCTTCCCAAACACGCCCCCCAGCCTGCCCTGTTATGTGACCACATTCACAACATGGCACAGCATCAGCCGAAAAGCCCTCTGAGGCAGCTGGTGGATGAACTGCTGTCTCCATACATCCCGTCTAGCAAAGTCTGCGTCCCGCCTGGCCCTCAGCACCAAAGCATGGGCACCTCAACCCACACACTAAGGCTGACCTGAATTATTCTGCAATATCCATCTGCTGTTGCCAACCCTCCCCAACGAGCAATGTCCCTGCTGCAAACAACCACCTCGGGCTGCCCGGCCAGTGGCTCTGCCTCCTGTAAAATGGGCACTAAAGCACCTACAGTAGGTTTGTACCAGGTCTCAAGATCAACGCAACCACTGTAAAGTAACGAAAAAACCCTGAAATTGCAGAATAAAATTTCTAGAAGTTCCTCAACATCATGTGAATGGAGTAAAACTTTCTTCCTTTCTACTATTTTTTTCCTTTTTTTCTCTTTTTTATGCAGTTACTGCTTCCAGGAGCTTATCAACCAAACGAGCCAGCTCACATTGGCAAAGTCCCAGTTCACTCATTTTCTTAAGTAGCACGTTATCAAAACGTACCGACACAAGCTGTACTTTCTGGATACAAAGGAAGCCCTTAAAACAACTACAGTAACACCACATTTGTGACCGGTTAGGTCAGTCCTGCAGCCTTCCCTCAGCCTCCTCCCTAGCCTGCACTTAGGTCAACCAATTCTTGACACGGAGAGGCTGTCAAAGACTCAACAGTGCTTTCTCAGGCTCACAACAGATCAGCTCAGCGGACGGACCCTGTCTACCCCTATTTGCTGTCACTGAACATAACCTTTGTCAAAAAATCCTCTAGGAAACAACAGGAAATGTTATTTTTTTACAGGGTGAACCTACATTATTCTTCAGACTTTGGCCAGGTGCTCTTTCCATAATACAAAACGCTCCAGTTTTGATGGGAAATACTTTATCAATTCTATAATAAACTACATACTCTGCTATGTCACTTTGTTATATTCTCTGCTAAATACTTCTCACTTTTGTAACACCTACAGAGCAATTACCAAGAGGGACAGAAGCCCCAGATTTCACCTTTACTCTCTCCAGCTCACCCAGGATGTTGAGTGGGATGCCCGGTCCCCAAAGCCGCAAAGCAGCCGCGGCTCGTGGGAAGGGGCTGGGAAGGAAAAGCGGGTAAAGCCACGTCTGCACGCACAGCCGTCACAGGAAGGCGGAGGTTTCGCTTTGGCATTCCCCATCGTGAGTCAGCCGGCGGGCCCACTGCCTCTTGGGAGGGCTCTGCCACCTCTCAAAGGGAATGCCGAGGGGTGATGCCCGGCAGCCAGAGCCCAAGTTTGTCCAAGGGTGCGGTTAGACAATGTAATCGAGCAAGCTGGCTGCGCTGGCAGGCCTGCCCCACTCCCTCCTCTCCATCCCCACTCCGCCCTCCTCGCTATTTTTTGGATTGGGTTTCTAACAAATCAGCAAATTGATAATGTTTACTGTGCAAACAGATGAAGGGCTGAGCTGATACACGGGGCCGAGCAGAAGCTTGCAGCTGGAAGCTGATGAGGAAGTAGGAGGGAGCTGGACTTGCCCCTTTAGGCAGAAGCAACCACCAGCCTGGCTCAGACCGTACCATTTAACTTCAAAAAGTATATTCCGTATGCCAGTTAACATCTTCATATATGGATTTTGTTTATCTCCTTTCCATCTGCAGTTCCAATTACTAACCCTTTGGAGTTAACACAGCATTTATCCCAGAAGACTGAACTGGCACGTATTTTATTTTCTGATCTAAGCAACAAGGTGGCAGCCACGGGTTCAAATATTCCTGAGCTCCTACTCCAGAAGCGGCTGCCATGCAGGGTAGGCACCACACAACCCTTTTACAACAAAGTAGGAAAACCAGTGCCCCACAAAAATCCCCGGAGGTTCTCCTGGTGCTCCCCTGGCAGACAGGGAAGGACTGTGCTCGGGATTGCTTTTTCCTGCATGTTGCAATGCCGAAGTATTTCCTGGCACAACCAGGCTGATGGGACAGGCTGCATTACCCCGAGGCTGAGAAGTGGCTGAAGGCACAGGAGATTCGCACACCCTGCCAGGGCACAGACCGACCCGTGGAGAGCATCAGCTGCCCCCCCACGAAACGTTCATAGAATGTGCCTGTTGTAGCTCTCTTCTTAACAAACACACAACCTCGCAGCGAAACAACCTTCAGCCAAAGCTCTTCCTTTTCCCTTACCAGCGATGCGTAACAGCCCGTCAGGAGCAAGACCAGAGCCCTTCCTCCCATCACCCTCCTTCCCCCGGGGCTGCACCGCAACCCAGCCTGACTCAACCAGCCCTCTTTTACACAGCTGGCACCTTCGACAATTTCCGAGACATAAGCATTTTCCTAAAATAAGTCTTAATCTTACGTAAAACGACTAGCATTGCAACCACGCTATGTATTTTCAATCCCACCCACCACCACATCTGAATAAAGTCCGGTCGAAGTTTAATAGGGGAGTTAGAGAAAGGGCACCATGAGCCGGGGCTGCTGGGCGAGAGGAGCAGGGCTGTCCCCTGGCTGCGTGGCCTTTGCTCCCAAAGCTCTCCTGCTCCTCCAGCAGCAGCAACGCCACTTCCCTCCATCCCTGCCAGGTCTCCCAGCCACCGTGCAGGACAGATGGAGGGATGCAGCCCAACAGAGATAGCTGCAGAGCCTTGCCTGCCTTCCTGCTCGTGGAGCCACCAGTCTGGGATCTCTCCAGCTCACTTCCATCAGAAAAAACAGAGAAACAGTGGATTATTCTAAGGACTCCTAATCCTTTTCTGGTTAGGAACTGGAAGACAAGTTCAAAAGCTATTCAGAGCAGGATGACACAGGCAAAGCCGCCATACATGCCCCGCTTCCATAAGAAATTAAGCTTCTCCGTCCTCAGTGCATCAGGCTGGACTGCTGGACACCTACAGCTTCGGGGGGGTGGCTTTACTGTACTAGATGTCTACCTTACTAACGGCATGCAAAAAAAAAAAGGTCCAAGGGCAGCCCTTGTAAAATCCTAAAGTAAACAAGCTTTAATGTTTAAAACTCATTCCAGATCACCAGCACAGCCCCAAGTAGGGATTCTGCGGCTCTGCTCATCCCTGCCAAGAAAGTTCATCTATTTGGATGGAGTAAGCACTTGAATCGGGGAGGGGGGGAGAGGAAAAAAAATGAAGAGAGAAACACAGTCACGTTTGGGAGCACAAGAGGTGGAAATTAATGTGAAACAAAAGAACCCAAACCAGGCAGCAAGTTATAAACACCAAATATTGAAATTCCAAAGCTGACCTGCAAATTTCACGGTTAATACGATGCAGATCCCTTTTCTGCAGTTGGGTTAAAAGTGCACAGCCCTCTCCTAGGCAAATCTCCAAGGAATTTTAAAGCCTGAATGAAAATACTAATTACAACGTACTAAAAACAGAGCGGGGAAGTGTGCGAGATGACTTTCAAACACTGCAAGGAAGAGAGGAGTAGACAGTCCGGCCACTGCCGAAGCACACAGCAAGAGTGGCTTGCGACAACGTTAACTCCTTCCCAATGGGACCTGGCAACTTGTAAAGGATCCAAGTTCTTCCAAAGCCGTCATCAAACCTGTTAGGGTGATGCCCCCATGCTTATGTGGTTTAGAAAGGCATCCTTAAGAAGGATCCTATCCATCCCCAAACACTGGCACAACCAGCGCAGCCATCCTTTTTTGTTATTACAGGAAGGCTGTATCTTAGCAGCTGTTTTTGCAGAGAAAAAAAAGCAGATATGTAGTTTTTAACCAACAAAATCCCTCATGAGGTTAACTAAAAGTGTAAACTGAATTCCATGTTAAATTATCCTCTGTATGCCAAAGCCACAACATCTAGTACTCGTTATTACTCTTTCAAAAGAAACAGTCCAGAGTTTACACACACATGTATGTTCTGAGGAGAATATTTTATAAACCCCACAAAAACATTTACACAAAATAACTCAATTTAGGCCAGCAGAGTAAATCTCTCACATACAAAATGTCAGCCAATTAAGCTTTTAGCAGAGCACCAGGGAGACTGATTTTAGAAAGCTAAGCAGGTTTCTCAGTCTAGGAATGCCTGAAATCTGTTTATTCTCAGTCAACAATGACTTTCTGCCTTCTGCCAATTACTAAAGTAGTGGGGGGAAAATGGATTTACTCTCTGCTTTTACAGATCAGTTGGCTTAGCAAAATCTGAACTCGTTCACAGGCGCCTCGCAACTCCTCTCATTAACGTGAACAGGCAACAACAAAAAATTTGCTCTACTTCCCCCCCCGTCCTCAATCTGCTTATCCTTTCTTGCTGACGACTGGAAATGGCCAGTCCTCCCGTGGCATCCTTCCCCCTCCAGCTCCCCGGCTGCGGGACATAGCAGGGATGTCAGGAAGGGCTGGCGTGCGCGCCGTGGGCTGCCCATCAGGTCCAGTGAGCACCCTCAAACAAATGGACCTGACAAGCCATACCACGGACTGGAGACCTGGCAAAAGCCCCCAAGATGAAGCTCCTCAAGACCGTAACACCCTGCTGCCAAATGGGGAGGCTCGCTCCTCTGCTCGCCCTTACCCTTCTCCTTCCCTTGCTTCCCCCTTCCTCCCAGTCCCAGTCACCTCGCACATCCCACTCCCCTCCTCCATACCGCCTCCTCTTCTCCACTGGCTCTGGTCTCACCAGACCTCTCTGTGGGTCAAAGCAATCGAGTCATCTGACCCACGCCACCCATTTCTGCAGCAGCAAAAATGCCAAATCGTCACGTCTTTCCCAACAGCAGCCAAACCCTCCCTGTCCCCCAAGCACCCTGCCTGGCTCCTGCCCTCAGCCGCTTCAGCACACTCATCCAGCAGAACATCATCCCTCCGCTGGTGGGGTTCCTTTCCTGCTGGGCCCTTCAACAGAGCCAAATATGCCAAATACCACTGTCGGTGTTGGGACAGTTCATTTACCGATGAACTTGGAGCACCACTTCACAGGCATATTCTACTCGTTAAAATCATATTCTTCTTGTCTGTGTTTGAAGAAAAGGTTTGAACATAACCGTACCTTGGAATGAGTCCCAAATAAATTTCCATTTCCCAAAGGACAGGTTTTCTCCAAGGCAAGTAGTGGAAATTTGCAAGTTTATTAAAAAGAGGCAGCTTTACCTCTGGCCAATATCATGTATTATCTGGATGTCATCAGAAGTCCTGGAAAGTAGCTTATTCCTAAAACGCCTGGAGGCTCTACAGCACATATGATGCTTAACAAATATTCCAAAACACACTAACTTATTTAACTTTCACTCAATAATATCAGCTTTCTGAAAAAAAGAAGAAAAAAAAAAACCCCAAACCCAAACCACAAAACTTGAGATATTTTACCTTCTCATAATAACAGAATACCCAAGTAAGTACTAATAAGCAAACAAATAGATGTGTACATACAATTCTTCCCTTACCTTCACAAAACACTGCAGAGATGATACTCAAACAGCTACAACTGTGCCTTGTGTTTGCTTTTCACGTTCAGATATTATAGATATCCTTCCCTAGGAGCATTTTTTGACTGACAACATCCCCTAAGACTACCTAGGCCCACAGGAGAAAAACACTGACTACAAAAGTTATCTAGCAACTATGAGCAAAATGCAGCAAGCAAACTCTGGCTGTTATTCCCCCCTGCCAAGCACTGGCAGAGGAGAAAATGAAAGTTTCTCTGCATGTTCTCCGCATGTGACAGCGCACTGCCATGCCACTGCAACAGTGCTGCTGAAACGACAACAGAAATGCCCCAGCCACTGAAGATCGCATATACTCGTGATGCATCTGTTACTGGGATCTACATCGCTAACGATGAAAAACTAATTCTCTCCCATTGTGAGAGATTTGTAAGCCAATTCTTTCCCATTGTAAGCCAATTCAGCTGGCTTATGAAATGCAATCAAGACACTTCTGCACAGGTGATATATCATGAATGAGCAAAACAATGAATCATTTTGTGGAAGAACATGACAACAAAGAACTCCAGCAAAACTGAAAAATAATCTAAAATTAACGTAGATTTCTATGCATTCAGGAAACTTTTGGTTGCTGTATTTTTTTTAATAAGGAAGAGGATATTATTTCATAATAAGAAGCTAGGGAGCTAAATGCATCATCCCAGCTCAAGAGGAAGCACACTGTCATCCCGGGTTTGAAGGGGACAGCTCACCCTTGGAGCACCTTGGAGTAAGGTCAGGATAAACAGGGTGCTTTGTGCCTCCAGCTCAAGATGTGTGAGGCTGTGGGAATTAGGAGAGTGCTTGCAGGTATTTGCATGGTAGAAGGAACTCCCCAAGAGACAGCCAGGACCAACAAGAGGACGGCTGGTGTACAGTATTTATATTAAATATAACCTGAGAGATTACAAGGCACTGTGCATACCAGGTATGGTTACCAATATCAGGCATTTTTCCACTTGAACTACTCAGCAGCACGAAAACAATTCATCCTATGGAAATTATTCAGCATTTATGAAACACTGTAAAAAGCGAAGGGGAAATCCAGTTAGTCATCTGTCAATCCTCCTGTTGTGAAAACATCACAGATTTACAGACTCTGAGGTTGCCATAAAAAAAAAAAAATCCTACCATAAATTTCTTTGCTTTATGAATGAAGACAGTTCTCAGTAAACCCCATCTCGGGAGGGATACTAGATTTTCTTATAAATGCTTCAAGATGAAGGAAACAATCTCACAAAGAAACGGCAGTATATTTCTATACAAGGGTTTGCTATCCGGATATGATAATTTTTTGAAACCTCAAGCAAAATACCACAGCATGCTAATCTGCTCTTTCACAGCAGGTAACCTCAGACGTCCTGTAACTCTACGGCGTGTTCATTCTTGCCTTGTTTAAAGGCTCTGATGAGTGCAGAGATCAGCCCAAACCCTTCCTCCTGCCTACCAACCCCGTGTCTTAGCATCAACTTTATTTCATGCTCTGGTTTTCATTAGTTACTCCACTTCTTCCAGGAGCGTGTGCAGCATTCCTTAATCTGCCTGAGGTTTTATTTACTTTCTAAATAAAAAATACCATTAAAAAAAAAAAAGGTTGCTTTGAGAGGGTTTTTAAATTGCACTAGAGTCAGGAAATTAACAATAAGTGTTCCCCAAGCAACTTGGCTCTGCCCAGCTGCTGTCACAGCAGGCAGTACAGTCGCCTCTGTCACCACTAGCCTGAATGACACCGTGCAGCTCAGCTTCACACCGCAGCCCATCCCTCACCCTGCCAAACCCACGGCCGCCCCAGGAGCAACTCAGCTGGGGACTGCGGGACCTTCCTCATCCTTCTGCAAACGAAGGTTTGGCTCTTACCGCTGCGCTAGTCGGTGCTTACCATTTCCCCCCTCCTTTCCACAGATGAACTTTTGTCTTCCAACACGAGAGGAAGAGACAGTGGCTGCGTAGTCTCCGGTGTACATCACGGAAACACGTTACAGAAGCAAAGGAGATCGGACCGACACACATCCTTTCGGAGCAGGATTCTCAGCGTTTCAAAACACTAAGTAATCAATCAGTTAAATCTTTTACTACAGTTGAGTCAGAAGCCCCAGATTTCAGTAAAGGAAATTGAAAAAATATGCCTCTTTAAGGGACTGACAGAAGGACTTTCCCAGAATGACATTACTCTGGCTCTTACTGCTCAAAAACAAAGCCCATGCTTTCTGTAGAAGAGAAGCCTGAATGCTGCTTTGGACAGGGCAGGGAAGCCAGAGTTTATGGTTATAGACTTTAATCTAATTTCACGCCTTCCTCTTACTCTCGCTACCCCGTCTTAAAAATTCATGTTTTATTAGATTCATGAAACAGCTATCGCTCATAATGAGATAAGTCAGCTGACACTGTCGATGGGGTGTTTTGTACCCAACATTAATGCTAATTATATAAACCTTCCACCGCACTTTGTTTGCTGAACCCACGCGCTTAAGCTGCTTGCTATATTACTGCAAACAGTTCATTAGCAGTAAGTTTACGGGCCTGGGCGGCATTAACCTTTCCTCAAAATTGTCCCAAGCTGAGAACGTGGACCTTGTGCTGTTAATTACAGGAGGCACTGCCAGACTCACTGGCAGTGACGTGATGCTGGCGCAGCACCTCCCCGCCAACAAGAGCTGGGAGAGCCCCGCATTCCCAGTGTCACCCCTCCGAGCCCCAGCAAGGACAGGGACCGGCAGGCTCTTCTGTCTTATAAATAAATGACTCATAAATTTTGCCTGTAACTTGAAAGGGGAAGGGGTCGAACGGAGCTATCTGTGTTTTTAAATGCTGTCATTACTCTCCTGCCTGGACGCAGTTAAGGAGAGCCTTGTGTTGGGTGTCAGCAACTGGGAGAGTTTGCAGTTCCACACAGGTCAAGTGCAGCCAGTGCCTCTTCAGACTGGGTTGTTCAAATGCAGGGTTCTTGGATCAATCACAAATTAATCAACAACGCTGCAATGTGCGCAAGGTCCTTGGTTTCGATACGCTATGCTGTAACCTCTGTTCACACGCGCTCTATTCAGCAGGTTGGGAATAAACTTACACCAGAGGCAGTGAGTATGCTAAAATAATTAAAGAAGTAACATCAGGTCCATATTTTGTCTTCAAATTGCTTTGCACATGCACAAAAAAAGGATGGTAGGTGGGAAACAACTGTGTAGTGAGGCGCTGACAAAACATATTCGCTTACTGTCCCACAACACAAAAACAATAGATTATTTAAACAATCAAAAGACAGACTCAAATACAAACCAGTAAGCATTCCTAACCACGGAGCTGCTTTCATAGAGTAGATAGGAAAAACACGTTAACAAACAAACAAACAAACAAAAAAAAGACAACACCCCCCCGCTAAACTGCATTTCAGAGCAAGGTTTCACTGATGTGCTCTATGGTTTCACTAGCATGAAGAATGCTCCAAAAACTATTCCCAAAAACAGAAGGAACAAGTGTTCTTCAGCTCTCCAGACAATTATAGCGAGTCTGGAAGACATGCGAAATCTGCAAATTGAAACCCACCACAAAGACACTGAATTCAAACAGATTTTGCCACATTCACACCAGCCCAAACAGGAATAAGCACGTGGGGAACAGAAAGTGAAGCACAAGGCGCAGCCGAGCCATGCCAGGCACCCTTTGTTAGAAGGGGGCAGCAGGGGAACTCAGTTTGCTGGTAATAAAAGAGAAGTATTTTAATCTCTTTCACAAGCATAATCACGGAAACAACTGAAAACCATGACAGGCCAATTGATGGTTCCTTACTGGGAACAATGCTTTTTGTTTTCTAAACCTTCCTTTCTCAGATCTTCTAAGTAAAGAGAGACACATCACAGATTTGAGAGGCAAGGGAGCTGTTTAAAATTAATTTCAGTTCCAGTTGCTGCAGCAAAGGAAGAAAACCCATCTTCTCTTATTCAGCCATTTGCTTCAAGTGCTGCCTCGCAGAAACACATTCTTCCCCAAGCCACCTTGGGTCCACATCAGTTTGTCGACAGAGTCTGCCTTGCCCATGTTGAGGGCAGTTTTGTTATTAGTACACTTTAAACCCAAGAAAGACTTCAGGAAGACAGATACATTACCCTCTAAGCACACATTTCAAGAAACCATATCCAGCTATTTTGTTGTGCGCAAACAGCTATTTTGTCTTTCAAGATCAAAACACAAGCAAACAAATAAACAGACGGCAATCCAACTGGAAAGATATTTTTGATGGGAGGAAAAGACTTTGCTAACCAACTATTAGAGAATGCCAAACTGTCTAACACTCAGTTCTAGCAAAGTACAGTAAAACAGTAACTTAAAATGAATATACATGCACTTTACTCACTGATTTTAACCAGTTCAGTACATCTGTTCTGCAAAAGTTTACCCAGTACCATCCCAATAACATTCATGCTCCTACAGCTGGGATTCTACCATAGATGCTTCCCTCCTGCTAGGGCTGTCAAAAACATCCTATATATCCTCAAGGGATGTATCCATAATCGAATATTGTGTGAGAGATGTGCTCGTTCAGCAAATGCCAGCCCCACTGCGCTCTGGTGCATGAACACTCAGAGGTCAAACAATTCCCATAGTCCACAAGACGTGGGGCATCTCCCCAGCCCCACTGAGCCCAGGAGCGACTTTCGGACCACAGACTACTTAAAAGAAGGCAGCGCACTGCAACAGCTTGTAGCAGCACTAAGGCAACACTAACCAAACCTGCACCTCTGCAGAAAAAATCAGCAGAGTGCAAATACTCTCAGTCACGCTTCAAACACACCACAGATCGCCCCTTTCAATTTCTGGTGCAAGGCGATCAATACAAACCTCCTAAAAAAATCCTCCTGAAATGCACCAGTGTCATTGCATTTCCCTATTTAGCGTTTTAACATTCCTTTACAAAAGATTTGCTCATGGTTTTCTTAATCATAAATTGCAAAGATTATAACAGAGTTTACGGACTGAGACCTGCCAGGATATTTATTGTGCTGCTGCGTGGGGAGGTGGTTTCCTTTTTTACATGCCCTTGTGGGAATGAAGTCAAAAGCACACCCTGATGCTAAGCTGAGGACAGACCATCCAATGGAGAGCAGCAGGAACGACGCAAGGGCACCGCCAAAAATGCATCACTTAATTCTGCAGGATTAGGGTGCCGTGACTCACCCCCACCGATGCTGACAGGCTGTGGCTGCTGCCTTGCTCATGGTGTAAAAGAAATTTGCTAGCTAGCCCGTGACACAAAATTCATCTTTTCCAGAACATTTTTAATGCATCCCACTGTCGTTAAGAACGCCCAAAATTTTGTAGGGCTCAAAACTTACAAGGTGCTTTCCAAACTAAGGACTTCACAGAATTTAAGACAAAGATAAAGGCATGAAATGAGGGGGGAACCAAAAAAAAAACCAAACCCAAAACCAAAAAAACATCCCAGGAATGACTGTAGGAATGCCTGTTGCCTAATTATTTTTTTAATGATGTAACAGATTTTTTTTAGATATATAAAAGATCTACATACACTTTCTTAGTTGCCCTTTTAAACCCAAATCCAGTACTTCTTGCTTGCTCTTCTCTTCTATTCTTTTAATTCCTCTAAGTCTCAGAGAAACTTTAAAATTTTGCATGTCCAGATGAGAACCTCATTTATTTGGTTTCCATTTTCTTTTCCCTCAGAAACAGGTTTGCAAAGTTTATTTCCAAAAACTTGAGAAACAAGGAGCATGACCAGCAGCCTTTTGACCACAGGCACCCTTCATGCCAGACAGAGTCGGGGTACCCAGAGCAGG
Organism: Ibycter americanus; assembly: GCA_035590275.1. Taxonomy (NCBI): domain Eukaryota; kingdom Metazoa; phylum Chordata; class Aves; order Falconiformes; family Falconidae; genus Ibycter; species Ibycter americanus. The sequence goes on from JAVJGI010000040.1 coordinate 108,761,736, forward strand.
AGGTTCGCTTACAGGGTGTTCAGCTCAAGCATCTGGTATCAGTAGTTTTCACAAAAGCATTTGCACAGTTCTCCTGATGGCTCACTCCTTCCGAGATAATCCCACCAAAAAGTCAAGAATTGGAATGATGTGATTCTACCAAGAGAGGCATTTATTTCAAAGTAGGAATTAAAACCTCGGAAGATCACAGGGACCCGATACATTTTAGCATAGGAAAAGACACAACAATGGTTAGCTGGCTACCTTCTGTTTCTCTGCCATCCCCATTATTAAACCATGGAACAAAACCTTTTATAGAAGAGAACCTAATGATCACTAAATATACCTTTAGCCTTTAATTTAAGCACAAACTCTGACTAAGTGCATAGAATTAGCTGAAAATAGCAATACAGCTGGCCACCTTTGGCAGATTCACCACCAATATGCTTCATCTTTTTGTAGCCACTTCCTTTTGACTGCACCACCTTCATTTAGCTGCCAAGTTGGAAAGAAGAGCAAATGTTGTGCTTCTTTTTAGAGACTGAGAGGAATTAATTCTTTATGCTTTAAGATTAAAAGGCCTCCATTCGAAAGTGTACAGGGGTTTAGTCCCATAAATCTACCCACTATTTGCTTATGGAATTCTCTAGACTGAATTCACAGGGTATGACACTGAACAAAATCTCCTCCAAGACAGGCTTGCGCTCAAACTTACTCTACGTTTCATTGTATGGGGAGAAGCAAGTGAATGCACAATGTACAATTATTATTTTTTAATCCAGCTGTTACAATGAAGCACATTTTTCTTTTAAACATTCTTTCTTTAAATCAAAGTAGGGGTGTTAGCGAAGCCGTTGCAACACAGATTTTTTTACCCACATCTGATTTTACAAACACAACATCCATGAACTGCCAGGCTCTGAGACCTGGAAGTACCAGCCCTGCAGGGATGATACCCACTGCCTGTCAGTAAGGTAACAGATACTCAGCAGCACTAGGTGACAACAGGAATACATCTGCCAAGATACAGCTCTCACAGAAAGAAATGTCCCAGTTAGCTATCAGTTTCACCAGTAGAAAGCCAACCCAAACAGTAAGGCACACACCAAACGTCAATATAACTTTTTCCACAACTCCAATTGACTAGTTATGGCAGTTTCATGTGTTCTCTTTTTTGTCTCTGCTCTCCCTCTCAGCACTTCCACAAATGAAAAGTCACGTACAACACACTCAGTAAAAATTAAGGAATGAGCCATCTTTACCCTCTACCAGCTCATGATGCACAGGGTTCAAAAGCACAACCTCCTCCAAAGGAATCTGCAACCAATTTTAAGACATTCATCAGGTCCGTCAAGTGAAGCATGTAAGCAGTCATCTCCTTTCATAAATACAGGGAGGGACAGAACAACATAACAAATATTTTGCAAGACACCATTAAGAAATACACCACAGCTGACAGTCCAGCCCAGTCTGATCTGGTCCATCAACGAAAGATCCTCATAGTCACCGAGAAGAGGGGTAAAGTTAGAGTGGTTTAGGTATCACTGCCACTGCATCTCCTTTGGAAAGCTGAGACAGAGGCAGCACTCACTATAGCCCGGCAGAGCAGGGAAGTGGGTTAGAGGGGCAGCTCCAGGTTTGGAGTGCTACGCAAGTTATTTCTGGCAGTTGTGCCCAGGGGAAATTAAAGATGCAGTCACACTTTCCTGCAAGACCCTGAAAGGACAAGCAGATCAAATGTTGCTCCAAATTCACAGCAAAAAATCCTCCTGCCTTTACATGACACAAACCCAAGCGAACAATTTTTGCCAACCCATGACACTCAGCGTGTCTCACCGTATGGCATGTGATGGAATTCTTCTTGAAGCCTCTGTTTTCCCCATTGCAGAGTCAGGCAACAGTCCCCAGCTCCAGCTGTTTGGAAATATTCATAGTTGCTATTTTTCTGAGGCAGAGGCTTGCACCTTAGACACAGTCAGAACCAGCCCTAACTCCCATCTGGCTGCTGTAAGCAACATGAGTTTTGGCACCCCTACCCACAGGAAATCACAGACAATATATGCTCTCAAATCCTCTATTTAATGACACATTAATTGATAACATACTGACAACTACGTATATGGCATTTCTGACTGGTCACAGAAACACCACCAACTTGATTCTGCCTCAGTGGCCTGCTGTTTTGTCCAAAGAATAGGCCAGTCCTCACCCCACTACACTCTTCAGCCTCAAGATGCACTATCCCAAATTTACAAAAGTTTAAAGCAACATTTCCTGATTAACTGGACCTATATGGAGTCGTGGCTCTGGCAAAAAAATTCTTCATAATTATCAGAAGACAGAGGGCAGGGAAAGGAACACTACAAATTTTTACTGCAGTCATCGCAATTAAAAAAAAAAAAGATAGATTGCTGTCTGCAGTTGGAATATTGCAGAATCATTTTAACATGCAAAAAATACAGAAAGAAAAATGATATGAGATACTAGGACAATTTGTCTCCTCTTCTGGCCTGAGAAAGCAAATCTCAGAAAAGAAGTAGCATAAAAGGAAGAAAATAAATTCGAAATTTTAAAAAACCACAACAAAACCCAAAAAAACTTATTCAGTATCTTCCTTACAGCACAACAATATGTTCTCTGTCCATAATCATGTCCAGTTTCACTCCATGCCCAACCCAGCACTCCCTAAAACTGCTTCTGGTGCAGGAATGCATTGATTATAAACCTGCACGTGACTTGCACCACATAACACGGGCACCTCTTCCAGGCTACACAGCTCTTCTTGCGCACCACCCAACAGGAGAACCGCTGCAGACCAAGAACCAGATCGTGTATGCTGGTCCTCGGGTCATTTTTTTTTTTTTTTCTCCCCAGCTGTAAGAAGCCAGGTGGAGAAAACTAGAAAACCAGACTTCACACTGAAAAGCTGGACAAGAGGATAGGATTTAACATACCAGGCAGCTGGAGAAAGTGTTTCTCTGAAGTCTTTGATACCCACCTACCTACCTATCTATCAAGGAAGAAACGCAGCTGAGCAACAAGGCTATGCAAACACTTCCAGGTTCTAAAAAGATCGAGCCAGTCAAGCTTCCCCCTTGTGGTTTGCGTGTCGTCATCAGCATTGCTTCATGTTTGTATAGCCTTATAGCTCAAATATGTTTTATATGTCTTTGGAGGATGAGTGCACATATTTATGAGTTACAGTGATTGCTTCTTCGTGAGCAGTGCACAGACATGTGCAAAACACAGGTTCCCAAGACTGCAATCTTGTCTCCAACTAGAACACTGTAAGAGAAAGAGAGAGGCAGGAAACCAAACTAACATACAATGGTACTGACACGTTTTATTAGAAAGGAGCATACATAAATTAAACAATACCACAACAGCACAGCTCCCAACAAATCCTCCCTGCTACGACTGATTCTTACACAGCAACATTTTACGATGTCAAGGTAAATTAAATTCTGTCATTTTCTATTTTTGGGGCGGGGGGGGTATGCATACATACCGCTCAGCTGCCCCTTCCATTCTCACTCTTCCCCTCCCTCCTTCCCAGAACTATATCGTGGCATTGGGTATACTAGCTGGTACAGGGGACTGAAAGTAGAGAATCCCATAAGGAGGAATTTACTTGGCAGAGATCCATTAAAATTCAGTTGCCAGTTTCCACCAGATGAAGATCTCGCCTCACAATTAACTGAAATTTGAGTTGGATTAAGCTAGAAAGGTGCACCAAAACTACAACGGAGACAGAATACTGCAATACTTGTGGCTTCTGCTGCCTTCATACGCTTAGATACCAGGAAACCACAGCTGTCGTTTTCAAACATGGACACAAAGATCCAAGATCAAGGGCATCTCTGGAATTTGTGTTGACATTTTGCTTCTAGTCAAGACCAGGTCATGCCCATGCAACATCTATGGGTCTACCCTTAGAAGGCCTACTACAACTTTTGTTTGTTTCTAATCAAAAGCTTGGTTTTGTAACTGGTTGATTTCCAGGTGTCTTTAGGTTTCTCATACAAATGAACAAAGGGAACCAGAGCATTTGCTATAACAATCACAATATTTAACCCAAAATCAAGCTGTCTCCCATTTACCTTCACATCTGATAACATCTTGAGAAAAGCTTCTCCACTCAACTACACACTCCTCAACTTGATACCTATGACCTAGAAAAACTAGCACTGAAAATTTTTAAGACTAGCCCAGCATCTCTCCTTTAGCCACCAGTTTAAAGAAACTGAAAAGGAGCAGCAAACGTCCCGCCCAGTGCGAGTAAAGCATTTGCCATCACCGCAGCCATCAGCAGTGAGAGCATCTTTCCACAGACTCTGGAGCCCATTGTCTTCATCGCAGACACTTCTCTCCTTCTGATCCCAAAAGAGACTAAATAAATAAGATTTTAGCTCTCATCTACATGTGTTTCTAATTAAAACTCTAAAAATGGTCATTTCCCCACGTATTTCAGAAGCCGCCTATAAACAGCTCCTCTATTTATATAGTCCTAAAAGCAGGAGAGTGTCTTAGCTGTGCGACCAGATGAAAGCTGAACTCATGCCCACAAACTCAGAAGTGAAGCCAGATGTCAGATACCAAAGAATCACAGGCCCATGCCAGCACACATTCTTCACACTATATATTTTTTTAATTAAAATTATTATTTTACCAAGCTATTAGTAAGCTCCACATTTAAGTGCAAAATCTTACCTGCTCAGATATCACTCTTTCCCTCTGGTGTCGTGTGCAATGTAAACCCTATTGCTGCCAGTGAGTTTGACAGAGCCTCCAACCTGACCTGTGCAGCCCTGCTGAGACCAGAGATGGGATGGAGAGGACAGGGGAACCACAAAACCCAGAGCGCCCTGGAAGCAGCAGACACGGCACTACACAGAAACTCATTTCTCAGCTTGGCCCCGCTCTCATTTAACTCAAACAGATTTAGAGAAAAAGCTACATTACCACAGTTGCTTCTGAGCCAACATTTACTCTGGCAGGCTATCATCAGAGCTATTGAAGTTTTTCTCTCTCTTTTTATCCTACTGAAGTGTTATAATAGGAGCAATAATACATTTACGTTTGCTTTATTCTTCCTTAGCACACAGTTCAAAATTCTATAAATGACACTGAAGTAGGCAGCAGAGGCATTTTGGCTGTACTGCTTACATCCTCCAGGCATTCAACCTTTCCTCTGCAGGCTATGGCAAGGACTAATCCTGCCACTTGATACCAGCTATTGACATTTTGATTAAACAGTGCTGCCTCCAGAATGGAAAGGATTCTCCCCAAAATATTTACATGAATCTGATTCACACAGGTGGCTTCAGGATCAGCAAGAGATCATGAATTATGGGGTGAAATGAATGCGTTTTCATACTGAATCAGTATGTTGGTCATAGTGACCAGCTTGGAATCAACAGGTGATGCAGGAGAGCTTTGGGAGTCCTGGCTGCTGGTGTAAGGTAAATAGCGATATCGCATTGAAATGCATCAACTATGGGGCTAAGAATCCCCCAAGCCTTTTCTGAAAGTCTGAAGATTCATTTTTACGCTGAAACTGTGGAAGAGAATTTCTGTGGAAAGGTGAAGGCAGAAGATGAAAGGAAGGAGAAAGACCAGAGAGGCAGAAGGAAAGATACAGCCTATGATTTTGAAGAATCAAATGTTTAACATGTTTGTTTATACAGTCCTGAACTAAGATTAACGACAAGGCATGAAGCACTGCTTACAATCTCTTCTCGTCGTATGTATGAGATGGATAGCATAAGGCCCAGCAACCTGATCTAGCTGTGATCCCACAATCCCATATTGCTACCACACACTTTGAAGGATACAGGTAGGGTAGAAGAGTAAGAATAATATTACAGACAGAGAAAGAAGGGTAAAAGCTATCTAAATGGATATGGATGAATGAAATGGGAAGTCAGACAAAAAACCTTGCAACAACTGCCTTCTCAAAGAGCCTCTCCTGTATCAACCTGCAGGAGCTTTCCCACTGGACTGTCAAACTGCTAGAAACCTCAAACCACCTCACCTGGGTCACATACATCTATATATACACACACGTATATATATATACACACACACACATATACTCCATTGGTAACAGAAATAAGGAAAAGCAGAGGCTGACCAGAGAAGATGCATGCCCTCCAGCACAGCTAACTCCAAATTTATGCTGCTCAACTGAAAGATGCTACGCAATCATCTTGACCAACACATGGCAATTACACAAGTGGCTGATGAGTGGTGTTAACCAAGAGCACTTGACCGCGTACTGGCAAGCCAGTCAATGATGATAGCACCCACCACACGTAAGCCACTGGCTTGCCTAAAAACAAATCTCAAGATAAAAACCAACGTGGAAACAATCGCTGAGATGTGGAGTAAATTAACTGTTTACCACAAGAAACATGCTATTTTCTAGTGTCCCTGAAGATGCTGCCTGCATCATTTCCAAACATACACTTTTTGTAGTCAAAATGGAGACAGATGATTTAAAAAGACTTCACAATCTCTTCCCCTTACTGTTGGGAGACTCATAACAGAACCAGCCCCCACCTTTCTGCACACAACTGCAGGAACAGTTCTGTTAAACCCTGCAACTTGCCGACTGACTACCCGTCACTCAAAATACAATATGGCTATCAAGCGTTTCAAACCCCTCTGCAGGCACTAGTATTCATACCAGGGACAAATCTTGCCAATTCTTCCTGCAAAATGTCACAGAGACACAAATCTTCCTCAGAGCTAAAATGCTTTGTGAAAGACTCTCACTCTTTCCTTTCCCCATTACCGCAATATTCTTTCACACCACATTGATGAATTCCATCAGAATATTTCACAGAAATCATTTTTATAACTACTGTGTTGGCTCGGTCACTTCCATCTTTGCATTTCTCGACTGATTGCCATTTCTCTGCTGTTTCACACTCCAAAGCCCTCTACAACCTGTCTCCATCTTCCCTGTCATCTTTGTATGAACAGTCCCTATGTTGAATCCCACCTCTGATTAATCTACCGCCTATTTTTCAAGCCATAAAACAAGCAAATAGGCCCAATTAGCTTTATTACTTTTTTAAGCTACACCAACTCCTCTCCTAAATTTTCACCTCTACTAAGAAGAGGGTTAAGGCAGTAGATCTTCTTAAGGTACATTTATACTCAAGACGTTTTGGCAGCAACGTGGAGTCCAGGTTTACCGCTCTCCATGACTCTTCATATCAAAATGTAGCAGTACTAAAAGAGTGAAATCATTTTTCTGTAGCTCTGAGACTGCAAATTAAACCTGTCTTCCTGCAACAACAATTCTAAGATTCAGGCTATTCAACATTTAAATGAGCACTAGTCAAACCTGAATCTTGCTCCTTTGCCTCTCATCCATACGGGAAAATACTCTATTAGCACATTTTAAAAAATGAACAAGGAACTATGTCCAAAACTAGGTGCAGAATTATACTTTAGCTTTCTAACTTCACACATTTTCTTGATATGGGTATGACCTTACTCATACTTGCAACAAAGCAGCAGCTACATGAATTTCTGCAGAAGGTGGAAGTTGTACAATATTAAGAATAAAACAGCTAATAAAAATCAACTCTGTCAATGCATTAAGAGACTTGATACACATAGATTTAGTGAAGTGACATATTTCACACAGGTTTAACTGTTGAGTAGTACAGCGCTATTTTTACACAGGCACTCTTTTGACTAAGACTACTTTTTTGCTGAAATTGAGAGTCCCAGCTGTACCAGCTAATGAGGCGTACATGTGCAAAGCACTATTCTCATTACAATTAAACCACTATGGGACCACCATAGCAAAAATGTTCAATACCGAAGTAAACTAAGGATACTTCAGAAATCACAAAGAAGAAGCATTTTCCTGCCACTTACTAACTCAACCGACAAGGGAAAAAGCTTTTACGCATAAGGAAAAAAGGCCGTATTTAAGACCTGTTTTGAGATGAGTACTGCTGAATTCTGGACTGGGCACTCTGTGTTTCCCCATATCCATTGTGGCAACAAAACCCAGCTCCAGGGCAGCTGCCCTGAAAAAGTCTTTTTGGAGAACAGCATCTAAACTGTGCTGTTGGGGCCGGGATACCGCACAAGGATGGCAATCTAGAAGTAGAGCAATTTTCTATGAAGTTTATGGATAAAGCATTCAGAAGAAAAAATCTTTAATCTGGCCACATATGGTACCGTATGTGGTTTTTTTTAATTGCTGAAAACGTTTTTCCCCCTATCCCAAGACAGAAAGAGGGGGGAGGGGGGGGAATCTTAATTAAAACTGTGACAGAGATACCAACCTGACAAAAGTGGAACTACATGCACCAAGAAGTGAATACAGCTGGTAATCTTTATCACTCATTTCCCCCCCATGGTTAACTACATGCAGTCCCAGTTCTGGGGGTGGGGGAGGAAAAGAAAACAAAATGAGGAAAAAAAAAGAAAGAAAAAAAAGGGAAAAAAAGCTCTTTACTTTGCAGCTCCTGTTTCCCAATGCTCTAATACTGCACTTTGTTTTAAAACAGCTTTCCTGGATTTTCAGAAGGGTACTTCCCTTCTGCAGAATCCTCTTACTCACGAAAGGAAAAATATTTCTCATGATTTCACATGACACTTCACTCTAGACTTCATCAGAAAGACAGTTTCTTCTGCAAAACTTAAAGCCTCATACCATAATGCACAGGAGTGCATTAGCTTGCATCCATGACGAGAGAGAAAATTGGATAGATAGAAGGGAAAAGAAGGGCATTTACATTCCCCTCAAACATATTTGCCAAAACTCCAAACTACGCTCCATTCCTGATGAATTTTTTCTGCATGATCTCATCCTTATTGCATCTGGGTTTGGAAGAGGCTTATTAAAAAAAAAATCAGATTTGTCAGTCTACAGACAAACTTTAGTTACTAATTTATTTTTTTTTTTAAACTCCTGACCTGGGACAGTTTTTTCCTTGCCTGCATGGGCATAGTCTGAGCACTGACAAGACAAGCTCCCACACCTGTAGGAAGTGGAGAATTTAGGCTAAAAATTCTGACTGACATTTAACTTAACATGGTAATACTTCTCTGGGGGAGGGGAGTTTCCTATAGCTGCATTAATTCAGGCTAAAAATACCCATGCTGACATGCTGTCATGTGAGAATCTCTTTGATTCCAAGAGTTTATTCAGAGCCTTCGTGTTACTTTGAACTTTTTTGTTGTTTAATATGATCATCGCTCCATTTGTCATCATATGACAAGAGCAGACAATTACACAAGCTGAAGATATGTCTGCCAGTCATAGCATGCCATCTTGCTGCTGTCAAGCAAAGAGATGTGCCTCTACACACCTCTAGATTGAGTTCATTAAACCAGCCTGCAGGATATCCCTCGGTAATGACACAGATGAAAGACCAAATTAAAATTGCTTAATTCAGATACACAATCTCTAGCATTTTCCACCTTGCAGTCTAACTGGTTAAGCTGCATGTTTGAATAAGCCGTCCTAGCACAGAAGCGGCTCTAATTCTCCACTTCCATCACTTTTAATTAAAACATCTGAAAGACTTTCAGAGTTTGTTTTGTACTTCCCTCAGCCTTGAACGCCAGCTAAGCTATTTAAAAGAAAAGCAGACTGGGCAGCCACATATTAACATGCCTTCTGCCAACCGAAGCACGGAAAGCAGCTCTCTCCTACGTTAAAATTGTCACAGGAAGAGGTGAGCACGCTGGCGATGGTGGGTATCAAGCAAAAAGCTGTGTACCACCTCAGGGAGCAAGCATCAGTGTTCTCAGTGCTGACTACCGCCTTCCCAAGACCAATTTGTTGCCTCCAAAGCCTTGGTAGTTCATTAGTGACACCACATTACCTCCATGTTCCTCATCCAAAATCCAACTTCCCAGTACAGCATTTTGAAATACTGTTTTTAATCATGTGTTTCTTGAAGGTTTTTTTCATTTCTTAATATAAAATGCGAAGTTCTTGCCGCACAATTGTCTTTTTCTCATACAAACAGAAGAAGAAGTATGCTTAAAAAGCAAATATCCAGCAATTTTGCATTAACACTATGAGAAGTCCACAGGGAAGTAGCACCTACCTCAATTAGTAGATTGAGCCATGTTTTCAAACAAAGCCTAATTAAAATAAGCTCTCCTGAATCTCCATCAAGAGCCAATTCACCAGCAAGGGGACAACTGCTTAACACAGCCTCCTATCATGAAATACGTTCCTGACACTGGCACAGCAAACATCTGCGTTAACACTGACAAGACTATTTCCAAAGCCAATGCATTTACAAGTCTAAACATAAAGCTGAAATCCCAATTTCCATTACTTCCTCATTAGTGGCTTAACATACCAGAGTGGGGGAGAAATCTTAATAAATAAGAGTAATAAAAATGCTTATTATACCTAAAGCATTACTACTGCATTTTTCAGGACAGCTAAATGTATCCAAGGCTGTGTCTAACTACTAAAGTGTTTTCTTTACAAACATGATTTGGCACCGTACCAGCAACCCAAAGGGCAACAGGAAACCACAAGGTCTATTTGGCTCAAAATTTGAGGTTTTCTAAAGCCTAGTTATACAACAACGCATGTTTTTTTTTTTTTTAAAGAAGAAATTATACTGTAGATAATTTAGTTTCACTTTTAAAATATTCCCATGAAGCAGCTCTAACCCTAAGCTCAAACTCCAGGGTCAGCCAGGACTCACAGCAGAAGCAAGGATGCTGCAGTGGGCAGGGATGCGGCAGCAGTAGGAGCCGCCCCAGGGACTGCAGGCAGATCAGGCAGCCTGCCCTGGGAGAAAGGGAAAAAGACACATGCCCTTTCTGCTCCTTCCACCTTTTGGATTTAATAGCTGTTTCTTTGCTTCTGCCACCCAACCTACAGAGGAGCAGAAAGACAGAGGAAAAATGAAGCTGAGGGAGACCTCAGGAGGCAGCTTGCCTGTCCCCCATCCCCTCAGGGAGCACTCATGGCATTTAGGACAGAATTTGGCCTCTTCTTAGGGTCCTCCGCAGCACAGAAGCCTCGTCCCTGCTTGACTTCAGGCCACTGTGTGCAGGGGCTGGGCATGGCAGCAGCCTGCATGCGGGGCACAGCCACATCGCGGGCACAAACCTCACCTCCTGGCACTCCAGCACTCGTTTTCTGCCCAAGAGGGCTCCCTGTGTCTCACAAAAGCACGTTTCCAGAGCTGGGGGATTAGCGCCACAGCCCATCCACCACACCGTGCACACACCAAAACCAGCAGCTTCCCAGCTCAGCCTCGCCTGCACGGGCATCACCGAAGGCTGCTCTTAATCGCACCGCACCCCAAAATACAAGCACCCCATGATGTGCTCGAACACTTTATTTCCATCTGTGCACAGCCAAACCACTGCACCGTGAGGGCCCTAACGTTTAAAAACGGGCAGACCTCTTGCCAAGGAGGTTTTGGTTTTTCTTCAAACCACCTCCCTCAAAAACATTCAATCCATTTCCATCTCTGTCAAGAGAAAGCGGTATGCTGCAGTTTCATCAGCTACAGTTTAAAGCCCACTGTCTTTCTCCCCGCAATTTACAGACCGAAGGGACGGACCCAGCACAGCTCCTCCAGGCCCTGCCTAAGTGCTTGCTGCCACTACACCCGCTCAGCATCCCCGAAGCAGCCCCCCCGCCCACCACTGCCAGCCCCGCAGCAAACAACAAATAATAAAACAGCAACAGAGACTCCAAGGGAAATAAATGGTAGCGCTTACAGCGACTCTAAATGAGGTGCAGGAAAGGGAGGGACGGAGGGCACCAGCTGCCAAGTGGGGATTTCTTTCGGCTGCCGCTGCTTTTCTAGCTACAAAGCACTGGCAGAGGGAGCGCTGCAAGCAACTTGCTCCCTGGAACAGCACAAGAAGAGGAGGCTGGTCATCTTTTGAGCCTGAGCCTTGAGATAATAGAGGCCAGGAGAGCAGCAACAAGCGCAGGGAGGAGGCAATTCCTTCTCTCATGTCTGCTGGGTTACAGCAGCTCATGTGCCTCACTGAAGCAGCGTATCTGGAAACGAAGCCAAACTCCCTGCCTTCCCACCTTCACCTGGCAGGACGCCTCATCACACATCACACCTGGAGAAGCGCTGGTTTAGCCAACAAACATGGATACCACCAGTCGTGCACTGAGCTAATTGCTCCGGCATAGGAATCTGTCTGCATTATTGGCAGAAGACCTTAAGCAACAACACAGCTTTGCCCAGCCATGACACCCAGCCACCATAAATCTCAATTTAATTTGTACACGACTGTGCCTAAGCTACCCTACACTCATGCTGTTCAACTCACCCCATACATGTTCAGCATGTACCAGCAGCAAGCATGCTTCCAGACAGGCTGGCCTCCCTACAAACCGAACTCGGTCCCTCTGGTGACAATACTGCACCCCCAACCAGGGAAGCAAAGCAGCAGCCTACACGGACACCATTTAGCTCATTTCATTTCCAAATGCAAAAGACAGGTCTCCAATATGCAGACAACAAATCCCCACTAGCCTATTCTTACATTCAATTTGCATAACAGATCACTCTACAGCATTAGCAAAATTCCACACTGCAAGCACATTTAATAAAATCATAGCGCTGATGGCTTAAACAGCACATTAGTTAAAATTCCTGCAATGCCTATTATCAGTGGAGTTACATGATACGGGGAAGGGTGGTGTGCCCTAATGAAACCTCACACACGCAGCCAACAGACTGCAACAAAGACTGGAAGATCACATGAACACTCCCACAGGAAAACAATTTAAGACGTGAACACACACCCCCGCAACACACACACACACACACCCCACTTCTATCCCCGAAAAGCCTGGCATCACGTAAGCAAAAGCCCTACTCCGTATTACATTCCTAGAACCTCAAGCAAAGGAAAGGAGAATCAGTAGAGGAACTGTGTGCTCGGCCCCACCACAGAGGCATGCTTTGCATTCTTAAGCAGCACCCTCTGAAACCAATCATCGTTACTCTCTAATTGGCTGGAAGGAACCTCGTTCAAGCCTTGACAGCCAAAAGAAGTATTCTGACTTCTGGTGACCATAGGAGACTGTTAGCACAACTCCTCTAGTTGACAGTTAAGGGGGGGGGGGGAATCTGCATTAAAGCTGTGCAATTATTTAATTGTGACTGTGTACGATAATCAAAGTACTAGCGAAAAAGATGCACATGACAGGAGTAGAACTGAATTACTCGTGACCAAGGCAGGTACAGTGTAGCAATTCAGACGCACATTTACATGAGTCAGGGCAAACGCCCTTAGAAGAGGGGACTAAATTGAAGAGGGTCCTTAAACCATCTTACTCCTAAGATATTTTGCTCTAAGGCAAAACACGCACCATGTATTTTAAAGCATTAAGACACTAATTCTGTAAACAATAATGCCTCCAGCATGCACACCGCGTGCTGGAATGGATTCCTCAACTTGGCCTCATCACTTATGCATCTGATGAAACAAACACTGACAGCTTTTTTGCATTTGTAAAGGCCCCACAGCAGCTGTGGTGATCCCACCATAGAGCAATGAATTAAGCCTGAAACCCAGCTGGGTCTGCACAGAAGCCTTTTTTGCACAATACAGCAAGACTATCATTGTTAACCTAGGCATTATTGTAAAATATTCTGCATTACATTAGGAACAGAGATAGAGATGCCCTGGAAAATTAGCTCTAATAGGCAATTTATAACATTTAAAAATATGGATACCACACTGATTGCTAATTGACAACAGATTTCATAGTTTCATTTACACACAACCACAGTGAATCAGGTAATTACAGAATACTGCTTAAATAGGAAACAAGGCGAAATTAAGAAATAATTCACATTAAAGTTACAAAACATATGACAAACTTCTATAAAAGTAATGTATAAACAGCTAAGATTTTAAAATAACTATCAAAATTATCGATCTTGAGATCAAAAGGAATTTGAGACAGACTCTCAGAGGAAATGGACGCATGCATGCTTTAATACCACTGTTAGAGGAGTTTCTTCTGGGACTAAAGCAAGCAACTTAATGCATTAAATAGTAGTGTTTAGTCAGGTACTGATTATAATTTTTTTCCACTTTACAAGTACGTAAATATGTACTGAAAAAGAGAGTCAGGAATTACTTGAGAAAAGTAATTTGAAAGTAATCAACGGAAAAAGAGTTTCCACAGGCAGAATACACTGGTTCAGAACTGAAAGTCTATTCTTCCATTGCATTTAACATCATATTTAAAAGACAGGTCAGAGAAATCCAAATAGAGCTGTCTACTTTATGAAATAAGACTATTCAGCTCATCTTGCTTAGTTATTAAGAACACTTCTTTAACACTGAACCACAAAAACATGTCTTTTTCCAGGAATGCACAGAGACATGCAAAAAAAGCAGCTAAGCTGTGTAAAACACTTAGAAGAATTCAAGGCGCTATCCCACTGACACGAAAAAATGTTAAGCCTGTCCTCACACCTTCTCAATGTGAGGAAACCATTTCTCTGGGTACCATAGCAGAAATATACTTTTTGATTTAAAGCAATACATAGGTAGATATTGTGCACAGTTTGTCTTCCACCTGTTTAACCTTCTTCTAGAGAATTACTCAATTAAGTACGTAAACGTCACTATGATGACTTCACACAGGCTTTCAAACGATGATTTCCCAAGTAAAGATACCAAAAAAGCAGCGGAGAGCACTGACGAAGCGGGAGGAAAACAAAAGTCACAAGGAGCAATCTGGAAATAAGCAGCTAGCTTAAGAGGTAGGAGTATGGTTTGCAGAAATAGCAAGATGAAAACTATCTTCCATTTGCCATTTCTGAAACCCAAGCATTTACAATGCAGAACTGATGTAGCCAGAGAAACTAAAGTCTTATTAACAGAAACCAAAATTACAGGCAGCAACAGCAAAAAACCTAATTCCTTTTATTTGTGGCATTGCCTCTGTTCCCAGGCCTTTATTTTCAGCAGGAGGAACTGAGGGAAAGGGAAGGGGAAGAAAGGGAGTGAGAGCAGAAGGTAAAAAAGTTAAGGGGAGTGGAAAGGTGGTGGTGGTGGTGGGTGGGTAGTAGGGAAAAAATGCACTTCAGACTCTGTGCCACATTTAGCTAATGTGAAGCTTAGCGAAGATCCAATTGGCAGCTTTTGAATATATGACCCTCCAAAGGCAAGCTGTCAGCTCAATAACAGTTGAAGGAAATAAATGGACAACTCTGTACTGTTCTGAAACTCTTGTGTAATGAAGTTACAGTTTCATCCTGGAAGACAGCCAAAAAGCATAAATCAATGAGGAACCAACCTTGTATCATTTTTATCACAACAGTAATAGCCATCCAAAGGTAGGTTGTTTATTAAGCCCTAGTAATATCTGTGTTGGTCCTCCACATCAGAAAGTTAAACTGACAATAACAACGAGACTCCGCTGTGCCGAGAAAACGTGGGCAGAGGTACTTTTCTGAAGTGACAATAAAGCAGATCTTCAACCTAGCCCAGGAAAAGCCAGACACATGAATCTTCTACAGAAAGAACAGTGAGATTACCGACCTCGCCAACACAGAAGAGCTGAGAAAGTTTACTTAGATAGGCATTAGACAAGGCAGGCACTGAAAAATATCACGAAATGAGGCTGTATAGCATTACAGTTTGCTCCAGAGAACTTTCTCATGCCGTGGCACAAACCGAGCTTGAAGTACGTGAATGTAAGCAGACAACTAGCTTTGCTACAGGTAACCCGGAGAGCAGGCACTGGCACTTCCAAGAACCTGAAGGTGGTGGTGGTGTGGAAATAGTCTTGGTTTCTCTCTAGGGACTTCTTGCACCAACAACCAACCAAACCAATTTAAAAAAAAAAAAAAAAAAAAAAAAGCCATGCACATGACACCAACCTGGGAGATGCAGATTTCAAACCCTGTTTTTGACAGTTTTATATTCTCTTATCTATGACAGGATTAGAAGCCCTGATAACTAGTCCAGTATAACAGATTTCCTTTACTAGATGTTGTCCTAGTTTCTAAGCCGAATGGTAGGTCAGTCAGCCAGTCTTAGAATTGTTCTTACAGACTTTTGTCTCATATAATGCCAGCTATTCAATCTTCTTTCTTACGTCCTTAAAAATTTGTAAGATATTACATCTTGTTTCAAAGGATTGCCTCAAGAGATCACCTATTATTTTGTTATTCTCCTTAACTAGACTAGTTTATGCATGGACTTAACATTATTCATGTGTGTTGAAATTAAACTATGTATTAACTCCCTTGGATCAACTGCAGATCCTTGCTTTTATTGAAGGTGATCTAATCACTGAGAAAGTCAGTGGATTGGAAATTTGGAAACCAGTTGGAACTATCTCAATGGCATTCTTCCATGGAGGAATGAGTTTTCAAAGCTGAAGCGCTACACTATGTTGCTTCAGCTTCGTAACATGTCGGTTCCTGATTAAAATACTAAGTTTTCTCTGGTGGGAAAAAAATACCTGGACATTCGGAAAGCATGAAATAAAGGAAGAAGCTGTGCAAAACTATGAAGCCTTTTAAGGGAAAAGGATAACCTTTCAGCCCAGATGCGATTTACTGCTCCATGGGAACAGAAGAATGGTGATAAATCATTTATACAGAGGATAGTTGAGAGCAAATTTCAGAATACCTTCAAAAGCATGCCTGAACAGACACCGTCAGTCTTCTTCCAAAGACAACAGTATAGTGTGCTCATGTATATTCTTCCATTGCAAAAGATGAAGAAGCACTTCCTTCCTAAGCTATCATCCCTGTCAGCCAAGCTGGAGCTGATCTTCTGAAGGTATGACCATGACACAACGCTGAGGGAAAACACAAAAGTAAAAGCAGCAGGAATATTGCCAAGATGGCTAAAGACAGGGACGGTGGTAGGAGCTAACCAGGAACCTGGGGCAAGCCATCCTCCACACAAGCAGGACTCCAATCATGGATACATATCTTGGCCATTTTTCTCATGTTATACTAACCTTGGTTTCACAAACTGTGCCAGAGGGCAGGTTAGCTTTCCAGAGCCGAGCACACTCCTGTTTCCCTGACAAAGCCCCAGATGCAGCTGCAGTCATGCTTGTAGCGTGCAGGCGATAAAATGACAATGCTTTGAAGCGCCTCTGAAAAGAGCTCATGTGAAGGAGATGGATTCTACAGCGCTGATAACCAGGCAGTCCCCCAGTCAGTGCCACACACCTACTCGCGGTTATGCAAGCTGGACAGGGACACGAAAAGGTCAGAAAGAAAAGAAAAAAACAAAAGGCATATCCACAAAAAACATATTCCAAAAAGCTAAAAAGATTCTGACCACTTTGCCAGGGAATCCCTGTGGTCAACTTGATGCTGCTCCAGAGGGGAAAGCAGGGCATGTACAGGCAGGCGTGCAAGCAGGAACGCCGCTCCTGGTCCCATCTGGACCAGCAGGCAGACCCAAGCAGGAATGGTCTGACCAGTCATCAGGCATGAGCAGACATGGGGTTATAATGCAGTAAGAGATGGGCTGTCTGTAAGGGGAAAAACCGACACTCACCCCTGGCAGGATCTGAGAAAAGTTAGGAAAAAAAATGAAACATAAAAAAAAGAAATAAATAATAGTTTATTCTCCCTTCACTCTCCTCCCTCCGAATTAGTGAACCCGTAATTTCCAAAATGCCCACAGGGAATTAATTTCACTGCATCCTTGACTGCAAGAGTAACAGGCATAAAATGACACCACAAAAGGATGAGGAATCAACAAGAATATAAGAAAAGATGCTTGTGAGGGGAAAAAACATCATCACCTACATCACAAACACATTTCCTTCTTCTGCATGATACACCACCAGCTTTCATAGGAGCCAGATGAAGCAGTGTTATAATGAAATACTAAGTATGAGATAAAGAAATTATATTACCCGGAAGACTTTAAGAGACCATACTTTTCTCAACACATTTATGCTGAAAATTGTATTCCTGCTCTCCAAAGCAACAGGGCCCAGAAATCTTTATACCTGGTCTGCCACCTAGCCTGGAAGACATCTGACCACCTGTAATTATTCCGGAAGGTCATACTCAAATGGAGATTGCAGAGATCCTTTCAATAATGGACACTATGCACTGTTTTTTACGACTGGTCAGTCATGTCACTTAATGCTGCTCTTGACTGCAAGAGCATGAATATTAATGTCTTATAAATAAAAGCCTTTAATGTACGTGAATTATGAAATTAGCTTTTCCTGAATGCTCACATCAGCAGGATCCAATTTCCCAAAAGTTCATAAAAGGACTGTAAAATGGGATGAGCAGGGCCACGTTCTACTTTTCCTCCACAGTATTTGCACATTAGCAGTTTGCTGAGCCTTGCATATTGTAAGTACACAGTCAGTACTTTCTGTAACCAACGCTCAAATTCTGCACACAGGCTTGAGAGGCAGGTAGCAATAGCGCAATCCCTCCCCTTCGAAATTATTTCCTATGTAGCTGCCCCTAAAATGAACCTTTCCTCATCTCCCCCTTCGGCCTTCAGGAAAAGAAAATAATACTGCGACAACAGTTTGGTTTGCTTTCTTGCAAAGAGATGGCAGCAGCTTCGTAACAGCTAATTTCCTGAGACAGAGACAAAGTGGATAGAGGAGCCCAATCAGAAAAATACACAGAAATGGGAGAAAGAAGCAAGCATGGGACTGGAAGACAAGAGGGTGGTGGGGTGAACTGTAAAAAATGCCTGTACTGTGCACACATGCACACTATCATGAGAAAAATAAGAAAAGAACAGTTAACACATTTAAATAAAATATTAAGAGAAGATGCTAGAAAAACAAAAAGCAAAAGAAACAGTTCAGAAAAACCAACAGGCAGGACTATATCTAGTAAAGCCATTAAAACCATTAAATGGCCATCACCCTCTTAGAAAACTAACATTCCTGCCTGCAAATACTTGCACACACTCTTACACAGGAATGGCAAAATCTCCAGCCCTGAAAAGCACTTCGGCATGTGCTTAACTCACAAGCTCCAAGTACTTCAATTGACGTCAGTAAGAGTATTCATACATTTGAGACAGGCACGTGCTACAGCGCCTTGCTGGATCAAAACTGAGGGTGCAGTTCCACACGTCTTTTTAATCCGCAGCAAAGTCAAAAAGGTCCTTGTGCCCCATCATTCCCTTAACTGTGCCACTAAACAGCCTTTGCAGGGTTGCACCGAGACCACACCATTTAAAGATGAGGAGGTAGGGGAAGAAAGAAGAGCAGAGCATTGGCATAACTACTTTTTAAGCCTGATAATTTCAGTGACCCTATTCTGTATGCAGCTCTTTGGTTGTATTGACACAGCCAAAGCACTATACCATGAAGGGAAGATCTGTGAGGTCACCACTGCTGGCCTGCTATGGTGAGAAAAAGGCATGTGATGCCACATACTGATGTTCCTCTAATCAAAAGAAACCTCATTTTTTCTAGCTTCTTGATTTGACATAGTTTGGCCTTCTCACACGACTTGGGAACCTGGGGCAAAAATACATCAGCACTTCAGTTCGCTTGCACATTTGATAGACACAAGTGGTTTTAACAAGAGAAGCCATCTGAACTTGTTCTTCAGTAGTACAAAATAAAACAAAGTCATGAGAAATTTCTGGAGGAACTCCCTTCCCTAAGCAGGTCCTTGTGGTAGAAAGTAGAATGGTACACTGGCTTCACTTCCACAGTGGAGCTCCTGTATTGCGGAGTGGGTGTGTGTGGCTGTTGAATTAAAAAGAGTACTACTACTTCTTCTACCACGTTTAGTGGTGGAACTCAGCTTCCAGTAGCACAGCTATCTTAATTTTATTTTCTTTTTTTTCTTCTCGTTTAAGGTTAAAATTGTTCAGATCCTACCTAAGCAAGCACAACACGTAACAACAGTAGCACATTTTTAATCCTCTTCTAACGTATTTTAGCACTTTGGAAATGATCGCGGCACTACCATGATCACAGGCACAAACACCTTCAGCTTCATTTTCACCTGGGTGGCCTAACTTCGTTTCAACCTTATTTAGTATTCACCATGCTTCCAGCAGTAGGACAGTACAGCAAAATCCATGCCCGAACAATCCTTAGAATAGACAAGGACAGCTAATTTTGTTTGCTAGGAAATAAAACATGTATCTTGACTCCTATTTAGTCACAATTTCACAGCCCATTTAAGCTCACACTATTGCTAACAGAAGCAATCCTACCCCTCCCATGCTGCTTCATTTTATGTCCCTGCAACACTTTCCCCAGACCAAGTATTTCTACAGCTACATCACAAACTGCAATACTAAATGAATTCACATTAAAAATCAACCACATTTTGTCAGTTCAGTTTTAACTTGGAAAGTCCCCAGTCTGCAGTGGGAGTTATCACCTGGTACACGTTGGCCTGTAGAAGAGAGGGGGAACAGGGAGCCAGAGGAAGGCTAAACCACTTCTTTCAATGCAGTGCAGGCTTAAAGTGATCATAAAAACATGGCATGAGGCAGCTTACTGGTCTCCACATTCACAATGCTGTTACCAAAGGCAAAATGCAAAAGCTACACACAGGACGTTTCCACCACAGACAGAAAGAAGGGGACAGGACAGCTTCTCTCAATGACTACTCCTTATTTTTGGTAGTTTTTATTGGTTCAAGGCATCACAGACAGACTTGGAAAAAAAGAAAAAGCCAGCTTCAAAATTATTTGCCATTAGGACAACCATTATTTCTTCCAAGTTATAAATAATTCACAAGTTGCAGTTACTGTAACATGCTGTAACTCCAGCTTTTAAGTAACACAAAGCCTCCTGTCTTACAAAGTGGTATTACTGTGTCCCTATTATATGTTGAATAACTAGAACAAAAAAATTAACATTGGTAAAAGCTTTTCAAACTTCAGATAAAGGCCTCAGTGGCAGAAAGACTACGTTCTTCTTACAATCTTACCCGGGTGTAGTACCGCTTTTAATAAATAGTTAGAGGAAATACTATTCCAACACACTTAACTTCTGCTTTATATCCAAAACTGAAAGGGACGTTTCCCTGGTCTCAGAAAGCCAGCCTGCACAACGGGAAGAGGCCATGAGAATTTTCATCATTATCACTATGCTTCGAGAAGGGAGGGGGGAAGTGACCATCAATCAGAAAACTGTATCTCAGGCATCCATCTATGTCATCTTTCCGTGAAAAGCACTCACATTAAAGCTGTTCATTTGGAACATCACCCAAAAAGGAACCACGTACAACACCAGCCTAGTTAGTCAACTTTACAAACAATAACAGAAAACCTTCTTTTTGCTTGCCTTTGAGTTTTGTAAACTTAAAAAGTCTGGACCAAGTTTTGCAAGGCTGAAACGAAAACAGAAGCGGTACTATTTCTTTTCAGCTTGAGTTGAGTTAAGAAGTTAATTGATCTGGCATACGTGTGGGGTTGGAAATTTGTATTACGGGGTTTTTAGCATGCACACTGCAGCTGAGAGATTTGGCTTACAACTTTGATGTACCAAAAAGAACTCTGTGGGACAAACTGGCTGAAAGTAATATCCATGAAATAAAAAAGGCGAGAAAGAAGGAAACATATCTCTCCTCTAAAGCACCCTTAGTCTGCCTAATAGGTACCTTATAAAAAGAAAAAAACCCTATAAACATATGGTGGTAGCCTGCAGCAACTCAGAAGTCCAAATGCAACTTCTAGGCTGTGTGCTTTTGGGGCTTAAAGACTCCCCAGTTTTAGAACAGCATAGAAAATTATATGCTAAATTATGCAACTCATAAAAATAATGGTAAGTCTCTCAAAGAGTGAGACACTAGACAGACTCATTCCCAAGACTCATGGTTTCTGTTCACTTTATTAGCAGCAACCTCAAAAAATACTCGCACATGGCAATTCACTTGACTCACATGCTCTACATGTGCAAGTTCCTCTTTGCATTTCTTAAAAATGCAGGCCATTCCCAAACATAGCCAGAAAATTGTTATTAGCTGTTTAAATGGAGTTGTCAGGGGAAACCCTAATTTCTGTCACTGAGGAGCCTCAAAAGCTTACTCTCTTGGTCGGACTCCCCAAAATGCAGCGTGACTAGCAGGATGGCTAGCACAAGACTAAAGTTTACTCACAGCAGTAGCAGATTTTTTTTTTTATCCAGAAGAAAATAAAGCACAATCCTCAAAGAGAAGAGAAAGTCCTTCCCCTAACATACAAATGTGGGAAAGGGCAGAGAAGACTGTCCTGCTTTGTGGGCAGTGAAGGAAAAAAAACATCATGTCAAAATGCCAGTACACAACATTGTCCAGAAATATTGGGGAACATGTATCTCTACCCACTCACATAAACACGTTCTAAAAATATGCACAGAGCTGATTTCTATATGCATATAGCTGAAAGAGCTGATAATTTCTCCAAACTCATTCCCATCATCCTTAATTTAAAAGCATGCATTGCTTCAACACTAATCTGCAAGCAAAGCTAAAAATGAATTGCTTGCAATATATAGTTATCCTAACTTGGCTCAGACAACACAGTATCAAAGTGCAAAACTAAGATTAGTAGATTATGTCAGAATGAGCTCCCATGGTTTATTTTTGAACTTTATAAATATCGTTAGCCAGTCATCATAGCATGTGTGTGCCAAAACATGCTAATCTCCTGCAACCATCACGTCATCCAAAAGATGTCAGATCAGCAAAGCAAGCTCAAAGAACTCGAAAGCAGAGCGCAGGGACACGAATACCACAAGCCCTCCCGGAGCACGGCAACAGGCCACAGTTTGTCAACTCTTATTATTTGCATTTCTTCTAGCCTTTAGGAAGTAAAAGCAATATAGTAATAGCCACAGAGCCAAAGCTGACTTTTTGCAGAGCAGATCAAGGGAAGAACCTGGCAGAAAAGACTGCAAGAACCCAAGCAGGACAGACCAAGCAGATTACACATTATAGAAGAGAGACATTAAGAAAGGATTAAGTCATGCCCCTCAAGGGATGCAACTCTTGGGGGGCATCGTCACATTTTTGCTAAACCGATTTTAGCACTGTCAAAACGCCTGACTGCAGCTGTAGCAACCCTACAGGCACTAAACTGAACCTGACCAGAAACTACTCCTGCTCCACAGGCCTGACCTAGATGCAGAAAGTGTACGGAGACCTTCGTATATGTCTCTCATTTTGTTTTCAATGCATTTTTTTAATCACACAAGCCTGCTTTTATGCCTGATTGAAGGTGGGTTTGTTCCCTCAGATAAAAATACGTGATATGGTTTATGATGCATCAGTTCAGGATGAGAGATTTGCTGCAGAAATGCTGAAGCAGTTTCACATGCTACTCTTCCCCACATGAAACGGTGGAATGATGATTTCCACCTGAGTGTTTTTTTCCCCTTGCTTCAGTGCTCAGCCAAGCTGGTCACTCTGAACAGCTTTCTGCAGCAGCATAAATTAAGCCGATAAACTTCGCACGGGAGCAGATGGGGTACACTCACACCATACGTCTGCTCGCAGACCAGGGAGCCGTGATCTCAAGCCAAGAGCCTCGAGACACGGTGTTCCACGTGGCAATGCTCTCAGCCACCGCTCAGCTTTGCCACTGATCGTGGCCACGCTTGCAGGGCAAGTTGAACAGCAGCATTTTACAGCTTCAGACCCTTCATCTGCATAAGGAAACAACAGACAAAAAGAAAGCACACGTGGAGGGGAAGACAGCTAGCGTATTTTCAAACAAGCCCTTGCTGCTATAATTAAACAGCTTATTCCTTTCCCACAGCCCACCACTGGAAATACCAGGCCTCTGCCGGATTACTGAAGGAACAACATCAGAACAGGATGTCATTACATGAGGGAAAGTGTGAAACCTGAGCAAGTGAAATGGCAAATGGTTTTAAACCTTCTACCTACTGATTCATTGAGAAAACGTTTTTGTGACTGACTGAAATAAACCCACCCTTACAAATGAAAACCAAGAGTTCCCAAATAAAACCTGCCCGTTAAAAACCAAGAAGGATCACATCCAATATTCCCAGTAGTAACGAGCCAGCAAAACAACCAACCCATCAAAGATCTAAGAGAACACCAAATACATTTTGGCAAGCATATTATTTCCTGTATCTGAATTTCAGCGCCAAGTACTCCTCACATACTAGACCTGAATTTTACAAGCGATTTGCAGCTTTTAAGTTTCCTGGTGGCTTCCTACCACTTAAAAATGCTTTAAAGAAAAAATGGTAGTACGTATAAAAAGTATATGCATACCATACCCCATCATTCACTTAGACATTAAACTCCAGGTATGTTTTACCCTTTTCTCTAAAGGCGCAACAACAGGTTAAGGGGCTCTGTATTGAAGGTGAAGAGCTAGATCATAAAAACCGTCAGCTTAAGTTTTGGCTGTAGCATAGGGACATTTAGGGCCATCAGCACCAGGAAACATTTAAGGAAAGCTCAGGTTTGGCAACACTAAGATTTGCATTATTAGACTCGAAAGTTAATGTCCCGTTAATCTTACACAGAGGCAGTCAAATCCATCAGCACTATTGTTTTCAGACTGTCTGCCCACTAAGGCAAATACTGCATCATTTACACTTGGTTTACATTTATAGTTGGGAAGAAAGCCATGCAAAGGACTACGGGGAAAAAGCGGAATGTTTTAAAAATGCAAATCTGGATTTCGCAGCAATGCATGTATTCCTCTGCAAATTCCACATCTGCTAAATCACACAAAAGCTGGGTGCTGGTAATAAAAAATAATAAACGTGTCTCTGCTTCTCCTTTCCCTACTTTAAAATTACCTTTAAGCCTCCCTTTCACTTGAGTGCTGCAAACTGGAAACTTTAGAAATGAAAGCAGCTGGTGTTTCCCCTCCCTCCCCAAGTTCAAGTTGATTGAATTCAGTCACTGTAAAATATAAATGGACAAAAACCGAACCCCACCAAACCCAAATCAATCCCCAAAACCCATTTTCCTCCTCCTCAAGAACTTTTAGTTGTGTTCAAACCAGGAAATATCAGTAATGTGTATAAACAAAATACAAATTCTAAACCTGGAGCCTCTTTAGCTTCAGACTGTGAGATTTAAAAATTGACCTACTTTATGTAATACTCCCACAGCTGAGTCATCACAGTATCAACTGGTCTCTTATCAGCTGCAGGGTATGATCATCACTCGAAAAAAATCGAGTATCCATACTGAAATGCACCTTTTCTGTTGTTGCTGCTGTTATTACATACTGTTAATCTAACAGTCCAAAACATAACTGGGGAGAGGGGAAATCTTGAAGAAAGTTTGAACTGCGTAAAGTAGTCCTTGTATAGCAGATGCTGTGCCTCGTAGCAAGACCCTGTAAGCTGCAGAAACACAGATTAGTTCCATCTCTGCCACCGTTACATATGTAGCTTGAGGCAAATAATTTAGACTTCTGTTTCATCAGACAATAAAATGGAGGGAATGCTACTGCCTCACAGAATCAGCTGATGTTTGTACCACACTTTAGCATATGCATAACACTAGCTGTTATTTTACATCTACAGAAAAGGAAGGGGTAATATACTTTTAATACTGGGTTAGCAGGCCTCATAAGAGAAGGTGAAAGTGCTTAATGAACACTAGAAACCCTTTCACAGGGGCCTTGATTCATCACAATTCACTCTGGACAGCATTGTACGCAGCCTCCTGGCTCACAGTCCATCAGAGCAAGCAGAAGTCCATTAGCATCTCAGGGTAAAGCATTTGTTGATAGCAAAAAATAAATATTCCTTCAAAAAGGAAGGGTTTTAATTACTGGTTTCTAGTTACACGCTATCCTATAGCGACTTACAACATAATGCTGTAGTCTCAAGAGACCAGGAAGAGGTTAAGAGGAACCCAAACTCAGATCTCCAGCACAGCGAGCATCCTTACACTGTTAGCTGAAGTTACACATACGGGGTGGGGGGGGAATAGAAGAGTTGAGTGTGCTCTTACTGCAAGTCTGAAAAAGACCCAGCACAAGAAAGCTCCAGAAGGTTATGTGAAATAAGATGCAATGTACACTGAATACTACCTCTGCTGCCACCGGTGTATTTACATTACTTCTTGTAGGAAGTGGTCAAACTTAAAGCACGCTGGCAGTTGTGGGGCGGGGGGAGGGAAATGAGGAAACTCTCACAGAAAATAAAGGAGGGCAGGAGCCTCTGGCTGAAGCCTTGGGGTGCTCAGGGCCAGGCCCCTGCCCAAAGAAACATCCCTGACTCGGGAGGAGGTGGTGCTGCTGCATGGCCACCACCTCACACCCCCCTCCAACACTCCCTGTGCCCTCTACAAGCACACCCAGGCAGAGAGTATCGTTTCAACGGCTGCAGCACTGACGGAGCTCTCCTCAGATGTCTGCAGCACGCTAATCCTGGACAGGCCTTGCCGGCCCTCAGTCTGAGGAGCTTACCAGGCTGTCCGTAGGTGAAGCGTGTCACCTCATGGCAGACTACAGCACTTTTACTTCTGCAAGGACAAGGAAACAAATCACACGAGGCGACAGTAGCGTCATTACTCCTTAATTATATTTTGCCATCTGCTACCGTAGCAGAACTGTGCAGGTATTTTAAGACAGTAATCCAGGTCCGGTACGCAGAGACCTAAGCCAGCAAGAACAGCAGATTTGCTATTCAGCATCACAAAAACGGGCAGAAAAATGCACCTGTGAAATTACGCTTCAGACTTCAAAGCTTTTCATTTAAGAACTATTAATTCCAAGCGCATACTGAATGCAGTCTGGCTTCTCGGCTGATGCTTTACAAAAGCTGTCAGTTTTCCGAGGCCTGAGCCAAAAGGCAATATTTGATATGTAAAGATGTTTGCGAAGGAGGAGGGTAAAGTGAGAAGAAAGATTTGTATGAGTCAGCCATAGTTCTTTTAAAAATTGATAGCGTCTTTAAAGCACGGGAGAAAAGATGCACGCACGGATTTCCTCATTCCTGGGTTATCAGTCGCAAAAGATAACGCTCTCAAAGTTTAAGAGAACTTCTAATTGCAGCCGCTTAGGGAGCGGGGAGCCAAGCCCCCACGACGGCAGCCCGCACCGCGCAGGCTTTACTCCATTGTTCTCACCACCTTTTTGTTTTCAGAATTCATTTCGCCAACGCCGAAAAGC
>JAVJGI010000040.1:108788895-108815062 GCA_035590275.1 Ibycter americanus
TAAACATCACCCAGCAACAACCAAAAACATCAGCACATTATCAACATTGCTCTCACATCACAGCCAAAACACAGCACGGCACCAACTACTAAGAAGAAAATTAACTCCATCCCAGCTGAAACCACGACATTTAGGTTTCACTTTTCAGTCACCCTTTGTGTAAGATACACTTGCTAGTAATTTATAACAGGTTAGACAACTCTTCAGATAACACGGTATCATAAATGGGGTATGCAG
Organism: Ibycter americanus; assembly: GCA_035590275.1. Classification (NCBI taxonomy): domain Eukaryota; kingdom Metazoa; phylum Chordata; class Aves; order Falconiformes; family Falconidae; genus Ibycter; species Ibycter americanus. Next base: position 108,789,133 of record JAVJGI010000040.1, read on the forward strand.
GTTGGATTCAATGGTCATGGATTCAGCCAGGTCAGTAGTTGTTTTTATCCAGAAGAACATGCTGAAAACCTCACAGAAATTTCGCAGGGCTCTTAAAATGTTCTGGCTGTGCCTGACCATTCCCATTCAGTGTGACCCAGCCTGCCCATGCTTCCACATTGTGCAATGCATACATAAGGCTGTGCAGCACTCTCGCACCCCGACTTCATCAGGTCTGCAGCCACTCCAGCTTGTAGCATGAAACGTATTAACCCTCAATAATTTATTACCTCAAGACATGGTTTAGAAATGTATGCTTTGTTTACAATGTCACTGGTTCTTCCTTCCAGTACACACAAGCTGCTGGACTGTTTTCTTGGGTTTGTCCCTCTGATGTTTCCCTTCCTTTTTCACCTAAAACTCTGGCTTACCTGGATATTACTCTGTTTTGGTGTCATTTTGCCCATCTTACTCATTAACACAGTAATTAATAGGACAGACCCTTGTCACCTGTTGCTGGTAGTCTTCACTATTCAGAAGCTATTTTTCAATAAATAGGTAAAAATTACACCGCTCTTACCGTTTCACAGTAGAGCAGTGCCTTTACGTTATAAAATCCACTGTTCTGCATCTAAAATGGGTGCTGTAAGGACTTCATTGCTTTTCCATGTGTACTTTAGGAAACGCTGGCTCTGCCTGTCCACTCCGTGGATATTTGGTTTTCTGCATCTCTGAGACCTGAGTTAATTTTAATTATATTCTGTGTAGCTACCACTGTAAAAACATTGAGAGGATAATCCTGCAGGGTTTAGGTTGTGGGTTTTTTTCCTGCAGTTGCTAGAAAGCTGTCCGGTGTCTTTTCTTGCGAGCATTGCAAGCAGGGGTTACTCGTACTGTAACCTTTAAGCACTGACGGTTTTGTTCCACAGTCGCGGGAGCACGGGCAGGGAGAAGAACGACAAACCTCTCCCGCCTTCCCTCTCCCGCCCCAACACCTTCCTGCGGGGCAGCAGCAGTAAAGAGCTGCTGCTCGACAATCAGGCACAAGAGGAGCAGCGGAGAGAGATGCTGGAGACAGTGAAACAGTTGACAGGCGGCATGGAGACGGACAGAAACAGCACAGAGGCGGAGAGGAACAAAGCCAAGGAATCTGGTAAACGGCTCTTCCATGCTCGGGGAATCTTGCTGAATATGTGAAAAGGCGTAAGGGAAAATCTATCAGAAAAAGTGGCAGATTTCTGTGCAGCGGTGTGAATATTTGGCCCACAGTCACACATCATCAAGCTGCAATAGCTGTGATCTGCCTCACCAAGATTTGTAACACAGTGGATTCGTACAGGCCTTGACGTCATCCCCTCCCTCCAACTCCTCCTTAGGATTCATTAGAGCTGAAAGGCTGCAGGTACCAGCAAGACACCACTCCGCGTCGCTGTCTTGCCTGCTCAGATCCTGTTGCTGTTGGTTTCTGGGCTCAGAGTCCCCAAAAGCAGTGTCAGTTCTGCAGAACTGCTGCTTCAGTGCCCAGTAAAGCTGTATCTATCCTTCCCACACGTTTCCCAGGGCCAGAGCAGCGATTTGGGTCTGGGATAGAGCGTGCACAGCATCTTTTTAGTGCCGCGTTGTTGCCAGCCCTCCTTCTGAGCAGGTCTTAGTACAGTGCAGTGTTAGCACTCACTGGGGTGGCTTGTCACCTTGTCAACACTGCAGCTCCAGCTTTTTGCTCCTGCCAGCTTGAGCTGATCTGTTAGTGAGAAAATATTGAGGACACTCAGGGCGATGTTCCCTGTGGACAGAGCCTTTATGATAAGTACAGTGTTCTGCTCTGGCCCTGGGAAACATCTAGAAACTGCTACAGTGAAGAATACATCTTGACTGCCGCGACACAGCAGATGCTTGTCTTGAAGCTTCAGGACTTTGTACAGGATTTCACAGGGACCAAGGTTTTGGAGATGTGATCAGGAGATTGCTTTGAGTTGCTACCTGTTGCAGTCAGCATGTTTTAAATTTCCAACATGCTGTAGCAGCTTAAAGTTTAATTATTTAATGTTGATAGAGAACTTTGAAAGTATTGCAACCTGTGTCACTGCCAGCTGTGTTTCTGCAAGAAGGTTGATTTACAGAAATATCAGGAGTTCATGCAGGTGAAACGTAGCCAAGAAAGGAGTGACCCGTACCTGATGATGAAACAGGGAACGTGCCCTGCTCCAGTGACTTCTGTTTTCAGAATGTCATCTCTGAAAATTATGCTGATTTTCTTTTTCCAAATGCATTTGGTTTTTTTCTTATATTTCTACCAGCCAAGCCAGAAGCTTCCCCAGCACCAGCACAAGAAAAGCCTTCGCTATCAGAAGAGGAAATAGAGAGAAAATGCAAATCTATCATTGATGAGTTCTTGCATATTAATGATTTTAAGGTAAGCAAAATGAAAACCTCACTTAGCAGAAAGGTTTGTGGGAGTGGAGTATGTTTTCTCTCCAGGAACGGTGTCTTTGTAAGCACCCAGCTCACGCAGGGCTAACGGAAACGATGGGGCCTGTCAAAATCGGAGCAGCAGCAGCTCCATGAGCATTTTTAGGACAGTTGTCTCCCAGTCTTGTTTTCTGCCCTCCTAGTAATAGGAAAAATAGGCCAGCTTGTGTGTTTTAAGTAACAAGATGTATGCGTATCTGTCATGAATCACTGAGCAGCTCCATAATAACAGCAATTTTGGAAGCAGAAAAGCCAGTGGGAAAATAAACTGAGGTTTTCATTCAGTTATCAAAGCATGTGCTGTTCTGATCTGGAGGCAGATAAAGCAGTCCTAAATATTGAACAAACCACTCCAGAGTATCTTTAATAAACATTGAAAATTACAGAGCAGCTGTCATCACTTCCTAGTTAAAGGTTGAAATTTTGTTTCCTTTGTAAATGGATTTCTAGTTCGTCCAGGGAGTTTGCAAGAAGTGTTACGTTAGCTGTAAAGCTGATTGGTTTGATCTTTTGCTGAAATAAATTTTTAAAACCTGCCAAGTTTGAAATGGCAGCGCTAGGGAGTTCCTGGTTTGGCACCCTAAAAGCAGACTTGCTGCTTCCGCTTCATAGGGCTTCCAATGAAAATCAGAAAGAGGAATATTCTTATGATGGATTGTTTTGGGTTCGCATCTAGTTATCGGGAGAAATTATTAAATCCTGGTTTGGAGAAAAAAAAAAAATTACGCTTTGATTTGCAGTGTCCCCCAGCTTGCTGGCCTGGCAGATCTCAGCAGGGTGAGTCAGGGCGGCAGGACTGGTTAACACAGGAGTCTCCAGTCCGTTTTTTCTTTTTGCGATAGACTTCAAAGGCTTGCCCCTGGATGTCTGGGCCAAAGGGGCTGCTTCAGTTTCTCTGCTCGCAAATACAGTGACATATTTTTATGACTGGATGGAAATAAGAGTTGAATTGTATTAGACAAGTGCACTTCTGGTTAAAAAAAGCACATGAGATTGAGGCACCTTGTTTGCATTAAGGGGGTTACTTAATAATTGTAAATTCTTATTGCTCTTCTAATGCAGCGTGCAATAAAGCTGCTAATTCAACTTAAACTCACATTAATAAGGCCATATATGAGCGTGTTAATGTAGCACAGAGCATAGGAATAGCCTTTTCTCGTGAGTTTAGTCTTCAGTATTTAACCTGGCTGTAAATTAAAACTGCCGAGCTGTGGGCTGGCGTCTAGTGGCAGCAGGGTCGAGCAGTGGTGTGTTCACCTGTCTGTCCTGGAGATACAGAGATCTGTCAGGCACACCTGACGGGAGAGCTCTGACCCGAGCATGTGGTCTGGGACCGCCAGGCCTATGACCTGCAGAAAAAAGCCATTCAGGACCTGCAGAAATGCATCTGGGGCTGCCAGGTTTTGATAACGAAAGACATAACCTAAGACAAAGAGCAAGTGTCTTTAGTCAGGAAGCCCGCTGAGATCCATTGGGCTCAACCTATAAGGTCAGTGGATGATGACAGTGGAGATTTTTGACATGAGAGCTTTCAGAGACACGCTCATTTAAGAGTGTTTTATTTGCTTCAGTTACAAAATGCACATGCCAGAAAGCAGAAGCTTTAGTAAGGGGAAGTTTTCCTCCAAATGCTCCCCACCTATTTTCTGCTTCTTTATATGACGTGGGTTTGTAACAGGCATTTTTGTGCCAGATCGGATCAGTAATGAATCTAAACTGATGTCCTCTTTTTGACTTGGCTTGATATTTGATGAAGTATTAGGTATTTTGGTGGCATCCAGGAGACAATTCCTGTCCTTTCACTGAACAGCTGAACTGTACTCTGGAGTGTGATGGTGTAATTTACAAATTGTTGCCTGCATGGTATAAATTCTCATTATTATTATCGTTGTTGTGGTGGTGGTTGTTATTGTTATTTTATTTTATTTTGCCATCTCAGTGATGATTTTTGATGAGGTTCCACAGCCTAGCCCAGCACCTTTGCCTGCAAGCTTCACTAAATACTCATTTCCCAAAAAAACCCACCCTACCTTATAGTTGAAAATATTATTCTGCCCCATTTTTCGATGTTTTCAGTTCAGGCAAATGATCCTGTGTGTCATTCGAACAGGAAGCAATGCAGTGCGTGGAGGAGCTGAGCGCCCAGAATCTGCTGCCTGTTTTCGTGCGAGTGGGAGTAGAGTCAACGCTCGAGAGGAGTCAGATCACCAGGGATCACATGGGCCAGTTATTACATCAGTTGGTGCAGTCAGGAAAGCTGAGCAAGCAGGATTTCTTCAAGGGGTTTGTATTCTGCACATAGAAACAGATACTTATTTTCAGCATTCATTGAGCGCTGTGTTGGAGAGGAATGATTTCCCACCTTGCTTTGGTATCCTGCCATCTCCATGCATCTGTTTGGAAGGGGTATTTTCACCTGGGTGTATTTATGAGTAATATAATTATTGTAATATATTTTTAAGTATTTCACTTTAGTGAACGTAAATATTTTCGTATTTATGTATTGATTTCTAAGCAGATATGTAGGTGTCTGTCTAAGTGTTTAGAGGTCTGGTTTGTGATGCGTTTGTCAATGTTGGCCTTTTGGCACATCACTGAATGAGAGTAGAAGAGGAGGAAATAGTCAAAAATCTGTACGTGACGTTAATGCCTGGAAGCTGCATAGCCTGAAGTCTTGTGTATCCACAGAACTGCAGCCGCTCTCCCACAACAGGCTTCACCTATACGATGCCATTTCTCAGGACAGCTCAACTTCAAGGAGCGGACATGTCCTCGAGGGGCTGAGAAGGAGAATACGCACTAGATGTGTATCAGATGGGTTAAACCTTCCTCAAGAGGTCTGAGTTTCAGCTGCTGGTTCACTTCAGCTCTCTGGGTTTTGTGTTCCCAGCCGGGATTTTAACTGGTGTCCAGTGATAAAACGATCCGTGTTCCCAGGGAGGTCCCCGGCACCACTCGGTCCTCACTGAGGCTTAGAGGAGGGTGATTAAAACAGGGACAACCATGAAGAGCTGCCAGCAAATGAACAGATGAAGTAATGCTTTCAGATACTGAGTTTCTGAGTAGTTAGCCCTATCTTGCTGCTGTTGAATCATGTCTCATCGTGGTACCACTGACCGCTCCAATGGTGATCTCCCTGTGCCCATGTCTGGCAGTGAATTTCATCATGATGCAATCCAGTGTCTCACAGGAAAAGTTTGGGCAGCCAGAGTTCAAAACCATATGCAACAGCAGTAAAAAATACATATCCACAGGGAGTCCACTTGTCTGTGTCCACACAGTCGCTGATGGTCAGAACGACTCATTTGAAGTGATACATTTCCATAATGGATTGTGATGAAAGCCATTCCTGAGTTTCCTGGAGTGTGGATAAGTGGTGATGATACCGTATAATAAGTAGGATCTTGATAAATTAGTGGGACGTGCGGTCTGAATGTGGCATAAAAAAAGTGAAACAGCTCCTGGAGATGATGAAAGGGCAAGTGGTGTTCAGCCAGCACATGAGAACACCACCAAAACCCACTATATTTATTCACGCAAGACAAATTATTGTGTAATTAGGGGTTATGGGGTGAGTACTGGTCACAGTGCAAGTCTGGAGAGTTACACGACAGGAAACCCATTTCTGGCAGAAACACTTGGACAAATCTGGGTTGAACTAGTAGCACAGGATGTAAAAAGAACGGAACAAAGGAGATGGTTTCTGGGTTTGAAGCACGAGAGATTTATAGTCACTAAACAGGACCCCAGAATTTTCAGGGTTTTCAGGCAGAAATGAATCATGATGAAAACTGGCAGGAGAGCCAGAAAAATAATCATCTTGTACCAGGCACAGGAAGGGGGAAGCCACCTACAAGGGTTTTATTGGAAAAAAGAGGTTTGAGTGATTCCGGAAACTGTGCACGGCATTGGGGAACAATTTTGTAATTCGTCCTGCCACGTTTTCTGTTTCTCGTGTTGTTTTACATGCTTACAGACATTTTGCTGCTTACCTTACATTTGGACTTCTGTTACCATTATAATGCCCTTCTGTAAATGTTTGGATGTTTTTTAAGAAGGCTCCATTTATTAGATGGTTTGTATTTATAGACAAAAATGCTTTTTGGTTTTACAGGTTTTGCTAGTTAGCAAACAATTTGTTACTAGGATAGAAGAATTATTGTAAATTGAGCTTTTCTGGGTGTATCTGCTGGTTTTACAAAAGGCAATGCCTTTTCCACATACTCACCATGTTACTACATAGAGAAATTCACTGCTGAAGGCCACTGAAAGCATAAGATAGCAGTAGGGTTTTTTGTTGCTTTTGTGATTCTCTTCACTCCTGTAACAAAGGATTTTTGAAGTGCAGATTCGCTTTGCAGGAAAAGCCTCAAATTAAATTGTATTTAATGCTTGACATTTTTCCTTCTTCTTTTAAAGCTTTTCAGATACCTTGGAGATGGCAGACGATATGGCCATAGATATACCCCATATTTGGTTGTACCTAGCTGAGTTGGTGACCCCCATGTTAAAAGAAGGAGGAATCTCTATGAGAGAACTTATACAGTAAGCAACGCTGCTGTTGTCTAGTGTCGGTTGAGCTGAGCTCTCTGCCTGGCTATGCTATAGTATTTTCACAGCATGGTTCCCATCAGTAGATAAAAGACAAGTAGTGTTAGAGGCTCAGCTTCTCGTATGAGCTGATGAAAGGCTTGCTGCACGTCGTTCGGGACTTGCACTAGGCTGTGGTGGGAAGGGAGTTTGCTGCTCTGTAGTCACCGTTCAGGGGTGAAAGTTTCATCCATAAATCTCCTTCAGTCCTGTTTGTTTCAGCTGAACTAAAAAATACCCCAGTGTTGCGCAGTTGGAGTTGTTTGAAAGCACAGCGAGGCCCCAAGAATTAGATTTGAAGAGAGCAAGGTGTCGTGCGGGAGTCCGTGTCTCGGGAGTGTAATAACTACCACGAGGGCATTGCCTTAAATGGGCACAAAAACCATGCCTGCACGACTGGAAACTGTTTCCAGGACCAAAGTTTCTGTATTTTGCATGTGACCTTACATATTTGGGGATAAACCAGAAACCAGTCGGATGGCTCCCTTTTCCTTTAAGTGATGTATTAAGAAAATAATACCCTTTTCCCCCAAAAAGGGTCCTGCTACTCAAATGCAGCATTCCACAAAAATGAGTGGATTTGACATCATGTAAAAATAAAGTCTTTGTACTTAGCCCTGTTGTGGCAAGTGCACTGCATCACCGAGGTCTGTTTTATCGGCAGTGCTAGCCAGATCAAATCCTTTATCCCTGGCAGAAGTTAAAGGTGATGTCCTGTCTCAGTTTGATCACTACCCCTTGCCTTGCATCCCAAATTCAAATTATAAGGAAAAATATCTGGTTTTCTTTCATTCTAGAGAATTTAGCAAACCTTTGCTTCCTGTGGGAAGAGCCGGCATCTTGCTTGCTGAAATCTTGCACCTTCTATGCAAACAAATGGTAAGTGTCCAGGTGTACCGTTCGTAGATGGGAGCTGAATGCAGCGAGTACATGTTTATGCATGAAGCCTACACATTTCCCACGTGAAGGTATTTAGGGATGGGCCAGCCAGTCCAGATAACCTAGGAAACCTGCCTCTTCATCCCCAGTTTCCGACCAAGCCTTACAAGGTTCCAAAAAGTTGAGTTAACTTTTTTTTTCTCATCACTTTTCCCTTTTGCAGGTACCTTTGCACCTGGCTTCTTCCAGAAGCTAGAGTGCTGAAATACTGCAAGAGGGACATGCTCGAGGTATTTCTGGGCTGACCAGAAGCAGCAAGTGCCGGAAATCCTGCGAGAGAGCTGTTCTTGCAGACCGGAGAGGTTCTAAGGGTTCGGATAAGCTTCAGATGGCCTCTCAGACTTCTGGGTGCTTATCCAAACTAAACCTGCCAGCTCCTAAGATTCACCCATCACTAGGGGTAGTAGCGACACTTTTTCACCCTGTAACTTCTAGAGCTCTCTTACACATTTCACAGTTGTGTGTCCAACCAGTTTGGTGGTTTTCCTATAATTCTGTCTCCATTTTTTGTCTTCTTTTTTTTTTATATATATAATCAAGCTAAATACTGCACTTTGGATATTTTCAACCCTGTAAAATCCCTCAAATCCCTCACTTGCCTTTTCTTTTTTTCTTTTTTTTTTTTTTCCTTTATAAAGCATGCATTCAAATGAGGTTGAATGTTCCAGGAGCATTTCAGTCTAGCAATGCAAATAGTGACTTTTTATTTATTTATTTTAGTCTCATGTTTGTTTGGACAGTCGACTTCCATTTTTTTATCTCTGTTCTGTGAAAGAAAAGCTGCTGTGCTCCAGGGGCTGAAGCACACAGCCTTGGGTTTCTGTTTCTGCCACAGCTTTCTAATTCGATCTTGTCCGGGCCAGCACTTGGACTTGGGTATTTCAGTATAGTATCAGTCATCTAATTCAGATCCTGATGAATAGTAGCAGGAACGATGCGCAGTTAACTCTTAATGATCTGTATTGTAAACTGAAAAGCATAATCTGCTTTGTAAACTACAAATGAGGCTGCTTTTATCAGTGCTTAACTGAGGCTACGCAGTCATCTCCCTTGTGCAGGTGCTATGAGGTGAAGTTTTGGCAAAGCGTTTGGGTGGGTTTTACTCTTGTATTTTTTATTCCTGTCAGAATTGTATATGTGCCCTCTTAGGCAGGACACCAAAAGGTCAGCGTGACATTAGAGGATGCGGGAGATTGAACTGTATGTGCTGCAAAGGTGCTTTTCTCAAGGTTTGCAATAAATTCTAGGAATTGAAGAGTGAACTTGGCATTACATTCCCGAATTTGAGGGTTGATCTCTGCACAGAAAACAGCCGTGTAAATAATTATTTTCTTAAAGTAGCTGATTTGCTGGTGCCTTAATGTCAAGGCAGGGGAAGTATGAGTCACAGAGTAAGTTATTGTCAGAGTCAGGAGAAGAATCTAAGTCATCTAACTGCCAGCTCTGTATCACAGCCGTGGGAAACTGTGCCTCATTCAGATGTGTCACTTTTCCTAGGTAATCTCTGGCTGAGGTTGCTGCAAACCCCACGTGTCACGTTATGCCTTGTTTATTACCCATCACTGTGGCATCTGACCACTTGACAAGATGTGTATATCTGTGGCAGGATTTGCATATATGATTTCTCTTGCACGGGATTTCCGGATGTTTTCACTTCATTGCTAGGCATCTTGTTTGGTGGCTGAATGGTTCTTTATTTCTCCTGACACAGCTGCACCGCTCCGGCTTGTGTAAGCTCCCCTGGTTGTCTCTCGAGTGTTTAAAATGAACAAACTGCTTGTCTTCTAGAGCCATAAGAAAGTGGGAGCCTTATGGAGGGAGACTGGCCTCAGTTGGAAGGACTACTTACCTGAAGGGGAGGATGTACATACCTTTCTCACGGAACAAGTGAGTTCAGAGCAAGCACTTGCTTAATGATTTTGGCACACTGGTTTTTGTCCCCACATCCCGTTTGTTCCTCCTCTTCCATCCCATTCTTCTGTACAGCTGGTATGGGATGTGGGGTGAAGCATCTCCCTCACCAGGCTGGGGTTAGATTAATTCAGCACCTCCTTTCTGAAAGGCTGGGAGGACGGGCTTGTCCCCTGCTGTCCCAGGCACACGTCTCCCATCAGCTGGCTTCTTGTAAGATGTCCATCATTCCATCTGCGGGGAATGAACTCAAGAATGAGTTTTGCAGCAAGGACGGACGATCTGCAGAAGGGCCAGAATAAGTGGTAGCAATTCTTCACTCATCCCACCTTGCTTTATGATCCCAGAGGGTTTCACAGCTGAGAGGAGCTGGGACTGATGGGGGCACCTTGTAGCCCTGCTGGTGGTGCTCCTGAGGAAGAAGCTGGAGGTCTCTCTTTGGAGCGCTGAGTGATCCACTGCTCTGTTTTAGCACTTCGGAAGTGCTGCGCTGCAGGAAATGAAATGGATTACTGAGGCCTGGGGCTTGGTGAGGGGACTGTAGATCCTCTGTCGCGTTTTGCAATGAATTGGGGTGTTAGCTGCAATTTCTTTGAGCGAATGCCAGCTCTGGTAATTGCATTCCAGCTCCCCGTCGTTTCAGTTGAGCAACATGCGCTTTATTTTGTGCTTGCTCGTATTGTGCAGGACTGGAGTTGCTCTGAGATGCCTGGTTGTCTTTGCTGGGTAATGTAGTTCCCACATGTTTGTAAAATGCTTTATAATCTTTGGAACAGAGAAATTGTATAAATCATTGTAATGATAACTTGGCAGTTGAAAGATGCCAGAAAGCAGAATGAAGTGTAGCTTGCTGCCTCAATTTGGTATAATTCAGCATAGGAAAGCATATTTAACTAATTCTCATCATTGCTTCTAATGTTGCAGAAGTTGGACTTCACGGAGTCCGACTGTTCCAGTTCCTCAGAAGCACTTTCAGAGAAAGAACTCTCTGCGGAAGAGCTGAACAAGCAGCTAGAAAAACTCATTGTTGAGGACAAAGCGAATGATGAACAAATCTTTGACTGGGTAGAGGTACAAAGACTGTTTTCACCCTCCCTGTGCACAGCCCGTTAACTGCTTTTGTAAATATTTTCTCCTTTAAAGGAGCATCTCTGCAGGCTCCTCCCTAGGCATAGGGTGCTAAGATGATGAGGTCTGTGCAATCAATGCCCCCGAAGAATTAAAATCTAAAATATCATCAGTCACGTTATTTCATAGTAATCTTTAGGAAGAAGGAATTGTAGCCATGTTAACATACAACTGTGTAACTGCCTTTTAAATAATGTAGACTTTCTGACACTGAATACACTGCTTCTGGCTGCTCACTACATTCTAGACCAAGCACTCTGCTACGTTCTTGCTTCCCAAAATACAGGATAAAAGCTTCGTGTTGCTTTTTGCACCATGACCCATACAAATTCTCCCCTGCCCAACCACATGCCCTGCCGAGCTGCAAAAATGTCCAGGGCAGTCACGGAGGGGACATGTACCTTTCCCAGTGCATTGGGCCAGGCACTGTAAGAGAAAATAAAGAAAAAGAAAAAAAAAGTGGAAGAAGAAAAGAAAAAGCCATGTCAACCCACTGATCTTTTGCCCTCTGTCTCTGGCTGCATCCTTTAAGCCAGATATTTAATCTAGTGTCTGAAATTATACCCAGCCTGATTCATTTAGATCTGTGCTTACAGCTAAATCTTGGTCGGCTTCATTTCAGTTATTTCTGTTGCTGGAGCAAAAGTGTTAGAAATGCCGTTTTTCTACCACCATTAGGGAAGTTGAGAGAGGAACAAAAGCAGCACTGAAAATCTGGGGACACCCATAGGCTCTTTGTAGTCTTGGACAAGTTACGTAGCCATTCTCTGAATTGCTTCTACAAAGCAAATTCTACAAAGAAATCTCCACCCAAGGAGCGTGCTGCAAAATTTGTTGAAAAAGCCTAAAACTCTTAGAAAATGTCTAAGGGCATTGCAAAAGCCAAGCGTGGTTGGTTTGGTTTGTTTCTCAAGACAAATGACTAGTTGTGAGAGTAGTTAAGTGGTGAATTGATCGCATGAGAACTGTTGTTGCGTGTTGACCTACCTGAGCTAGTTTCAAGACGTGAGTGGGGAAGCTGGGTGTGTGCGGAGAGGTGAGCTGGATTTCTGCTGCAGTAGCTTTTGCTGAGCTGGAACTTGCTACCAGATTCAGCGGTGGAGTTTGGAAGCAGTTGCTTTCACGCAGTGGCATGTTTTTAAGTGGTCCATTTACTCTTGATTTCAGGCTAATCTAGATGAAAGCCAGATGAGTTCACCTACATTCCTTAGAGCTTTAATGACAGCAGTTTGTAAAGCAGCTATTATAGGTGAGTAACTTGCAATGTAAACACCACACAAACCAAATGTACAAAGAACTATTTTATATTTTTCAGGTTTATATTGCTTTTCCCTCCCTCAAGGCTATTTTTTATCACACACTAAGACTTCTGCCCTGCAAAAAGGATGTCTGTTCTCCCTGCGACAGCCAGGCACTTTGCCGGTTACGGTGTTCTCCAGGCCCTAATGTGTCCCACTGACCTTGCATGAGCAGACGTTTCAGACGACTCTGAGTAATGCCAGATCGTTCGTTGATTATTTTTTTTCTAGTGACGGTGGAAATGTGCTAGACATTATTAAAATAATTAGCATTTCCACTCCCGTATCAGCAAGTACGCGTGGGCGCTCTACCATCGCAGATTGCCACATGCAAGCTGGAAGTGTGGGTTGCAGAAGAGAAGCCAGCCTGCATCTCTGTCTTGTTAATAGTTTTATGTGCAAGGTTGCAGTTTTGGAAAGATGGTTTATGTGGATTACTTGAATGTAGGGCAGTCGTCTGGAAATGGAGGAAAGGGTGGGTTCCCGAGTCAGATGTGTGAGCCTCCAGCCCTCAGCGGGGCTTGGATAAAGCACTGCAGCCAGAAACATCTGGTCAGCTCACTTTGTTTTCTTTAACTTTACTGTTGGCATCTGGCAAGGCAAAAAATTGCGCTTGTAAAGCATTTGGTTCTGCTCTTAGCTGTAAGAGTCACGCTTCTTTGTGGAGAGAATGGTCTGAACTTTCATCTTGCTGCGAGGGGAAAGACAGCCCCGCTCCTTTCTTCTCCCTGAGAACGGAACCTTTCTGATGCCACCTAGTGTCAATGGCGAAACGACACAGGATTTGATTACAAATGTTTAAGGATTCCCTGATGTGTATTAGGAACATCATCTTCTGTTTTACATTTTGACCTTGCTTCTAATTGAGGGGGTTTTTTTCCTTACTTAAAAGCTACTGAATAATTTATGCTGCTGATGGACTGCTAATGTGTACTTTTTCTACATTCCTGACTTCCTATGTCATTTGCAGCTTATGATTCTGTTTCTGTCTTAGTATTTTTCGGGGGGGGGGAAGATACAATTTTCTAAAAACCTTCTATGTAACTGAAATTTTAGCCCTAGCCACTGTACACACTTTGGACATCCAGTTACCTGTGGAAACACAATTTGCTCTGCAAAGTAAGGTTGTAATTCTGCGTGTGTCAGCAGGCTGGTTAGGGCCGGGGTTGCTGCTGGTACTGGTTGAATTTGGGGAACTGGAAGAACCAAGTCTTCCAAAAAAAGCTATTGATCAGAAATACTTCCTGTTGTTTCTCGTCCTCTTTTCTCCCCGTGCTAACCTGTATCTGTGATTTTTTGAATAAACGAAGGTGATAAAAGGTCCGCCCCTGCTGCTGTGTACCAAAGCTGATCCTGTTTTTTTCTCTTCCCCACAGCGGACTCTTCTAGCTTCCGTGTGGACACTGCTGTTATCAAACAGAGAGTGCCGATCTTACTCAAGTACCTAGATTCAGACACAGAGAAGGAACTACAAGCACTTTATGCACTACAAGCATCAATAGTAAAACTTGATCAGCCTCCTAGTAAGTATTGCCTCTGTGCTGGGGATTTGAACTCTTGACAGTATAAGGAAAGCTTGTTCCTGCAAGAGTGAAATCTAGTGGTAGAGACTGGAAGAGCATGTGCTTTTCCTTACCTTTGTAAGTAACAGATGAGAGAAAACAGCGTACACTGGTTCCTACTTGTCCAGATTCCAGCTGTTAGAGCAGTGCGGGTCCCCATATCCATGGCCAGAGACTGGCTTTTCTCTTGGTTGCTCCTGTAAGCAGCCATGCAGCAGGAAGGACAAACCCCTGTTGATAAAAAGAACAGTAAAAAAAAAAAATCTGTTGAGTTTACAATACCTAGACATGTGAGAGCATTGGGTGTTGTAATTGCATTGCTGCAACACAGATGTCTGTGGACTTGGAGGGGATAAAATGAGTGGGACAACTGATGAGTCTTGTCCCAAAGACGCTGCAGTAAACTGTTGTTGGAAGAGGCGAGGGAGTTGCCAGAGAAACAGGGATTCCCAGGGAGTCTGCAGCACACGGTCGGAGAGTGCCCAAAAAGATACTACTTGATCGTCCTTAACTTTAGGGCGCTAGTCGTTCGTTATCCCTCCCACTGAGCTGCAAAAATTAGGTGCTGGAGAGGAGCCAGGCTGCCAGGTTGGCGTGGTCCAGTGAGAGGAGGATGGGCTGCTGTGGATTCTGCTTGCCGGCCAATCTCTAAATAATACGTTCCCACGGCTGCTTTCCCAGCTTTCCCTTTGCTGTGAAGCGTGTGTTATGCGATGGCATCAGAGGGACCTGTTTTCCCTCTCACCTGTGTGTAACCAGCCAGGAAGCAGTAACTCAGTGACAGACCTTCCTTTTCCTTGTATCTGCATCTCTTGCATTAAAGGTCACGTTAATCCCCTTATCCGTAACCGCGTCTTTGTCTGCTGACTTAAACTGCACAGTACTAACAGATGTTCTCTCCCATGATTCCATTATTGCAGATTTGTTGCGGATGTTTTTTGATTGCCTGTATGATGAGGAGGTGATATCGGAGGATGCCTTCTACAAGTGGGAAAGCAGCAAGGACCCAGCAGAGCAGAATGGGAAAGGAGTAGCGCTAAAATCTGTCACAGCATTCTTCACGTGGCTACGGGAGGCCGAAGAGGAATCAGAGGATAATTAAAACTTAAAATACAGAGGAAAAAAAAAAGAAACAATTTAAGTATTTTTTTAAAAAGTTTCACGTCTTCGCCAATCACAGTGCAGCAAGGCCAATTCTCGCGCAGACCCCCCCTTCCCCCACACATGCACGAGTGGGAGAGGTAAAAATAGATAAACACAAAGGTGATCATTGAGGAAAAAAGGTACTTGAAAAAAAAAGTAAACTTCAAACCTGAGGGCGGGAGCACTAAACCAAAATACATGTATTATTTATAGAAAATATTTTCTGTTTTAATCTTTTTTTTTCTTTTAAACAAGGACTCATACTTACCAAAACACAAAGCAAAACAAATCTGTTCAGCAAAAAAAAAAAAAAAAAAAAAGTTGAAAACTTTTAATTTATTAAAGGACTGCAAATGCCAGTGTAATTTTTAAATTTGCAGTTTCTGTAAACGAATTGTATAATAGAACAAAAGCAGAGAAATAAATTTCCCTCCCCTTCACATGCACCTCAGTTTTGTTTCAAAGCATGATAAATAGACAAAACTTTCAAGGGGGTTGGGGTAAGCTAGGTGAGGAAGAGATCAGTTATTTTCTTTTTAATTGTCATCCGATTTTTCTGCCTGCCTCTCAGCTTGCTTCAGAAATTTAAAAAGAAAATAGTAATCAAAACGTACATAACCTTGGAACAGAAGGAAATGCATTTGAGAAAACCGCTGCGGACCAGAGGGCTCCGAAAATAACTCATTCAAAACAGTGCTACCCTGGGGAAAAAGTACTAGTGATACTTTCAGAACCTTTAGAGCAACTTTAAGGCTTGTAAATACATAGAACAAATATTTAAAAAAAAAAAAAAAAAAGAAAAAAAGAAATTGACTCAATACTATTTCTTTTCACTTTCAAAATATAAACAACAAAATAAAGACAAACATTGCAAGTTTAAAAGAAAGTAAAACGACTTCTCCTTTTGACAGCTGCTGAATGTGTGCACCATCTCTGAGCGGTGCTGGCTTCCTTTTCATTGTGTAGATCCTCGGTTCCAAACTGTGTACATATAGTGTGTGTATGTATGTGTGTCTACCAAAAAAAGAGGGGTGAGAGCAATTATTGTTTAAAAAAAAAAAAGGGGGGGGGGGGGGGTTGCTGCTTGGGAGACCTTTTCTGCTGAGAGAACTTAATGGCCAGCGAGCAGCTAGCTGGGCTGCTGTACCCTGTAGGTGTGTTTGATTCCCAGCGTGTTGCCACCAGGCTGGGAGATGACCCCGGGGACGGTTGGTGCCCGATCCCAGCTCATTTTTTTTCCAGCTGTGCAGCTGCAGTGTCTCTCATGTGACTTGGATCAGTGGCATCATCCTGGGGACTGGGAAACCCTGGTAGCTCTGGAGGTTGCAGCCGTTCAAGCAGAGAAGCAACGTCCCTTCACCGTGGCTTGTGTGTCTATTGCTGCCCAGCTTCTGCCGCCACTGCCCTTCACATCTGCCAGTTGCCTTGCTGTGCCTAAGGAGCCCAAAGACAGGTGAAAACAAAAGCGCCCTACACAAGTCAAGAGGTGGAACAAGGATTGTGGTGCTCTTCCTAGCTCTGCCTGCCCGGTGATGATGTCTGAAGTCCGAGTGCAGCCTGGGTACAGATTAACAGCAGTCGCTTTGCGGTGCAATTCAGAGCGCGTGTTTTCTGTGTACCCAAAGGGACCTCAGCCACGCCTCGATGCCATGCAGTCCTCCAAACTGAGCTGCTGCTGAGTACGTTAAGTCTCTTGTGTGTCTCTCTTCAACAACCAAAGATGACCTGCTGGCTCTCACTGTGAAGAAGCATCTACCATAACACACTCTGCAAAGTTTGTGAAGCCCTGAAATGTAGTTTGTGAACTGTGGTCCATGGACCGCGAGTAACCTGTGGAGCATTTGCTGGTGGTCTGTGCAGCACTAGCTGCTCACATGATGCTGTCTTTTTCTTTCCGGCTGCTAAATCACTTTTTTTAAAAAAACAAAAACAACAACAACAAAAAAAAACAGGAAAAACAAACAAACAAAAAAAAAGGCTACAAATATATTAAATACTTTCCTAATCTTTTACATGTAAACAATTGCTGTACTTGCATAAGGATGTTACTTGATCACCAAGGGGAAGGGAGGAGGGAGCCTGGTTGTGGCTGGAGGGGAGATGTCCATGAGACGTTTTCCCTGTTAACATGTGTTCCATGCCATGAATCTGAGCTAGAGAATCCATGGCCTAAAACACTAGAGCATTGTTTGGTTTGTTTTTTTTTTTTAGTAACAATAAAACAATTTTCTCTGACATTTTGTTAAAAAAAAAATTCTCACCCTTAATATATGCATATGTATGTATCTGTATGACATCCAGCAACTCCTTGTCCTCAGCCATTTCCCCTCCTGGCCTTGCAGTTGGGCCCAGCGGTTTTGGTGACAGGCACTCTCGAGATCTCCGAAAGGCTCATCCGCACGGAAACCCCCACCCACCGGATCTCAAGGTCTGTGCGTTAAACTTCTGCAGAAGGTTGTGTGGGTGCTCTTCTTGCAAAAGTCATTTCTGAGCCGGAACATGAGTGGGTACGTGATGGTTTGTAGCAGTTAAATAGATTAATTAAACAGATGTGAGTTTGTATGTAAATGAGACCAAATATTTGCCAAGTCAGTGTGTGCACCTGATGAATTTCTTCTGAGGATGGGCAGTGTCAGGCCCTGGCTGGGAATGTGAGTGTGTGACAGTGGAGCCGTGCGGTGCAAGGACTGTGATTTGTTTATAGATTGCCTTGAATCAGGAAAGAAGTAATTGCTGTAGAGTCTTTGAACAGCCACATGAATCAGAGTGTGTTGGGGCAGGGAAATTTGTTTGTGGAGCTTGAATCTTTTGGCTGAAAGAGTTGGAAAACTACTGGCTGGAGGGAATGGGAATGGTGAGCATGTGGGTAGAGGAGAGATGGGAAAGTCTCCCCTCCTTGTTTAAGCCTTTAACATTAAATGTTCCAAGGGGGTGAGGACTTGCCCTGTTAGTGTCCTACAAATGCCAGGAAGGGAGTTCACAGAGGTTTTAAGTTGGAGGGTGTTTGGTTTGGGTTTTGGTTTGTTGGGTTTTTTTCAGAATTACCCAAAGGCTCTGAAAAGGTGGTTTTGCAGTGTGCAAGCTTTGTCTTTTCTGAAGCTATATCAGTTAAGCTGCGTGTGGAGCACTGCAAGCAGTTTATGTACGAGATCTTGAGGTCTCCAGCTGTGGGTGTGTTACCTTGAGGTTCAGCTTCCCCCAAATCGCCGCAAGGAGCATATCTGACACCAGTCTCGGATCAGAACTCTGCTCCCGTTATGCTGTTTGCTCTGTGCCACTTGCTGCTGGTAACAGTACTGAGATGTGGTTGCTTTTCAGTTGCCTTCTAGGTCAGCTCAGGTTTGCAGGCTGTTGTGCCTCCTCAGGATGTAGCCCATCGTCCCAGAAGATCTTTGCAGCACGTCTCCTCCTGAGTGGTATTAAAATACAAAAAACTGTAAGAGATACATGAAACAGAAAAAGGGGATAATCAATTAAAAGATGTTAGTGTGGGAATGTGATTTGTGGGAGCCTCGTTTTACGTAAGTGAGGAGAGGTGAGCTGTGATTACTCCTACCTAACACTACAGCAAAACCTAAATGGGGAAGACAGCAAATTTTCACCAAGAATACTAAAGGTTTTGAGTGTGTTGGGGTTTTGGGTTTTTTTTCTCCCTGTAAGGCATTTAAGCACATTTTCTGGGCAGGCTCATGAACGTGGCAGGGAGCTAATGCAGCTTGGCAGGAAGGAGCTATATTAGAAACCATTTCCACTGCTGGGAGCCCTTCTTGTGCTGAGATGCCACGCGCGCTATCAAAGGCACAGGCAGGGAGCAGCAAGTGCATCACTTACGTCCCTGTTTCTCTGTACTGCTGAAAACATCCCCAAACCTGAAGCAGTCAAGCAGCAAATTTCCAGGCCAGGTGTCTGCCTAAGGCTGGTTTCTTTCTAGGGAAGTGTTTTCAGGAAGGGATCAGCCATTTCTGTGAGTGAGGTCAGGGAATACACCGATACCAGACGTTGCCCTCTGTCTGCTTGTGTTAATGTGTTCAGGTTTTAACCGTATTTTCTCAGGAAGCCTCGAGTGCAGAAGCAGGCCTTGGTGTGTGGAAAAATCTTTTGCCCAGGATCAGCCCTCCCTGGTGCAGGAGCTGGTAGCCAAAGAGGCCATGCGGCAGGAGAGGCTTGGGAGAAGGGATTCCTCTGCAGAGATGGTTTTTAGTGTGCACAAGGCGGGTTTAAGCCAGTAGTAAGTTACACTGGTCTTTGCTGCATTCCTGCGACCCACAGAGCTTTTTGTTCCAACCCTATATACTGTTTTTTCTGATGAAGGAGAAACAGGGCCTCTAAAAAGTCCCATTACTCGCTGAGCATCCTGAAAATGTTTCAAACCAGTTGCAGATGTCAGCATCTCATTGCCAAAGGGGTGGCTGTGCTTGTTCCTGCTGCGTTTCATTCCAGCATGAGACATTTTTACAGATGAAGGGACCTGAAGCTGGTTGCCTTGTCAGAAGCATTCATTGTAGAGCAGAGAAGCTATTACAGCCATGCCCCTGGCACTGCTCACTTGATTTGTTTCACAGATGTGAGAGGGTTCAGCTATGGGGGCAGTAAGCTCAGAATCAGACCCTCCTAGAATACTTGGATCCAGCGCCCCTGGCCTTGAGGCGCTGAACTGCCTTCAGGCGAGTTGGCTGTTGGCCGCAGGTCAGTGGCGAGATGCCACGTGGTAGGAGTTGGATCAGGGCCACCGTGCGCTACGTGGGGATGAAGCCATCAGGAGATGTTTGGGCTGGCAAGTGCCCTGAGCTTCCACTTTATGCAGTCGGTCTGGCAGGGAGAGCTTGGCCTTTCCGCTCTTTGGAAGATGTTGGCCCTCTGCTGCTACCTGATCCTCGGCAAGCGGAGCGGCATCTCCAGCCAAGCAGCGTCAGCAGGAGCGTGAGCTCTTCACATGCTGCTTTCTTTTAATGAGGTGCCAACCTGGAGGCTTGCACGAGACGCTGCACGCTGATAGAAACTCCAAGCAACAGTTTGATGTGGCCTGGGGGCCATGTGCAAGCTGCAACAGCCATAGGATGGAGCCTGGGGATGAGGCGGCTTCAGCCCAGAGGGTCCTGCTTGGCCGCCTGTCTCCCAGCCCAGCTCTGTGGATAGATAACCAACAAGGAGCCGCTGCAGGAAAACCACGGTGATCGGCAAGGAACCGCAGCAAGAGATTGATCAACCTACTTGGCTTCCAGCAGCGTGACCAAATCCCTGCTGATATCCAAAGGAATTTAAAGCTGTCTACCCTTGTGTTCTCCAAGGGGCTCTGCTTGCCACCTTTGGTAACCACCATGGAGCTGTGGTTTGCTGAAATAACTCCGCCTTATTTAAATGCTGCTGTAGAGACGACTGACTGTGATCCATGGAAAGCTTTGGTCATGTGGCACCAGTTTCTCTTCCTCGTTTCCAGCTGCTAAATTGCACTGAAATGGCAACAGAAATAAAACCAGCTCCCACTCCATTCAGTACTCTCCAAAGGGAATTTGTCCAAGTGTGCAGTTGCTGTCCCAGCTGCAGGGATGGTTGTGCTGTGGTTACAAATTGGAAAGGGGAGACAGGGCTTGGGGAAGACAATCGATGCTTTCAGTTAGGAAATCTTTGTATTACTGAGCAAGCGGAGGGAATGGTAAAGCCTGGCTTTTGCACGCTTGGTTGTCCTGTTGCAGCTCACTGCAAGGGTTAATAGCAGATGCTGTCACGAAGCAGAGTTTTACTAAGCTGGCAGGGTACAGAGCATTAGAGAATGTGGAGTAGAGCGCTGTTAGAAGTGTTTTATCACAGCGTTGCAGAGGACAGCTGGAAGGGAGCTGAGAAGATCATCTCAGTGGAAGCCTCTGGTACCTTCGGGTCTCACCTGTGAAGTAAAATCAGTCGTTACACTGTTGCAGAATAAGCTGCTCTGAAATAATGCCTGGTGCAAATACTCTGTGCCATTAAAGACAGCCTAAAGTGAATAGTCTGTCATTCCCAGCCACCTCCTGTTGGTGTGCAAGTGTGCTGGGAAACCATGTACTTCACCAAAAGCGGCTGGCGTGAGAAGGGAGCAGGTGCTCGGTCTCTTCAGTGCTTTGCTGGGTTGCAGCACCACCGTGGTGTGAATTCATGGCGATGGGTGCAGTGCACGGCTCTGTTCTCCTCCTGCACAGCCCTGCTTTGGGTGTTTTCATACACCGTCATCGTCAAATGCTAGAAATTTCACCCACCTTCTCTGCAAAACAGGAGGCGAGTGTTTTACCCATGCTCCAAGGAGACACATCTGACTCTTCAGGCCTCCTCCAACATCACAAGGTGGATATTTTGAGCAAGAGCCTGAGCTGTGGCTGACACATCTCGAAGAAAAGCCAGCCAACAAGATTTCCACCAGATAGACAAGCCAGCCAGCACTAGAGCTGACCTTACACTTCAAGCAAGAGCCACCACTAAAAATCCTTTAAATTCCTGCTTGACCCCAAGGTTGTCTGTCTTCCCAGCAAGGCTCACTGGCATGGCACTGCTGTCTTACGGCTGCAGGACCAGTGCGGAGGTCGGAGTCCAGCCAGGCTGCTGAACGCACTGAGCATGCCACTAATCACAGAGGCTTACGGTGCACGCACAGCCGCCAAAATGAACTTGTGCGGCTGCAAAAGCATCCCAGCCAGGAGGTGTGACAGTAATGTTATTACCTGCCCGGGCGAGGGGAGCGGCCACTGCGTGCTTTGTGCTGCAGCCTGCTGCTTACCACTTTTAATCTGAAACGGTGTTTGGCTCAGAGGGCAAAGGAATTTAGCACACTCTTACTGTCAGATGTTAACTGCGGGGACACGCGGCTTCAGGAGAGGTGTGTTGTCCCAGTGTGAAATGCTGAGCTACTGGACTGCAGCTTCTCCTTGCTTAGGGGAGCTGTCATTTCCACTTGCCTGCATTGGGTAAAATAAATCATTACTGGAATGCCAAAAGTGCTGTAGAAGAATCACGACTTCCAGCCCCTGGTCTCCCAGTGATGACAGCATCTGCCTCGGTAGCAATAAGGATCTATTTCAGATCCGAGTGTCTCTAGAAAAGCAGCAGCCTGTGGAAGCTGCTTGGTCCATAACATTTTCCTGCTCCAAATTTCTGACATGATTTGCTCCAGAATGAAGCAAACTTTGGTATATTTAAGCATATTTTTATCCACTTGCTAGAATCTGACAAAAAATGGGTTGGTGGGTTTGAGAGCGTGCAGATAAATGGGATACTGGGAAAAGGGGAAATGGTTTGAAAAGATAAACTTAACCGGGTTAGCCTTGAGGGGCAGGGTTAAAGGAGCAGCAACAGAGATCAGCTGGGAGGTGGTGCAGGGTGACCCCGGGTAAAGCATGGAGAACAAATTATTAGGAAGCTAATCACGAATGAAGAGATCAAAGGTGATGCCTGGAAGGCCACGAAGCGGCAGGCAATATGCATTTTTGAGTTGGAAGCAGAAAAGGAGTGATTTTTGCACAGAATTACAGGAACTACAGGGCTGACAGTAAGACTGCTGCTGAAAAAAAGTAAGTATGAATTAGAAGAGCACTCCAAGTTGTTCCAGTGATCATTAGACATGTGTCTTTGCTAAAGTGAACCAGCAACAAAGTGGAAAATGGCAGTTAAAGGACATCACCTCATCTCTTCCAGAAGTCCATGTTTCTAATGGAGATGTAAAAAGGAAGAAAAATCCAGAAGTCAAAAGCAGCTCAAGTGTAAAGACATGAATTGTGCATGGGACTGTGGGAAGGATGACACTGCTGCCTTTACCACTTAATACTTGCGTGCTGCAGGCACAGAAATGCCCCTGGAAGTTTGTGTGCGGCTCTACAAGTGGAAGGTGGGAGACCCACATTAATTAAATGTTTTGATTCCATGATGGTTATGGGATAGTTGTACTTGGAACCAGGTCAAGCTGAAAACAGCAGCAACTGTCCCCTCATGGCCCAGCTCGCCCCTGGCTGAACGGAAGCTTCAAGGCAGAAGAGCAAGGGTGCTGCTCCAGTGATCCCGTCAAACAAAATAACCCCCCATGGATACACGTTCAGGGATAGTCACACCTAAACATAAGAAGCTTCTCAGGGAATATTTGATTTGGTTTTCAAAGCACAAGAAGCTGAAGAAGCAGCAGCAGCAGGATGTGAAGCTTTAGGGATGAAAGAGCGAGAACAGGAAGGAGCTCCCCAGCCTGCTGGCTGCTAGACATGGGACGACGTGGAAAAAGGCTCACATTTTCCCTGATCCAGGCAGGCTGTGGGCCAAAATGGTATTAGAAGGCTTTCTAAAACAAATGCAAAAGTTGAGGTAAAAACGGAAAAACAAAACACTTTCCAAAAACTTGGGGTGACAATAACAGAGGCAAGGCCTAAATATAATCAGCCGAAGTTTGGAGCTGCAGGCCAATGTTAAAACCGAATTTGGTGATAAAGACTGCGCTCACTCAGCCAGCAGGATCAAGAACATATCAGCAGAAGCTGATTTCAGCATATGAGGTGCACAGTGTGTCAAAGGTAATAAAAAAAGGGTAATGATAATCTTGTGTTTTGTACGATATGTGGCAGGTAGCTGTCAAGCAACACAGGAGCAGTGGTTATTAAATAAAAAAGCGTTCACTTCAAGTAAAAAAATGTGGCAAAATCAGGAAAATACAAGTTGGTGTAGGGTACAAAAGTTAACAGGGTAGCCCCTGGAATGGTGCTTCTGTGACCAAATGTGTTTAAAACTAAGCACAACAGGTTTTCATGTTTTTAGCAGAAGAACAAGAACACATGGTATTGTTCTGGATACAGGGTGGAAACAGTAAGTCTCTTGCCATGCAAATCATACAGCTACTACTTGGGAACAATAGCAATAAGTCTAAATGATTGGGTTTATAAACTGCAAGCTGCACTGTACAGTCAAAACCCAAAGCTGTAGGCAAATACGTAAAAGCTGTAGGGCTGCAGAAAGATGTAATCAAATTGAATGTTTTTTGTGGAAAAATGAAAAAAAAATCCACGAACCAGTTGGAATCCTACTAGTGCACGGCACATGGGAGGGCAGGAAAGGTATTGAAAATGCTTAGTACTTATTAAAAGTATTTTACGATGATGATAGTGCTCTGCACAATCACAGATAAACTCTGACAGCAAGCCCCCTGCTGAAGCAAGACTCCGTGTCAATGAATTTCCCTGTCCTGCACCATTCTTTCCTCCTGTGCTGGGTCACCATTTCCCACAGCTTTGCTCCTGTCACTTGTCATGCACAGCGTGCAGTGGTGAGGGAACAGGGAGGGGGACACAAATGACACACACCTGACCAAAAAACAGGGCAGAGGAGATGGAGCAGCAGGTTTTGATCCTGTTGCAGGATGCAGCTGCCTTCCACAGGCTTGGTATTTTCACAAGAGCCTACCATGGTCAAGCAGGCATGTAGCTGTTAAGGAATGTGCAGGGCTGGCAGCTCCCCTCTGGGGTGGATTTTGAGATAAAAAATGGGGAAGGAGACAACAAAAGCTTTTCTCCGCCTCTGCTTCCATCTCAGCGTAGCTCTGCGGCTCGGCCAATGCAGGTGCTGGGGTTTTGCACAAAGGCTTGCAGTGAGCAAGGGGAGGGCAGCTGGGGCGAGTCCATCTTTTCCTTCTTGCTGTCTTAAAAGCCGGCAGTAAAGGAGCACATTCCCTCTCCCCTCTCCTCCACCTTCCAATCCCTCCCCTCCTGCCAGAGAGGCACTGCAAGGGGGGAAAGGCCAAAGAGCACGTTTTTTCTGCAGTTGCAGGGTCCTTATTTCACACTCACAAGCAAGACAGGAATGTTTAGCAAAGTGGAGCCATCTGGCTAAGGCGCTTGCAGGGCTGTTCAGCACAGGAGACAAAGGACTGTACGAAAGCAAAGCATCACAGAGATAATGTGGAGTGGAGGAGACAAAACTGAGCAGGACCAGGCCTTGGTCACAATACCTTGGCTTTGGAAGGTGACAGCCTCGGGCGTACTACGCTGTTACAGCAGCCACCTAAGGTGGGGGGCAAGTTGGAAAAATCTTAGACAAGAAACAGTCAAGGCACTCTTGCAGAAACAAGACACCTCCACAGTGCTTTGAATGGTGTAAGTGCTCCTGAAAGTGCTTACAGAGGGGCTTCCCATCCCCAGGAGGGATAGAAGTGCCCAAATGAATGCAGTAGTGCCCATACAGCCTTCAAATTCTAAAAACACAGATGGAGAGAGAGGCTGACAGCACACAAGTAAGGATTATGTGCAGAAAACAAAGACAAGAAACTGCTTGGGCAAGAGACTACAGATGAAAAGTTCTGTGGCTTATTTGGAGACAGCTTGTAGAAAGCATACTTAGAGCAGAAAGGAAAAGAAGAATAGGTAGGGAATTGAGGAGTTGTACCTAAAACTCAAGTGAAGGGAAAGGAGAGGGATTTGGGGGAAGAGGAAAAAACCCAACCAAGACTCAACGCATCTGCAGCCCTAGCCAAAAAAGCAAACAAACTTGGAGCAAGAGCATAGCAAGAGGTACACAGAAAGAGGTTGTGTTTATTAGCTCCCAAGCGGGCTCTGCGTAGGCCTGAAATATCCGTGGCGGTGAAAATACCAGTGCGGGTCAGGCCCCTGCTCGGCCTTGCAACGATAGTCCTCGCCTCGGGCGGCTGAGGCACAGGGAACGAAGCGAAGGCAGAGCCGAAGAGGGATCCTGCCCACAAGTGAGAACGTGTCAGCATGTTTTGACAGAAAATCTCCAGCTTGCAGCCAGATCTCGGCGACGGCGCTAGCGTAATCGGGCAAGGGCAAATCACCCACCTCGTGAGAGCGACGGGGGTAAAGAACAAGAGGCTGCGGCACAAGGGAGGCGGGGCAGCGGCAGGAGGCCGCAGCGGAGGCGCAGGCCGGCGGCGCCCCACAACCGACAGGGGCGGCCCGG